>OU911094.1:3942500-4310000 GCA_918358865.1 Melinaea marsaeus rileyi
GGCGAGAGCCATTTGTAGTAGGAGATACGTTAGATATTTTCGCAAATTATATAGAGAAAGGCAACGCAAAGTTACTCAAGTGGTATGTGAGAGATCGCGGTGCAAACAATTTTGATCTGGAGAAACACTATCCTGACATATACTATGGGAAACTAACTAACGACAAAATTAAAGAACTGACTCCTAAAGATGTGTTTATTGCATGTGAACGACGTCACTCTTATGTTGTATATTTTAAGTCTTAAGAGGAACTGCAAGTTTTCGATCCACTTACAGCAGAATGGTTTGACTGACAAAACTAACGATTGCGTCACGCGCTGTTTGAAAAATTTATCTGTTTTTTTATATTATTTTTTTTTATTAATTTGTAATATTTGTTGACAACCGTTGTTTTGTTAATTTCCATTGTTTTTTAATTTAAGCACGCAAGTTTGAGATCGCTCAGCTCCACCCGCTTGCGGCCCTAGTTTTATGTTTACACTACAACAATTACTGCTTTGAAATATTAAGTTAAAAATACATGTATAATCGGAAACATGGAAATCCTCTATTTGAATATTTCCTTGCAGCGCAGAATCAAATAAAAGTTAGAATATATATAGCAGAGAAGACTCGAAAGACAAGTCACCGCTTTATCTAGAAAATACATTTTATTTATATTATACATTATAGAATAATAATCAAATATTTTGTGTAATTTCTGTGTTTTTGAGACTTATTTAAACCAATAGAACATTTATATAAATAGATATATAACTCCATCTGTCGTTAATAATTTTCATCATATTCAATTCAATCAGTTAAACGTAGCTACAAATAGCTCAGTTCCACTGCACTGGTGAGTGATCGTCTGATGATAGTGATGGCGGTGGTGTTAATGACCGACACATATCACACCTTCAACGATTTTTTTGTTGAATTTTAAATCTACTATTTTCTGTATAAAATGAGAAAGATAATATGGAAGCTCATGTTGATATAACCTTACTTTATTAAGATAATTATTCTTAATAAATAATAATTCTTATTGATTTATTAATTGATTTCAATTAATTTTATTTCTTAATTACTTGTATAAGGTAAAATATGAAAAGGTTATTTATTTTTAGTTAATACATATATATCAGTCTGTATTTTAATATGACAATTGATTTATCCTAAAAATTCGGCTTCATATTTTTTCGGTATTCAAAAAGAATATTTGAGAGTTTGAATTATTGAGCATCATATCTAACCATCTTTAGAAGCCGTCATTTATATGTATGTATGTCCCAGGTTCAATTTAATAAACATCATAATATAGTAATAGTTCTCTCGTTTCACTTCTTATAACGTAATATGGTCAATAATAATACTTTCACTGAAAGCATGTTATAGGCTTTTATTATCTCCCATCTTTAAAAGCATGAAGACCCCCCGGAGGGCATGTCTGAAGAGGTTGATGTCTGTGGCTGAGGCGAAAGAGGTATGCAGGGACCGCAGCGTTTTGCGCTCCGTCGTCTCTGGCTACTCCGCAATGGATATGGCATGAAGATAAAATAAATAAATAAATAATATAAATATTATGTCCCTTATTGTATAAGATTTAGCCTTAAATTTAAATCACAATTATATTTTACACCAGTTAACTAAGTCACGGACGAACATTGAACGTATCGAAGAACCTTTTCCCGAGCAATTAAAAGATACTATCCTCTTTATAACCTGAAAGCTGCGGTTCCTGCTTCATCTTGTAAAATTCTGTTAGATAATACAACAGCTAAGGATATTAAAAGGCTTTCAGAAGAAACTCCGAGGGATTATACAAACAAATAACTTTTTATTACCATATATACAATATGAAATTGAGGTCGGAGAACTCAGGGCTTTGTTTTATGTTTATAAATTATTACAACTTTTTCTATTCTCTAAGGGCTCATCGGACATAATTATCTAATGAAAATGGTTTTAAATGACTCGTTGTGTTTATTAAATATAATCCATTTCTGTAATAAGAGCGTCTCATCTCGAACTTTTTTTTTGTAATAGAATTTAATGAATTCTTTCCACAAATTGGTAACTTTATATACTACATATATAACGAGGAGTAATATGTATTAATATGTTGTAGATATTACAAGTATGTTCAAAATAACCAAAAACTATACAACTGTTATCTGAAGTATGTATTATGTATATATGTATATATTGTGTGTAATTATAACCACTGTTAAAATGTTGAGACGTATATTGTGGAATTATATATATATTTATATTACTTCTAAATACACTTTATTCGACTGTTGAAAGTCAATAGGATATGTTTCACACGAGGTTTCTCTTCGCCAAGTAAAACCAGTTATTTATTATATTATAATATTTTATAACTTTGTTTGTACTTACTTTTTATTCGAGAACTTTTTATTCGTTATTTATTTTAATTAGAACCTATATTTTGATTATTCGCCTACGTTTTGTTCTAGAAAGCGTATTTCTTTTACAAATTATTTATCAGAGTTGAAAATCGGTTTTATTTTTATTTTTTATTATTAATGAGTAAATTCAAAGATTCAAGAAGTTTCTTATAAAAAAAAATTAAAGATATTAGACAAACGTTAAAATATTAGACGAGATTTAAATAAGGCACGAAAGAACATTGAATGTACCGAAGGACGTTTACCTGAAAAATCAAAATATACTATCCTCTTTATAACTTGAAAGATGCAGTTGTTACTTTCTTTTGGGATAATACAACAGCTAAGGAGATTAAAAGACCATAAACTTTCAGAAGAATTTATATTTTATAACTTTGTTAGTACTTACTTTTTATTCAAGTACTTTTAATAAGTATTTTAACATAGTAATGCATACAGTTATTGGTACAGTACACGTTAGACTCAACGAGTAGATACAACAAAACATTAAACATTAGCGAAACAACAATAACAATACACAATTACAATACAATATTAACCTGTATTCTAAACGAGCGCTGCTAAGCGACACTTTCGTGCACCAATTATGCACCGGAATGCACGTTTTAACTGTAAAATAGAAACATATTGATGACGTGGTTCTTTAAATAAGTCATGAGTTATAATTGTAAATTTTTAAAGGTATGGAAAGTATTTTACTATTTATAAGAAAAAATGGATAAATTAAGAAATAATTGTCCATGAAGGAATAATAAAAACTGGACTAGTATATTTTAAAAAAGTTAATTAAATACTTAATGAATAGTTGAGTATGTGACTAATGAACTTGGATTCAAATATATACATATAAATAAAATAGAAATGTCTATATGTAATTACAAATTAACAGCTTTTTGATGAAAGTATATGCGCTATATATAGGTACTTACAAAAAATATATATTTTTGTCTGTTTGTTTGTTCCGACTATTTTCTTAAATTACGGGATCGATTTTAACAGAACTTTCATTAACTGTTGTTGTTCATTGGCTGTTGTTATAACGAGAAATTTAGACTACTATTATTTTAAAATACATATTATGCGCGATGTCGTGGGCTCAGCTAGTTCTATAATAAATCTCACCGCAATCATAACCTGTACTTCGTGTTATCTACTCTTATCCATACCAGTCTTTTGTCAATAGATTGCTTATTTTTTTAGTTCTATTTCATATATGTATAATGTATATCAGGAAGACTACTCACAAAAGCTCATTATTTTCGCAAAAAGTGGAAAAACTAAGAACTATTGTAAATAGAAAATTGTCATGAGAAATTCCACTAACATGACATACTTCCAAGCACAATAAACCGCAATGTAATGATTTTACAAATTAAACCTTATCTACACTAAAATAAAGTTACAAATAGTTTATTTTCAAGTCTTATTATTATGAATGTTTTGAAATGTAAGTTTATTTTTAGGTTTCATTTGAATACAATTTGTAGGTAAGTATTGTATGTTGCAGTAACAGGACTATTTGAGTATAGAGAATATTCCCGGGACAAGGTCGTTAGCTACGAGAGGTAGTGCACAATATTATATGATAGAACTTAGCTAAAGTAAATGCTATTTATTTGTTATTTTTCTGAATATTTAATATTAATATTTTTCTTTAATAAATATGTTTATATATCTGATTTTCCTATTATTCTCTTGTATGTAGTATTAAAATTAGTATATTATTATGTTTCGGTACTAACAAACTACAGTATTTTCGTATATAAAATATTCTATGAAATATTTTCTTCCTATCTAATTCGTAGACCTATAATTTCACAATTCTTTACTATATTTTATTTGTAACATTCGACTCATTCTGCACTGTTGAGTGTACATTGAATCAAATGATACAAAATTGCTTAATTTTATTTTATTTATTTAGCTTTAGTTAGCTCAACTTTTATTTGAAATAGCAGAGATTGCGATTTGTTAAAGGCTTCAAGAAATAAATATACTTTTCGTATATTTTGATAAATGTTTATACATGGAAAGATATGTTTAAAAAAAATAAAAGATAAGAATTTTGTTTTTATAATAAATCAAAAAAGTTAAAAAACATATTATTTATAAATATATATATATTCTTCAGCAACCCAAGAATAGTTCTAAATAAAAACATTAATAACTTTGAATTAACAAAAGTATTGTAGGCTTTAGACTGCCTCTTATATCTTTATGAGACTTTACAGGTTTTTATTTTTTTATACAATATAAAAAAAATACGTTAAAAATCTGTAACTTACACTAGAGTATAGGTATATGTGTTATCCAATGTAAACATATCGCAGGGACAAGTAGTAAGATATATTTTAAATACTTAAAGAATATAGGAAAATATTATTAATGTAATAGAAGTGAAAATTTGATATTCCATAGAAATTAAACGCTAAAATGCTTTTATTTGTTACATTTTCAATTTAAAGTAAAGAGTGTCGTAATGTTGAGTGTTTCAAACTCTCTCTCTCACTGCACTTGTTAACACGCAGCCTGATTGAGGAGAGTACTTCATGTTAACAGACTCACACAATAAATAACAACATGTATATTGTATTATGATAATATTTTATTTTTAAACAATACATTGTCAAAACAAGATAAACATATTTATAATTAAATAACAATGAGTAATGTATTTCATACACAGGTAATGTTTGACTACATCTTAGTTAATGATATCTATTGAATTGATCAGTTAAGTAGTTAAATGTTATTATCACTTGTTAGGGATAGTGAGTGAGAGAGAGAGAGAGAGAGAGAGAGAGAGAGAGAGAGAGAAAGAGAGAATATATTTATGGTTTTACAAATGCATTGAGTATTCTCGAAGATAGTCTACTTTATAAGAACTTATTATTCAAACATTCATTTTATAAATTGTATATTGTAAATATAAAAGTAAAATTTGAAACACAAAGCTTACTCCTACCTATACTTCAGAGTTTATTTCACAAAATAGATAATCTAACCTAAGACCAAGTACATTTATATGTAGTTTTAAAATGTGAGTGTATAATAAAACACAGCCTCCACTCTCATCGAGGACGGATCCCTCGAGACAGCGTTATGTCTTCTGTTCTTATCCGCATGTGACTCAAATGTAATAAGATAATACTGAAACAACAGATCTTGTGTCTGTTATATATTGTATACAATGTGAATATTATTACCATTTGTATCGGTTTATCTGAACTTTGTAATATATTATAATATCTAAGGTAACATGTATGTATATATGTTAACATATTAATAAATAACAAACAGACCGAATCACAAATACTTATATTTGATACAAACTTTGTATTTTGGTTTCTTGTATATTATTATTTTTATTGTTTTATTTCGTTGACTCGAATGTAACTTCTTCTATTCTTCTTTTTCTGAAACAAATATTATTAAATTATTCACAGCTAAATAAAGAAGTTAATCTTCTAAGTATTTACTTTTAGTTAATATGTTGCAAAATATTGACATTCTTCTTAGATATAGTTTTTATACTGACAATCTCGTTATATACGAGGAATAATATGTTGTTATTACATAATGAAGTAAATAATAACTAAATGTGAAGATTTAAAGTGAGTTCCTCGACACTATAAGTTTTAATGACCTAACAAGGTTCTTTACAAGTCTTTATAAAGTTTTTAAAAGCCTGAAGGAAAAATGTTGCGTCATAAAATATTAATAGACTTTTAAACAGAAACCAAAAATTGTTTGAAACTTTAACACCTCTTGTAATGAAGATTGTACTACGATATAATAACAATCACATTACAATACTGTGCAGTGAAAATAAATTATATAATATCGTTAGTTTAGTTTGTTTATTTATTTATTTACCTTCATGCCATATCCCTTGCGGGGTAGCCAGAGACGACGGAGCGCCAACATCCTCATATTAGACATCTTCAAATGTCGATAGACACTGATACTGACATTTGAGATGTTCCATACTCCTCAGACATTTATGTACTCGTAAGTCATGTAACTAAGTTGAATAAATAACATTTGTAATTTACAATTACATTTTTATTTATTCATTTATTTACTTTTTGTAAATTTCATTATTCTGTTGTTGTTGTTGCAATTATTGTATATACACAGACAACACTACACTATCTTCACCGGTCATTATTATTACTTGTTTTAATTATAGTTATCTAAGTGAGTTTGTAGTGGAAGGAGATACTTTTAATTAAGTTGTTTTAATCAGAACAGATTTTATACCTACCTATATACTTACCTACAGAATAGTATGAATAATATAACATTTTTTGCGGCAAATCGTTCTACGAAACTTAAAAATGTTAAATATTTCTTGTTTTAATTACGATGTATTAAATGGTAACATTACATTACATATAAAGTGTATTCTAGTACTGCACACTTAGTGACTGTCCTTCCTTGTATCGAGTGACATATCCGAATAGTATGATACTATGTTCCCTATTAAAGTCAAGGTACATAATTTTTAACATTTATGAAACTTAAGACGTTGAGTAGACATGTACAGGAACACCAAGAAGATGACACAGACAGAAAGTTTATTAATACGTATTGCAGGGATTAAAGGATTCTAACAATTCAGTTTTTAAATAATACATAATACCCTATTTTAATGAAGAATGCTAATAGAATACCTCGAGAGTTTATGTACTGAATATGTGTATATATAAACAAATATTAAACATATGATGTATATATATAAAATCGTTCACACGACACTGCTTATCAATTAGCAACGTATAAATTGTTGACATCACAAACGAGTGTATCACGATACATATTGTTTAATATCAACCCACCTAAAAACACCACGTTAGCAACTTAAATAAAAAGAAAATTACGAAAGTGTCGCCATAACCCTTCGTTACCAACGAACTGATGCTGAATATTCTCATATACGATGCCATATTTTCTTGTTATCTAATTTTTTGAAGTTTCATTTGACAATTCTTTGCTTTATTTTATTGGCAACATGCGACTCATTCTGCACTGTTGACTGTTCCATTGAATTGAACGATAGAAAATTGCTTTTATTTATGGCATCGTTTGGAGATTTCTTTTATTTATTTAGCTTTTGTTAAGTAGCTTAGTCAGCACCATCATTTGGAATAGTAGAGATTTTTTCAATCTTATGATTTTGGTTTATTTATAATATAAATATGGTATAGTAATTATTAAATCGAAAATTTCTTTTTATTCCAAAAAAAATGTACAGTTTTAAAGGAATAAAAATTTTAACTTGGTTAGGAATTCACGGATATGAAATTGTTATTACTTGAGGGAAGACAGCAGATTAAGTATTTTTATGAAAACAACTTTTGCTGAAACGAACAATAATATGCCTTAAAATACTTTTGACAAAATATTATTGCTCTTGGGTTCCTTTTAAGTGAATATTATTAAACGCAGATATTAAGTTTAAGGCTTTTCTCAGAAGACATCAGAAGCAGTTTGCTTTCCACATCTCACAACGGACAGGTATTAATCTGTTCATGTTCTCCTTCGCAGCCCGCATTCGCCAACCGTCCGGTGGTTTAACTTTAATAAAAGTTACATGAGAGCAATTAATACCTGATTGAGTTTGTAGAATCACACTAAGTCGTTATTTTCACAATTTTTGTTTCATTCATTACAAGGTCACTGTGCATAGCACCAGGCGGTCAATGAAACTAATCGGAACGAGAGTCTGCTGTTTTATAAAATTAATATGTATTTTGGAAATTTTAAAGTTTGACTTTGACCTTGTAAACCATTATTAATTCCAAGAGCTAATATAACTAAACTGTCTACTAAAGGATGCATGTGTATTAAATTAAATACTGTATTCGTATATATATATATATATATATATATATATACAAATGTATATAATAATATATATCATTGTTTATATTATGCCCCAAAAATAATTGTAGATAAAACACTTTAAATATCACATGTGAATTATGAAAAAAAAAACTATGAAAACATTTAACTTAACGTTACTTTAAGAAACTTTGATATAGCTCAATGCAACATTAAAAAATTTATTAAAAAGATAGATAAAATGTGGTATTCTGATTACTAACATTAAGTGATACAAACGTATAACGTGTATACATGGAAAGATATTTGTTTTAAATTAATAAAAATAAGAATTTTGTTTTTATAATCAATCAAAAAAGTTAAAAAACATATTATATATAAATATATATGTATTCTCTAGCAACCCAAGACTAGTTCAAAATAAAAACATTAATAACTTTGAATTAACAAAAGTATTGTAGGCTTCTGCCTTTTATATCTTTATGATACTTTACAGGTTTTTATTTTTTGACACAAAAACGAAAAAAAATATACGTTATAAATATGTAACTTACACTATGGTATAGGTATATGTGTTATCCAATGTACAAACAGATCGCAGAGACAAGTAGTAAGATATATTTTAAATACTTAAAGAATGTAGGAAAATATTATTAATGTAATAGAAGTGAAAATTTGATATTCCATAGAAATTAAACGCTAAAATGCTTTTATTTGTTACATTTTCAATTTAAAGTAAAGAGTGTCGTAATGTTGAGTGTTTCAAACTCTCTCTCTCACTGCACTTGTTAACACGCAGCCTGATTGAGGAGAGTACTTCATGTTAACAGACTCACACAATAAATAACAACATGTATATTGTATTATGATAATATTTTATTTTTAAACAATACATTGTCAAAACAAGATAAACATATTTATAATTAAATAACAATGAGTAATGTATTTCATACACAGGTAATGTATGACAAAATCTTAGTTAATGATATCTATTGAATTGATCAGTTAAATAGTTAAATGTTATGATCGCTTGTTAGTGAGAGAGAGAGAGAGAAAGAGAGAGAAACAATGCTTTATTTTTAATATATAACAAAATAAAACATATTCATGATTTTAAAAATGTATTGAGTATTTTCGGACATTGTCTACCACATAAGAACTTATTATTCAAACATTCAGTTTATAAATTGTATATTGTAAATATAAAAGTTAAATTTGTAACACAAAGCTTACTCCTACCTGTACTTCAGAGTTTATTTCACAAAATAGATAATCTAACCTAAGACTAAGTACATTTATATGTAGTTTTAAAATGTGAGTGTATAATAAAACACAGCCTCCACTCTCATCGAGGACGGATCCCTCGAGACAGCGTTATGTCTTCTGTTCTTATCCGCGTGTGACTCAAATGTAATAAGATAATACTCAAACAACACATCTTGTGTCTGTTATATATTGTATACAATGTGAATATTATTACGATTTGTATCGGTTTATCTGAACTTTTGTAATATATTATAATATCTAAGGTACCATGTATGTATATATGTTAACATATTAATAAATAACAAACAGACCGAATCACAAATACTTATATTTGATACAAACTTTTGTAATTTTGGTTCTTGTATATAATTAGTTTTTATTGGTTTTCATTCCTGACTCGAATATAACTTCTCCTATTCTTCTTTACCTGAAACAAATATTATTAAATTATTCACAGCTAAATAAAGAAGTTAATCTTCTAAGTATTTACTTTTAGTTAATATGTTGCAAAATATTGACATTCTTCTTAAATAAAGTTTTCATTCTTACAAACTTTTTATACGAGAAATAATATGTTGTTATTACATAATGAAGTAAATAATAACTAAATGAGAAGGTAAAGTGAGTTCCTCGTCACTGCAAGTTGTAATGAACTAACAAGGTTCTTTACAAGTCTTTATAAAGTTTCTAGAAGCCTGAAGCAAAAATGTTGCGACATAAAATATTAATAGAATTTTAAACAGAAATTAAAAGTTGATTGAAACTTTAATACCTCTTACAATGAAGATTGTACTACGATACAATAACAATCACATTACAATACTGTGCAGTGAAAATAAATTATATTACTTTAAGTTACTCGAAACATATTATATAAAAAATAATATACACATATGAATTATAGTCTATTAAGTACCAGCTCTGTTTTCACAAAGATAAATACTTTGCCTTACATCCTTCAGTATTAGGCTTTTATTATAAGTACCTGAAACACGCATAATATAATATATATAATTTAGTATATAATTTGTGTTTATTCACATTAATACTTACATATTTAACGGCAACTTTAATATTGTAATTGTTACCACTTATAAAACTAATTCGATTCATCTCACCTAAAGTTGTTAAAAGTTGTTTAAAGTTGTTTAAAGTTCTGTACGAAATATTGTTAAAATAAACTGCCATGTTGATGTAATGGTGTTTGGAACAGCCGCCATTCTGTGAAGGAGGTTGGAACGCGAGGCGCAATTGCAAAGCTGTCTCTAATCCGTGTAAATCATTGTAATCCTTGATTATTTTGTTAACTTGAATGTAAAATACTTTAAATTTAATTAAAGTATTTTGTGAAATAATTAAACTGTGTCATTATTTATTGAAGTCTTATGTATCCAAGTCCATGTGAAACCATGTGACGATTTGCACATCTACCCTCAGACGCTTTGACTATAGATTTAGTTAGTGTTACATATTTATATTTATTTTTTGTGAATATCGGGATTCTTACAATAAAATACATGTCAATATCTTAAAATACAGTAATACGTATAGTTTATAAGGGTCTTAGATTCTTGAAGTCCTTATAAAATAAATACTGATTTTATAACGTCATCATCAATTTCAATAAAAATAAATATGTTTTAAAATGCAAGCTATATATAAATAATAGCTAATAAAGTATTTGATAAATCAGCATTAATGAAGACATTCTCTACCAGCTAATAGGTTAAGTCAGAGAATGTTTAAAAATCAAAAATATGATGTAACATTTTAATAATAGGTAAAAGAAACAAAATTCTTTAAATGCCTTATTCCCATTTAAAGTAATTTTTGTTTGTGTTTGTATTTGAATTAAGACATACTAATATTACTCGTCGTATTAATTACCACGTACCTTGTACTTTGAAACACTAATTGTTATTTACATTACTCATTTAAACACGCTCTAAATATTACAGTTAAACATTCATATTTATTTATTTATTTATTTATTTACCTTCACGCCATATCCCTTGCGGGGTAGCCAGAGATGACGAAGCGCCAAACGCTACGGTCTCTGCATACCTCTTTCGCCTCGGCCACAGACCTCAACCTCTTCATACATGCCCTCCGGGGGGTCCTCATGCTTTTTACGTGACCTTCCTCCAGTATCGTAGCTACTGTGTTTTCGAAGGTCACTCGAGGCCTCCCCCTGTCTTTCTTACCGCTCACTTTTCCCATATAAATCTTTTTTACCATTCTTTCATCACTCATTCGTTCAACGTGCCCAAACCACCTGAGCACGTTCTTCTTCATTCTCACCGTGACATCTTCGCTAGTACCTGCCATTCTGTGGATCTCTTCATTGCGGATTCGATCAGCTAGACTGACTCCGCATATTCTGCGAAGAGATCGCATCTCCACAGCATTCATCTTTCTTACATTCTTCTTCTGTGTTACCCACGTTTGGCTGCCGTATAACAGTGTCGGTAGCATTAAACATTAATCATTAAACATTCATGTAACATGTAATTTATTTCTCAAAAATTGTAGCTAAGGTGTATGTTGTTATATTTCTGTAAAGGAATATATTTTAATGTATAATGTACTAACTATAATATAGTAGGAATTTATTTAGATTTTTTTTACTTTACTCCTACTTTACCCTGACTTTACTCTTACTTTACCCTCAATTAAGACTAAATCTATGTTAGTTGTATTTGACTTAACAGTGGTAACTTTTTAAAGCTTAATTTTTAAATACATAATACTTATGGAAGTTACACCATGAGCTTTGAATTTTTTATTTAATGAATATACGATATATTAGTACTGTAACACAAGGTAAGCACAGATATTAGGAGAACGTGGTCTGATGAGACGATACTTCACTGTACACGTCGATTATAATAATTCACTGTGACAGCAATATTGAATGCTTTCTCTAAAAGTGAAAACGCTGTTTACTGTTTTTATATTTTTATATTTATGCAATAATTGAGGTTTAAACGAATCAAATTAACCCTTTCTTAAAAGAATGCTGACATTGATTTTCATAATGTAGTTTTATTCTTCTGAATGTTTGGTAACGCTACTGTTTGCTGCTTTGTTCTTTGTTAGCTTTTGCTTTACATGTTCTTTGATCTTTTATGAATTACTTGTTACTGACATTTAATTTTTTTGTGTACTCACGATAATTTATTCCACTATATTTTCACAATATCTTCTAAACTTCAGAGAGGTGTTACTAACACTTTAAGAAACATTCGATTTTATTGTAGAGATATGTGTAATGTCACAGCTGGTGTGTCCGTGTGTCTGATTAGGGTACTTAGTACTAATTAGGGACCTACCCTATAAGTGAAGTTACGAAGTTTAATATTAAATCTTCACTCTTTTAAAATAGGTTTTTTTAGGCTAAAAATGTGATAATCTAATGGTTGAACAATTTTTTGTCCACTTTACTTTGGGCATATTTAATTTAATATTTATTACTTAAAAATGGTAATTGTAAAGACTGAAATGATTTATGATGATATTATTATTTATTTTAATCAGTGATGGTTATAATTAAGATAACAACTTTAGTATGAAATGTGTAAACATATTTAAATTTGGGACCCATAGTGAGTAGTGGAAACGTAAGAAGTACGTTTATATTTGTATGATGAAACTTAATTAAAAATCACAATAACATTGAATATTATACATTTCCTAAGAATTAGTAATGACATATTAGTTGAATTAGATCTTATAGGATTGTATTGTATTTTTTGTTGTTTGTTTCTCAATAAGGGACCCTCGTCAAGATGAATTTGTTAACGGAGAAAGTGGAACTCTATTATTTTATATCATTTTGTACATTGATCAAAACATAAGACAATATTTCTGTTATTGATTATCAAAATCAAACTTTTGTATTCATTTCCCATAGAAATTTATAGAAAGTACTGAGAATAAATGTAATAATAATAAATTTATCTTCAATCTGTGTTTCTTATGTTTATAATTATTATTGTATTAAATATTTAATAAATCAGATTGAACTCGACCTAAACTAACTATCTATAATGGTGTATCTAAATCTAAATCTAGATATCACGTGACATCAAACAAGACCCATATTATAATTCTCTTCCATTACAAATCTCTCTTAACGAGGGTTGTCCCTCGTTAAACTGTGATAATATACGCAGACCAGCAATTATTTAAAATCAAACCATAATGTGGTTTCATTACTCCAGGGAGTATAATTTTATCTTTTACATTTTAGGAATATTTTATATTTATTATTAGATTAGGAATAATTTATATATTGAAATTAAAATTAAAATTTCAGTTAGTTTTTTCCTGTCATTGATATTGTTGGAGTAAGCAACAAAGAGTATTCTTATAATATATTCTTGGAACTATAAAAAATACTTTGAAATATAACTAGTAACTGACTATTCTCCATTTACACTTAAACCAAACTTTAAATGCAAAAAAAGGTAGAAAAAGTATATAATCGGCTAGTTTTGTGAATTTTGTCTCCAGAATACGACGAGAATTAGCTACAAATTTTCTCATGTATGTTTGAGCCGAACGCGGATGTTATAGCGAAAACAGATCGAAAAAATGTTTAGCCATTCAAAAGTTATCAAGAAAAGAAGAAAGGAGAGGAGCTCAGCACCCGCTCAACACCCGCACAGCACGGTTGGCGGATCCTAGTAATAATATAGTTTTTTTTAATATTACAGGAAGGCAAACGAGTCTTTGATGGAAAGTGATCACCGCGTCCTCGATCAGTTGCAATCCTACAGGAATGACAAGACGTTGCCAGCCTTTGAGGAACAGATACACTTTACTTGAAGGTACCCATGTCGTATCGACTGAAAGTTTATTCCATATAGATAAGACAACACCTGCTTTATTTAACAAAAATAAGAGAATGAATTTTAATAATATATTATAATATATTTATTTATATATTATTTACAAAATATATTTTAAGTTATAATTAATAATTAATTAATCTTAAAGTTATAATTTAAAATAAATGATATTTTGTTTTCTTACAGATTAGCGTTACTAGAATATGTTCTTTTCAATATTTTATCTTAATAGAATTTAAGTAATTGATATAACAGAGCTAAATTGAAGTTTATAATCTAGGTCATAAAAACACAATATTTATCAAATGTAAGGTATAATTAAAAGTAGCCGACAGTTTCCAGGTGATGTTGGTTTAAACTCAGCTCAGCCGCAGACCGGTGTATTGCGTGTCTCACCGCAGGAAGACCAACATCACTCATTAGTTATTTTGTAATAACTAGTTTTATTAGTATCCGTTACAAAGTATTTTGAGGAATATATAAACTCGTTTTAATATTCTAGGAGACTATAGACTATAGTCTATAGAGTAGAGCGAACCTTCGCTACATTTATAAAGGTTGTGAATTCACATTTATTGGGTCATTTGGAAATAATTTCATGTTGAGTTTACGATGACATAAAAAGAATTAAATTTAAGCTCTGTACTTGAGACAGAATAATTTCATAAAAGATTTTGTTGAAATGTTTAAGTTACTTGCCTTGATAAATGTTTAGTGTTAATTAAAATTATGATTACTGTTTTAAAGGTAATAATACACATGTTGCTTCACTGTATACACTTCTTTTTAGCAACTCTTACTATTCTTTCTCAATAACAATTATGACTGTGACTCGTGAGCCAATATTATAACAAATTGTAAGTTTATATTAAGTGTAGTAACTCTAGTGACTGTTCATGTTCCTTTAATGTCACACATGCAGGCTGAAAGACCAGCTTTATTGTTTTCCAAATAAAAGTAATCCTATTACCACATTACAATAATCTGTTTTCATCAGTAGGTTACGCCTGTTTGCAAAATAATATTATTTTGTTCTGTCATATTACATCATACGAGTACATATACAAATAACTTTATAACAAAATAATTTACAAAATTGAAACAAAAAAAAAATATTTTTATTATTAAGTTAATTCCTTGTCACACTTTTCATACCAAGCTTTATAAAGTCAGTCGTAAGTACCGGCCTACATTGACAAATGATGTGTTAAAAGGTTCACTTAATCGTAATCTTTTGAAATTATTTTTGATAGACATTGTGATTAAATCTGCAAATATTTGTAGGGAAAAAGCTCTGAGTGATGCAATATTGAATTGATAAAAAATTATATAACTAGTAGTTTAAAAAGAAAAAAAATACGGAGAATGGTTTTTGTGAACCGTTAATAACGATATCAGGTAAGGCTGACAGATCCATTTATCTAGTGTTGTGGAAGCACAAAGAAAATTAGTTTTCTTAATTAATTAATATAATCACCGTAGTTCAAACATCATTTCTTTGGACAAAGGAACAGAGGAGTATTGACAAAGGAGAACTTATGTTTCGCAATAGTCACTGAGTTTTCAAGATACACTGTTTTAGTTATATAATTATTTAAAATATACTATTATTTCGTTGTTAAACAATTTTTTCCATATTTTAGATTTTCGTTATAAAAATAATTTGTCAAAAATTGATTGATTCTGGTCCGAAATCAGCTAATTTAATATAATTTGATGTCCCATTATTTACATGTAAGAACAGAAAGAAAATTTAAATGTTTTTGAAAAATAAAACTTGGGAAAGGAAAAACTTTTCGGTAAAATAAGCAAAGAACAAGAAAATCGTTTTTCGTGCTTCAAGAGTCACGCTTTCAAATTGAGAGTAATTTGTTTCGGTTTGCTTTGAATACGAAGTGATGTTAGCAATTTACAAAACCAGTTACTTACTGAATCTTCTATATATATTGTTATGTCCCTATTTAATGGGACCACAGACACCGAAGTTCAGTGTCTGTGGTCGGTGTGTGCAATCCTATTTCTACACTAGTTATTATTAGTAATATAAACAAACTTTAATTTAATTTAAAAAAAGGTATTAAAATGTCATTTTGGGGGATTTAAAAATGAGTGGTCGGAGTTGAAATTCGAACCATCATAACATTTAGAATATGCCGTATAAAAGTATGGGGGAGACATAGTTGGTTAATAATGAGAACACGTTACACCATCGTTTTAATTATATTTCAACATAATTTTTGAATAAAATTCCATTAAAAAATTAATATTTTCCAGTTTATATTTTATTCTCATTCGTATAAAATTTTATAATTTATATTTTGATAGTTTTTTATATACTGTATCATGTAACATAGTATAGTATGTAATTTTATGACATAAGATAGTAACCAGCGACACTTGTAAGCTTCATAAGAATAAGAAAATATACTTTAACTACCCAATAAACGTAAATTCATTGCTAACTTTATACAAGAAGTAAAGATTCAGCTGCTTAAAAACTTTGAATACCGATATTTTAAAATAATACATTTCTGTTTTCACACAGTCGCGTTGTTATTTTAATTTATTATACACTCTTAAAGAATAAAATACTACAACCACTAAAAAACTTACATCAAATTTTTTTAGATTTTTAAATGAGGTTTTAGGGGTCGTTACCAGGGATGGAAAGTGTTGGGTTTTATGAACAGGTAAAAAATAAGTAATAACCTATTTTATTAAATAACTACAATAAAAATTTAAGGATAACTACTATTATAACTAAGACTAGTAACTTAAGATGTTAATGTAGATTTATTACAATCGGGGAATTTTCGCCTAAAGTCTTCGACCGCCAACAATAGGTACTGTTTCTGGTCTTCATCTGTCGTATGAAGGCGATTGTACTCTTCAATACTGACGAACTCCCATACGATACGAACACACGATACAACGATACTCCCTTCTCAGCTGTATCGTTGATAACTTTTAGACCCTTTACAACAGTCACACATTTTATAAACTCACAATCGTACTAATACCAATAAGCCAAACTTCGGTTTTCATTCTAGTCTTAACGGCGCTTTTGCTGGTAGACGCCATTGTTCTGTACAATACAATTACACACTTAGTGTAAGAGCAAAAGGTTGGCTATATTACTATTTACTTAAAGACTAGCTCACACTCTATTGCGAAATGACAACTTTAATCTTTAAACCCTTTCTGACGCTAATAACTTGAAGAGGTTAAAAAACGTGGATAGAGAATATGTACCAGGTACCTAAAGTATCTTGTTTACACTTAGGTACAAAAATACACAAAGGCACCGCCATTTTGGTTCTCAAGGGGTGCTACCCCATTGCCGTATGTAACGCATTTTTCAAAAACTTTAATGGATGGTAGCGACCCCTAAAGTTGACTTAAATTAAAAAAAAAATATGGGTTTATTTTTTTTCATATTGGAACCATATAAGACGGTGCCCCTATAAAAATTTTAAACTAGGATTTTTTTAAATTACCCTAAGGTACATACATACTTAACTTGACATAGATTGATTTACAAACTGATCAACAAACAACATTAAATCTTACCGAGATATTACTTATATATAAGCAATATAATTTTACTTTTATTTATGCAATCTATACTATTAATATCAATATTAAACATTTACATTTTAATGTTGATTTAAATATACCTCAGAATGTTTCAAACTGATTGAATGCATTTTAATAAATCTTCCTACATATTGGTAAAGCTCTTACAATTTTATTAACTACTTCGATGTTGAGGGGCATAGCATAGCATAGCATAGCATAGCATAGCATAGCAAAAGAGAACTCTGTTTCGTAATAAATAGTTGTTACTGAGGGAATAAAAGATTACAATGTGCAGAGTGAAGTGTGCGGTGTGCGGTGGACTGGACGGGAAACTGGATGGGAGACTGGACGGAAAATTGATAGTGAATATTTAAATATTTCTTTATATCAAACATAAGTATTATGTTCGTATGATAGTATAATTTATGTTAAATATATACGTAAAGTCAAGTCAGTCAGTCAGTTCTATAAGTATTAAGAATCCGCATTGGTTCTGTAAAAATATTAAAAAGATTTTTAAATTTCTACACAAGAGATGAGCTTACCTGCAAAATAATCTCTATCAGTTAACACGACGAGAAACCAATAGAAAGAAATAAATGAAAATATTTTAAGATTCTAAAACTAAAATGTTGCTTAAAATTATGATTATCTGGTGGTCGTACATCTGATAAGAATAATTATCTTTCTCGCTTTTTGTTGTAGACATGTGTCAAACTCCATAAGTACATATAACGTATTAAAAAGGACAACTCAGCATTTTATTAATACAATTTAGATATTTATTTTGCCTTTCCTACAATACCACGTAATAACATAAAACAATTTATCTCAATTTGTTCATTAATTTTAAAACTAAAGAAAACTTCATAAAGAAAGTTGTCATTTGAATATATTTATTTCAAGAAATAAATATTAAAATGTATAAAGTGTTCGTAAAAAACATAAATGACATTTTATTAAACGGAACAACGTAATATCTCTTAACAAAGAGACGTAATATCACTTTCCGCTTCAGTAATAAGATAAAAATGACAAAAGAAAATAGTATTTTACACAAATATATTTTGATTTTTGATTCGAATTTAAATATTTTGTTTCTTTTGTCCTTTAGTAACATTAAAATAACAATCATTACTACTGGCTCTGCGCAATTTCTTTCTTTACACCTGAGGAGGTCACTTGAAGACCCTTTTCCGATTGGGACAAAACAGTTATTTGGACTAAAATTGTTCGTCTTAATAACGGTAACAAAAACATTTGATTATAGTTTTCCATTTTTACGTAATCCTTATATCATCGCCATTGTGAAAAATAATCCAAAATCCATCGTTGTCAACATTATAAACAAAATACTGTTCATTAAATTTCAGAAAATAAGACATCCACGGAAGACACGTACGAAAGCACTTTTGTCTAAACTGAATAGAAGACACTTATCTCTAAGGGCATTATTTAAAACAGTCAATTTTCATCTGAAAGAAGTTCATCATTTTGTATCTTGAATTACACACACATAAAAATACCACACATTCAGACACGTACACATCACACGTCATTTTGATTAATTATAATGTTTATATAACAAAAAGATTTATCTTTTCGTTTGATAAATTTAAATATATCTTTTTAAAATATTGCATCTTTTATAATTATATTCCGTAACAATATTCGTTATTGTAATTTTATTTTGATTGTTATTTATATATTATATGATGTGTGTTAGAAATATTTTATAAATTATTGTTAAAATACTTCCAACCTTCTCCTTCAGTATGTATTATTTGTTAATAAATATTATTGTACATATCTACAAGACATAAGATTTATATATAATTCTTAAACATCCCAAGTGATGATTGCATTGTAACACAACACTTTCACTTGTAACACACAAGCAACACCACGTCATCGTATTAGTGTTGAGTTTATTAGCTCCTATCATACTATACTAATTCATTTCACTACAATTACGTTATTACGTAAAAGTACGCTTAAAAGTAAAATTTTGGAACAAAAAAGGCAACTTCGGTTGCAATTTACAGCTAATTAAACTCTGGAGTACAGAATTTTAACAGAAGGAAAAATATGTTTAAACCCACTCACCTCAGACGCTGCCATATAATAACTTATGTATTATATATTAAGTAGTATAAAAATACTCTTTTTATTATTATTTCAGTTCAATGTTCTATTTTCTTTTGCAATTTTATTATTTTCTATCAGTGATTCATGTTACTTTCCTTCATCTATTTAAAGGTCAATAAGATCATAAAGGTCACTTAGTTTACAGTTAGATATAAGGAGATGCACAGGATCCAAGATGTTCATAAATCTTTTCGTGAATCTTTAGCTATGAAAAAACATAATATATTTTTAGATCTGGATATGAAACGATTATAATAAATTTTTATATGAAACAATTTACGGAGTTGTTTCCTATTTGTGTATTTAAACGTTTATTCAAGATCTTAACTTTAATTTACTTAACAACAATCAAACCAAGAATATTTTGATAATTATTTATTTGACATTCCTATTGATAAGTATAATATTATAAATTGAGATTTGTAGAATGTGGCGGTGATCGTTTATTCTTAAAATCTTAAAACGATTTTTAACGTTGAAACATTTCATCAATTTTTTCGGAAAATTCTTTACATTGTCCGTGGTTGCCGTAAGTCTTTAATTTGCCTCCAATCTATTTATCATTTTATTTGCCACTTAAAAACAAATATTTGCTTGAAGTTATTGAAGTTGAAGTTAAAAACTTTTTTTACTTTAGTTATGTGGGGTTTGTTTGTCAAATTGTTTTGTTATGTTGTAATGTTAAGAATATATAACATATTAAACTAATATATAAATTAAATAAAAAGCTAATGTATCATTTGTTCGGTAATTTTTTATGTTAAAATATTTATGAATTACTCAAAAATGTCAAAAAAGGTCTCTAGAAATTTTCATAATCAGTTCACTGCGGTTTTAACTTTTAGAGAAAAGCATTTGATATTGCTGACATTGTGAATTATTATAATGGACATATAAATTTAAGCATATTCTCATCGGACCACGTTCTCCTAATATTTGAACTTAGCAGTGTTTGTATTACTGTACCAACATACGATACTGCAATATTCAAAGCTCTTGACGTAACTTCCATAAGTACTAGATGTAGAAAATATAGGTTATATATAATAATTAAAAATAATGATTTAAAAATAATATATATAGGAGGTGGAGGACGGAGCTACAAATAGCTACGTGGAATGTAAGAGGAGGAATGGAACAGAAGATGAATGAATTATTAGATGTAATGGATGAAAAGGTTCTGGATATTATTTGTGTGTCTGAGACCAAACGAAAAGGCAATGACCAATTTGCCTGGCAACCGGGTCGCTTTCTGGGCTGGGGTTTCAGAGGGTGAGCGAAGGTGCCAAGGTGTAGGCGTGTTGTTGTCCTCTCGAATGGTTAATGCAATGGTAATGTGAGGACGCCTCGGCCTCGAGTACCAGCGAAATGCTGAGTCCTGATGTAGCCGATGATGAAATCAGTTTGGAAGAAGTGTAAAGCGTGATTTGAAGCCTGAAATGTGCTAAGGCTGCGGGAGCAGACGAAGTTACTGCCGAGATGATCAAATATGGTGGGCCACGCGTCTTGGACTTGATCTGGTTTTTGTGTAATTTATGCTGGAAATCAGTGGAGGTCCCATATGATTGGCGAGGTGCAGTCATCGTACCTTTGTATAAAGGCAAAGGTTCACAGATAGACTGTGCAAGCTATAGGGCTATCAGTTTGATTAGCTTGGGCGGTAAAGTTTATGCTAAAATATTAGCGAGAAGAATGCAAGAGAGATCTGAAAGGCTGTTGTGGGAGGCCCAAGGAGGTTTTAGATCTGGAAGAGGGTGTATAGATCAGATCTTTTCCCTCTACATGATCACGGAAAAGTTTTTGACCCTAAACCAAAAGGTTTTCTTTGCTTTTGTGGATTTGGAAAAGGCGTTTGACAGGGTTGTGAGAAAGAAATTATGGCAGATACTGCCCCGATACAATGTGAGTGGACCCTTGCTACAGGCAGTAAAGTCTCTTTACAGAAATCACTCAGCCTGTGTGCGAGTAGGAGCTGACATGTCGCCCTGGTTTGACATCCAATCGGGTGCTCAGCAGGGTTGCGCTATGTCAGCTTGGTTGTTCAATTTGTATTTGGATAGTTGTCTCCAAGGCGTGAAAGACAGTGAAATGGGAGTGAAAGTAGGTGAAATTAAGGTCAATTGCTTGCTCTATGCAGATGATGCAGTGCTCATTGTATCATCAGAATGCAATTTGCAGGCATTGGTCATCCCTCTGAAAGATGGGTGAGAAATTAATGGTCTAAACCTGAATATAGATAAGACAAAGGTTCAGGTATACTAGGTCACGCAAGCGGGGTCGTGAGCTGAGCTGACTTTTGCTGTGTGCACGGCAGGCTATTTACTACGATGTTCATTAGCTTAGTCCTTACAAACGTTACGAGAGTTAAATGGAAATATAGGAAATTATCAATAATTCATTTGCCAAACATATTAAGCTTGATATTCGTTTCAGGTCTTTAAATGGAAAATGGCATCACGCTGAAACAATCAGGTCCACTGCGATATTATTGATACAGTAGAAAGCATTTGACCTCCTTTGGGAAAAAACAAATTATTATGTTGATATCGTGGCACGTTCTCAACACAGTAACCTTGTCTATTCCCTATGGTAGATTCACATAGAGTTCCTAGCAGACGGCTCTAGATCTTATTTAGTGATTTTTTCATTTAATAATCAAGTTAACGTTACGACAAGCTAGCTAGACAAATAATATTACCCAGGCACGGCTTGGATATTCTTTTAGCCACTTAAGTTGAATTCCCTATGGAGAATTGTGAATTTGACTCCATTCCAAAAATAATCAATGATATCTTCATAATATTCAGTTTTCCTCATCAGCACGTAGCTGCCGTTATTCGTGCTAAATATAAATGTTCTAGCACCTCTAGTTTAGTTAAAATGGGGAGGACAAATAGAAGAGAGTTATTATCAGGCATCCTGCAAATTGGCGATTCTCGTAACTGGGATGAAAATCAACATAGGAATAATGATTTATTTGTGGAGCAACTATATTGAGAGACACAGTCCTGCTTCTTTTAAATCGGTTATTGAACGTTTAGAACAGGAAACGTATGCCAATTTTTCAAATTTTTTATTGAATCGACGCTTATTTGCTACGATATTAGGAAGCGTGATATGTGTGAACGGACAGAAGTTGCTGTATATCGCGATATGCCACTTACACGCCGTGTGCCTCTTCCTCTGCCTCGTCTACGTTCCTTTTTATGATAATGGGATGATATAATAAGATTGAGCAATAATTAAATGGAAGCTTGATGAATCTCGATGAAATGTATAGCGAATGGATATAGAATATTAAATTGGGATAGCAAAATGAAAAATAAAAGTGAAAGAAAATATTCGGACGGAACTTTGCCTGTTCGAAGCCTCTCACGCAACTGAAGCGTTCGTACAGTTGTTCCTTCTATTTTGCTATGCTTTTAACTTGAGGCGCGCGCCGGTGTGAGACTTTCCATATGATAAGTCTATGGACAATTTTCTGGATAACTTTAATTTTTAAAACTTTTTTCTGTAATTCGAAAGTTTACCATTCTTTTAGTGTGCTTCGAGCTCAATGTGAACTGCATTCTGACGAATTTATAGTCAGTTCTGCTATGTATGAGAGTAGTTACAAACTTTCTTAGATTTCAATCAACTCGTAACTCGTGCATCGAGCAGGCGCGCGCTGGTGAGTCACTAATCGAACTAAATTTTTTTTTGTTAATTGTTCAAGATTTGTTGATCGAAATTATCCGAAATTTTGCACAGTCATAAAGCAATGTGGCATCAAACACCATGCCGAGTTTCCAAACTGTGGTATGCGCAATTAAATGATAGCAGCACGTAAATTGTCTTAAACTGAATTAGTAAATTATACTGAATTTAGAATTACGATTTTTTTTAAAATAAATATATGCTTAGCGCCTTATACTCGCATTCGTTGTGGCGAGTTTCGTTAACGTAGCTCGAATGGTTTTTAAGAACAGAGAGTTCGCAGTTTTTGCGATCTGACCATTAAAGAGCTTCGCTTCGCTCAGCTTAATAAATACTATTATATATAATTTTTAGAGTGTTAGATTAGTGTTCAAAATTTTTCATCCGAGAGAAAACAGTAGCCGTAGTTTGTGTAAGGGTAGATCTAGCAGGCTCGATACTATTGATGAATTTAGGCAATTAAAAAAAATTGTTATACCTAATATTAAAATGTCTCAAGATATAATGGGTGAGAAATACAAGTCACTTAGAGTTTTGCCTGATTTTGACGGTAACCCCCATGTGCTAACAAGATTTATAAATTTATGTGATCAATTAGTACTTGCATATTTTAAAACAGAACCGGGTTATGAGTTAACCAATTTGGCCCTTAGTAATGGTATATTAAATAAGATTACAGGCTCTGCAGCTCGATTGATAAATTCCAAAGGTATTCCTGAAAATTAGTTCGGTATTCGTAGTGCACTTATTAATAATTTTGCTGACCATCGAGACGAGACCACTTTTATTTAACGATTTATCATTACAAACCCAGAGGTCTTCAACCCCACGGGAATTTTACGAACGTGTTCAAAACTTATTCAGCACTATCATGACATACGTAACGTTGCATGAAACCGTGGCTACTACATTTGAAGCTAAACGTAATCTTTATAAGAATTAACTCTACAGTGCTACTTGCGTGGTCTTAAGGACCCCTTAGGCTCTAGGATACGTTGCATGCGTCCCGAAACGATAGAAAAGGCTTTAGAATTCGTACAAGAAGAGCTTAATACATTATATATGCAGCAGCGTGCTGAGGGTTTACCTAATAAAAAGGATAATTTGAATAATCATAATGTGTATAGACAAGACTATTCTATTACTTTACCTAGTTTCTCGGAATTTAAAGAAAATGATGACGTAACCTTTTTTATTCTTAATTTTCATAATTATTTTGATGGCATTATTGGTTTTGATTTGTTAAATTCGTGGGACACTAACATTGATTTTAGACGCAAGAAATTAATTACTAAAAATACCGAATTGCCTATTATTATGTATGACGCTCGAAATACAAATCTTTATGAAGAAATAATACCAGCTCAGTCATCCAAATTAGTGAAATTGCCAATAAACTCCAAGGACGGAGATGTATTTGTTCCTGATCAGATAATAAGTAATTGTTTAATTTCTGATTGCTTTACAAATGTGAAAAACAGTCGAGGTTTAGTACAAATTTCAAATAATTCAAAGAATGATGTAATCTTTTCAATGGATCGGCCTATTACAGCTGAGGTATTCAATATTGAATTTAAGCAATTAAAACAATTATCCGATCGTAAAAAAAAAGAAGTTCTATCGCGTCTCCGTACAGATCATTTGAACCCAGAGGAAATAGCTAATTTAAAAACCTTATGTGCACGTTATTCGGATGTGTTTTACCTTGACGGAGAACCCTTAACATTTACGAACAAAATTAAGCATAAAATTAAAACAAATGATGAGATCCCAGTTCATGTTAAAAGCTATAGGTACCCGTATGTCCATAAACAAGAGGTTAGAAGTCAAATCAATAAAATGCTTGAACAAAATATAATTAAACCTTCGGATTCCGCGTGGAGCTCTCCTATTTAGATGGTCCCTAAAAAGGCAGATGCTTCGGGTAAAACCAAATGGCGATTAAAATTATCCGAATACGATTTCTCAGTCATTTATAAGCCAGGTAAATATAATACAAATGCTGATGCCTTATCCCGTTTAGTAATTCATAACGAAGAACTAAGTAAATGC
Organism: Melinaea marsaeus rileyi; assembly: GCA_918358865.1. Lineage (NCBI taxonomy): Eukaryota > Metazoa > Arthropoda > Insecta > Lepidoptera > Nymphalidae > Melinaea > Melinaea marsaeus. The sequence continues at coordinate 3,968,356 of OU911094.1, forward strand.
ATCTGAAAATGACTAGCACTATTACAGCTTCAGAAGCTGATAGAGATAATTCTAATACCCTAACAGTTCATACCGACAATGAAAATCCTATTTTGGAAATCCCGATTTCTGACGAACCCCTAAATAAATTCACAAAACAGCTAGTTTTAACAATTGTAAGCAATATTAAAGGAAGACCAATAGTTTCAAAACCTTTTGAAACACACACACGTATCACTGTTCAATTGTCAGAAAATAATCTCGAAGAAGATATCATTAATGTTATCAAAGAATATGTTCATCCCAAAATTAAAACAGGGTTACTCATAAATCCCCCATTAGCAATGTACTCGGTTATTCCCATAATACAAAAAGCTTTTAAAAGTTCAGCTATGAATTTAATACTAGTTAAAAAGGAATTGGAAAACATAAAAGAATACTTAAAACAACAAGAAATAATAAGCAAATACCACGTAGGTAAAACTAATCATAGGGGTGTTAATGAATGTCATCTCGCCCTATCTCATAGGTATTATTGGCCAAAAATGCGAGAGCATATAACCAAGTTTATTAATGAATGTATAATTTGTGGTCAAGCGAAATATGATCGCAACCCTATTAGACAACAATTTCGTACTGTCCCTCCACCGTGTAAGCCTTTCGAAGTTGTTCACCTAGATTTATTATCTATACAGAGTGAAAAGTTTTTGACTATCATTGATGCGTTTTCAAAGTATGCGCAAGCATATTCTTTAAGGGATGGAACAGCAGTAAGTGTTGTGCAGGCGTTATTAAAATTTAGTACTCATCATGGTATACCATATACTCTAATTACAGATAATGGCCCTGAGTTCACTAATCAATTATTTGCTGAATTTGTAAGAGTACACAAAATTCAACACCATAGAATAGCACCCTATACTCCCAATGAGAATCGAATCGAATTGAACGATTCCACTCAACAATTTTAGAACATCTACGCATATTAAAACTTGATCTTAAGAATGAATCTGTTATTAATTTAATAAATTATGCCCTATTAGCATATAATAGTTCGATACACAGTTTTACAAAATGCCGACCAATTGACATTATTACTGGACATTTTGATCCGCGAGATCCATTAGACATAGACTTAACCACCCATTTACTCCAACAATATATGGTAGAACATAAAAATAAAATGACCAAAGCTTTTAATTTAATTCATGAGTCTAGTTTAAGTTACAGAAATGAATTAACAAATACTCATAATAAGTCTAGAGAGCCCGAAAAGCAATTCTCTCCCGATCAATAAATATCTATTAGAAACCCTTTTGCTGTTCGTCAAAAGATAGCGCCGCGTTACACACATGATACAGTTATAGCTGATCTCCCGATACATATATATACGTGCAAAAAAGGCGGGCCAATTGCTAAGTCTAGATTAAAGAGAGTTCTTAAATAAAACTTGAAAATCTAGATGATGGTCCCGGCATTTTACCTTTTAAACTAGGTCCTTGTCGCATAGTGTCTCATTATCACTCATTCTTGAAGTATATCGATATCCACGAATTGCAAGACAAAGTAAATACAGTTCATATCCAATTAAGCAATATAATCTCTAATCTTAATAATAAAACTTTTTCTTTGTTTGAGCCCCATACTAACTATTTGAAAGAAAAGCTTCAAGTCGTTATAGAACAATTGCAGTCATTTGAAATTAGCCGCTCTAAAAGAGGTCTCGTTGATGGTCTCGGGTCCGTAATAAAAAGTATTACCGGTAATCTTGATTATACAGATGCGTTACAGTTTAATAACGCAATAAGATCACTACAAGAAAACGATAATAAATTAGTTACGGAATTTAACAGTCATGTAAGCCTGACCAAAGATTGGATAACTCAGCACTCTAAAATAATAGATAAAATAGTAGATAATCAGAACAAATTAGCGGAACTAGTAAAAAACATTAGTCTAAGTTTGAAAAAAGGTATCTATGAATCCAATCAATATGCTCATTTAGGACAAACTATTCTCATAGTCGATGATAATGTTGACAAGTTGTCACAAGAGATAACTAAGTTACGGAATGTGCTAGCATTTACAAGGACATCCACGGCTCATCATGATGTCATTAGTTTAAGTTCTATTAGAAATATAATTAGAAAGCTACGTAGTATGTATGGTAGTAATAAAGTACTAGATATAGAGGCCCGAGAGTATTATGACGTAATACAATTAGGTTCTTATTATGTAGGAAATGAAATAGTTATAGTATATAAATTCCCAATTATAAAATCCCAAATATATAATTTATATAAGAAATCCATAATCCCTAACAAAAATCATGAAATTCTTGTTCCCCAACACCAATTCCTTGCAATCCATTTGAAAGATTTCAAGTACATAGAGGCTGAATGCCCGAAGTTCACTAAAGGGTATCTATGTGAAGAGATACACAACATACATAGTCGTACATCGCCGGATTGTGTAACAGCCCTCGTTACTACGCAGCAAAAACTCCCCGAATGTAAACCAGTCACCGTATCCCTACTTACGTCAGCCTACGAGAAACTCGACGATCGCCACTACACCATTAGCTTTCCAACTCTTACTAAAGTACGCTTGTCCTGCGATCAAGATATCTACAAGATGTTGCAAGGAAGTTATCTCGCTATAATTCCATGTGATTATTTCATTCAAACAACAGAATTCATCATCTCGAACCTCAACGATCGACTAAAAGGTCAAGCCTTGAAGATAATAAATAGATGTCCCTAATGAAAAAACACTCAGTTCAGCAGCACATCTGATATTCAAATTAAACTCCATTAATTTGACTAACCTTCACGCTACCAATAGAGAGGTTATTCTACAGTCACCAGTAAACTTAAGCAAGACCACCGATATAAGCGTCTACCATACAACAATACCTTTATATACGTTACTATTCGGTGCATGTGTACTAATTAGCGGCCTTGCATACCGGAAATACCGACTTAAACATACGAAACACACCATCCAAAAAACTCAAAGGGATGAATCAGAACTTCCAGCGCAATTTACAACGAAGGTCTTCAATAGTCGCTGTTCTACGGGGGGAGGTGTTACGCAAGCATAGCCAAGGGCAATTGTTATAGTAAGAACCAACTTGGTTTCACACGGTTAAATGCTGACACCACACTTCGAGTATCCTGAAGACGACACCATACGGCTTGCGTTCTCACCATCGATGGGAATCGAGGATAAAATATATTCATTCTTGGGTCAATCGCTGACCTGGAATCACCTTTTTTTAGTATTAATTAATTATAAGTTTTAATTATAACTCTTTAATATAATTTTATAAAATAATTGTTTTTCTTTGCATCCTTCGCTGCCACCAAACTTAATTGAATCTTTAATATTATGACGATATGTAAATAAACAGATAAGCTCCAGATAAGTATTGGTTTTTTCTTTCATATTGTTCCTGTCATCTACAATGGTTTATTATTTTGTGGTAAACTTTGATGATATTTTAAAATAAATACTTTGTTATGACATTATCTTACAACTTAATAATAAATTTAAACAATTTTTTTTCTAATATTTACATATTTTCTATTATTTTTTAGAAATAATATTATTCGTCTTAAAATAATTCAAGGTAGACATACATTTACTACATAATCAATTATTGTGAGAATCTATTGAATATCGCATTTATTTTTATCTAATTCTTACTTACTTACTTATTCTTATTTTTTATTAAGACGTGATATTTTTAATAAAAGAGCAAACAAAAACTACATGTTATTATACAATCCACCCAATGTGGTGACATCTATTGTCATCATATCTTCAAATATCATAAATTGATTTGAGTACTGCTGGAACAAAAGCACTTCATTTAACTTTGTTGATAACTTACAATACTCCAAATTTATTTATAAAGATTCTTATGATTCTTATTCAATAATACCATTAAAGATAAATTAAATTTTAATTCATTATGATTCCAGCCAAGTAATACATATATCTAAGACCATTCTCAATATCTATTGTCATTTAATGCTATTTATAACAATGTAACGGATAAAATTTATTGTCAGTTCTCGCAATAAAACGACGAAACCTACAAAGAAACTAAATATGGCAAATTGTATATATCATGGACTATCGGCTGTTTCTTTTAGTATTCTATTTTCATTGTCTAATTTGTAAGATTTATATTCTTCTATATGAAACTGCTGTAAACTTTTACTATTATCGTTATCTTCATATTATAATTGAAATTGTGTAATACATTACAGCTACTAAGAGTTAGTTGTTTAGTTAAACTTTGTAAGGTGACAGGTCATTTGATCGGTGTTATCATCGCTTTTCTATTGATATATATGACATACGTGGATAAAATATTTTATTTTGATAATGTCAGCTTAACAGATATAAAAGAACAGAAAAATACAGTAAACAAATTATTTCAGGCAGTCATAGTATACTTTCAGTTGTATATATTATCTACTTTATCTTCGTATAGCTATCAAATTCCTCTGTGTTTCTGGTTTAGTCTCATTTCGATTCCTGTATCATTGTGTTTCTTCGGTACGTCCAGAATTGTTTCTCACACATTCAGGGAAAAAAATATTAATTCGTTATTACAGTGTTAATAAATCTATTAATTTACTGAACTTGCAAAGAGTAAACTATTTATATTAAAAATGTCATTCCAATTTTCCAATTCCCTTCCTTTTTATTACTCTGTGTAGACGAAGTATTCCACTTTATTGCTTGAAATGTGACATCACGTTCAGGCCAAATACATAATCAATGTTGGTTTCAAACAAATGCAAACGATGCCATCTCTATTATGTGGATGAAAAACAGTCTAAGCTGTTTAATTTATTATTAAAGAGTATTGACTTAAATAATCAGCTGGTTATGACACATCTGCATTGTGTGTCAACATGTACTGCGGTTATTATATTATCAGTACTAAAAGATAACACGAGGTAATGCTATTAAAATGACGCCACAAATAATTACTTACAAACACAAATACATTAAAATATTCATTGTGATATTGAATCAATTTACATAAAACCACAGACAGCCCGTATTTAATAATATATATTATATATGTAGAGATATTCATGGAACCGTATTATGTATATAACTACCTTCTATTCTGTTTCTTACCACGTTAAAGTTGTTTTGGTTTCAAACAACTTTTAAAAATAGTGCATGTAAGGTACAATCAGAAAATTTAAGAGAGTTCTTTTCAGAACTGTCATAAAAATAACTTTACACACTTTGATTATATCATGGAAGTGTAATTCGATGCTTCAAAGATATATTTTAAGGGCTGAAAAAGGTTTGAAAGTTTGTATGATCGTGTAAGATTTCTTTAAAAGTTTTATCAATATCTGTAATAATGTTGAAGTAGTATCCTCTCCAAGGGTGAACTGATAGTCATGTGTAACATTTAGTAATTCAGTTTATTTTATGTATTCCCAGGACAATGTGCTGCTATGTTACACGCTACTATTAGCAGTTTCACAAACTTTGTGCTATCTTTTGTGATATATTATATTTCTGTAAATCCATTACAGACCGTACTATCTAATAATGGTGTCAAAACTCATATTGTCCCATGAGATGTGCCACAAACTGGATTTATAAAATATCATAAGGTTTAATTAAATGTTACGAATATCATATCTAAAATCGCAAGTCCCAGTTGAGTTATCATTTATATAATTTTGAAACATATGGTGATCAACTTGAAGATTATTTGAAAATAATATTATCTGAATCTACAATATATAGATTTAAATAATAGTATTCCAGGTAAATATTGTTTTTCTACTAATACTGTTCCTGACATCGACAGTCGATGGTTATTGTTGTGGTAAACCTTATAAATTGTTTTCCTGCGACTGTTAATATTTTACTTCAATATTGTTGAACCAAGTATTATTGAAATTCATTTATAGCTGGTGTTAATGCCGCAGGAAAGGATTCATTGATTCATAAATTGATTGTTTCAGTAATATTTATCTTTGAAGTATAGACATTTAAATGAATACTTGTGACCAATAGCGATTAAATAATCGAAATCCAAGTTTAAATATTTATAAAGATTTGATAGAAGTTCATAGTATTTTTTTAATTGTATTTCGTTAAGTAAGTTGACAACTGACTCTTTGGGACCATTAAACATCAGTCCATTTTATACTTGAAATGACAGTGTTAACGTAAAAAGTATATCGTACGTACGTACCTATATCTTATATATATTTAATACCAATTACTTATAAATTTTAAACATAAAGTATGATTTTTTTTTCTTTTTTTTTGTAATGCAATAAACTTCAAAAGGAATACAAAGTTTCTCGAATAAATGATATTTCTGATACAATTCATTCAAATTTCAATATAAATATATTTATAAGCTGTTATTGTTTGTCAAAAATCATTTTGATTATGATATATTCCAATGTTACCAACTTTTATCTATCTGCTGGACAGATTTAATAATATATCGGCCTGATTTGATTGTAATATGTTAGAGGCCATGTTTTTAATGTATCCTTCCAGGAATTAAAAATTGGAATAAAAGTTTATTTGGAAAAAATATATGTATATATATTATCTTTTTCTTTAGGATATGATTTGTGTAGAGTATGTAAAGATATGAAGACGAGATTTAAAAATAACATTTATTGTAACTGTACTGTTCTGTGTCAAATATGTAATAACACCGGAGAGTCGAGACTCAAGGCCCACACCGGTTACCGGATTTGTAAGAACTTACAGTAGAAGGTATTGTCACCAGTCAAGTCAAACTTTTATTGTTTCAGTATAAACAATATCTCATGCTTCCGTTGAATAGATGGATGTAGTCAATGTTCTATAAATTAGTAGTTATACCATTTGAATGTTACTACAATGTGTTATTATAAACAGTTTGATGGCTCGCGTGTTGTAACGAAAACATTAAACACAATAGCGAATGTAAATTGCAATGTGCACGACTGAACAACGATTAGTTAGTGTTATTACAGTACTTTAATAGATACTGCAATAACTTTTTGTACTAATGCATACGATATTCATTGCTTGTTTTAAGCTATAAATAAATGTCAATAGCATTGCGGAAGAATGGAGAATGTGCCATGAAACTGAAAGCGTACAGAGAGTTTATAGTCCTCATTTATATTGTTAATTGATTTTATCCTTTCTTTAGATGAGACTGTATAGTTGAAACTTAAATAAAGTGGAAGTTCAGATAAATTAACTTTTAAACGTATTTTCCTTACACAATGATCCAATCCAATTAGGCGTATATAAAAATAGGCTAGTACTGACTGACTATAGTACTAACTTAGTTTAAAACTAGAATATTATAAATATGAAAATTCATAAATTATAAACATTAATAAACAAATGTGAAAATAGTATGATAGGAAAAAATGCAAATAATTTTATACATTTAACAAATATGTTTTTGCTTTTTCAACTTTATTTTAGAGTTAAAAATAAATATACATATATTTCTATTTAAATTAAGGCCTAAAACAAAAGATGTAGTTTCATTAATTAAAAATAATATCAATAACAAAAAGAGGTAGACTACGTATTTTTTTTTATTTACTGTAATTTTATGACATTAAAAGCGCTCATACTCTTTGTAAAACCTCTTTCCAAGATTTTTTTATTGCTTTTCAAGTTGCCGAACAATCAACATCAGAATAAATAACTTTTCCATTAAAATTTAAAGGGAACGAATCGCTTTTCTACTGTAAAAGAGATACATAATGGATGCTCAAAAAACTTTAATAAGACTATCTTATCTATAACATCTCTTTTAACAATTTTAATTTTATTCTTGGATTATTTAATATATTTCTTTAATTTTCACAACATATAATTTTCTTTATTCTTAAAGTCCTAGAATAAATATTATCTTTTATTAAATAAAAAAAATACCTTAATATAAAATAGATTCTAAAGTATGACCTAATAAAAATGTAATGAAAAGGATATATAATTTATATTTATATTTATATATTTTATATACGAGTTTTATTATAATTACCGAAACTTTTTTATATTTAATGTGTTTGCTGTATTAGTTATTAAATTGAGTCTTAAATATTAAATTAGATATTTGAGTTAAAGCGACCCGCTGGTACATACATTAAATAGGTAAGGTTACAAGTTCGCTCCATCACGTAATTGCTTCAATCACATTCTTTTCACTTACTCAGTTTTAAAGCAATGTAAAATATTGATTATATTTTACAATTAACAATTAGTAATACATATATATAGTATATATATCACATGTACGTAATAGTGAAGTATGACCATTAGTATTTTCAAACTGACGCTGGTATCACTCACTAACAAAATCTACTAACGAGTTGTTCATCTTTCGCTTCAGACGGTTTCCAGTGACACATAAATATTACTATTTTATACGTTTTTTTATTAACAAATAAGTAGCCTTATTGCCTTATATAACTAAGAAATAAAGCAGTTTCCATATGAATATATATATTTTACTAATATTCCTTAAATGTTTTGTGAAAATAAAAGGCTAGACGGAGAGATCTTTTAAATCCATGTGGCTTTCGTTTATACGCACGGATCTATTCTGAGCCAATGCGGAAACATTCTGTCTGTACTGATCAGCACCGGCTTATTTCAAAAACGGAGCAGTTGAAGGATCCCTTACTGTTTTCATATATGTAAATAACTAGGGGCACGAACCGTAGAATTCCGCAAATCGAAGCGAGTAACCCATCTTCAATTTAGAGTTCAAAGTTGAAACCGACAGGCAAAAAATATAGAATAATCAAATATGACATAGCAAAATTTATTTTTTTTAATTATTCCTCAAAGACATGAGCTTTTTTTCACTTTTTTTTATAAACCATCGCTATAAATGTGCAAAATTTCATGAAGATCGGTAAAGCCGTTTTCATGACAACCCCGGACATGGGATGCAAAACGTCTCATAGAGCCCTCCGCTCGCTTCGCTCAATTAATGATTTCCTAGTAACAACAAAACATTATCGATACTTACGTACGTAAAATTATCTCTCTATAATAATTAATTTAAAATTTTAAAAGTTTGGTAAAAATGTTGATTTAAAACCAAATAAATTTATTATTACAGTAATCGTAGTATTTTCAAAACATTTACCATATTTTTTTGTATCTTTTTAACAAAGAAAGTTATACTTTGCGATGCTAATGTGAAAGTAATTTATTCAGTGGAAAAATTACGTGTAAAAGTAAAATAAAAAAAAAAAAACTAGTTTTCACCATTTCAATTGTGATAAATAATATTTTTTATTCCGTTTTATTACAAATCTACATAAAATACGTATCGTATGTTTAATTACTTTAATTTTGTTGAACACTGCATATAATTACGATCTTTTTTGAAGTAAATATATATATATGGGCGATTTACCACTCACTGACTCATCGCGAAATCTCCGAAACTATCTGTTCGATTAACTTAAAATTTTACATAGTCACTTCTTTTGTGACGTAGACGTACACTAAGAACGGATTTTACGGAATTTCTATCCCAATATATTTCAAATTTTTGCATTTCGCCATGTTTTACGCCTGTAGGAGCTATACACATAACGCCGGGGTAAGAGTTAATATAGCAACGGTTACCATAGCAACGGATAATATGACAAAGGTTACCATAGCAACCTAAGTTCACATTCAAATTAATAGTGTGCCCAGCGAAGCGGGAGGGAATAAGCTAGTATATTTTATAAAAGTGATATTTTCTAGATACAAATAAACGCACAAAATTATATTTAATATTTATTTAAGTTGTAAAAAATTTTAATGGTTTATAGAGAATTTCATAGTTTAGGTGAAATTAATGTGGTATAAAAAATATATTAATTTTTAAATAAATAATTATCCACGTAATTGCTTATGAATGTATACTACTTAGTGATTTAATTAATCTAGGGGACAAAATAACAAAATTTAATTTAATTTGTTCCCCCTGTATAAGTATGAAGTAGTATTAAATAAATGCAAAAAATTTACGTCTTAAACCTTTTCTAATACTCAAAGACGACACTAAAATGAGATTTAATAAAAAAAATTATATTAACATATTCAAAGGAAAGTTTAATATTTTCTTTTTGTAATTTGTTTGATGGTTCAAAGGAAGAGTTTTAACAGCAAGTATCAGTAAAGTACACAAAAAAATGCTGCTTCGTTGTCAGATAAAAAAAAATCTCAAGTTCCGAAAGTATAAAGCCTAAAGTCGTAAAAAACTTAAAGAAATATGCATGTATGTGTGACATTAAAAGGTAAATAATATTTTACTAATATACTATTATTTATAAATATTTTATTTTCATATTGGATAAAATATAATTTAAAAGATGTCTTCATTGTTAAGAATTATTATAATACTACTTTGAAAGCAGTAATTAATTTTATTCAAACTTGTATATTTAATATTCAGGGCACTCGCGATGTTCGTTAACTTGGAATAAAAAAGTTGTAGTTGAAGTCATTAAACGTTAAAATATGTGATCGGATTATAAAGATATCTTATTGATTAATCCTATGATGTGTTATGATGATGATGATGATGATTATGATGATGATGTAGTAGTAGTGAAGTGATGTAGTAGTGAAGTAAACATTGTAACATTTATGCTTCAAGTTATATTTCGTAAATCGTTTGATTCAATTTATACAAATCTAATTCAAGAAATGTTGTTTTTGTAAAAAAACATAGGCCTAGGGTTTTATAAATCGGATAGTACACTTGAATCAATTAAGAACTGAGAAAACCTTATAATGTCTCACATGACGTGAATTAGTCTGAATCTTACTAATTAGAACAAACACAGAGTCGTAGTTCAGGACTTAACGAATAATTTAACTGCAATAATCCGACAAGTCGTTAATAAAGGAACAGATCATTTATAATTACCATAGCTATGACTTTGACTCTCTAGTAACGTTGTTAAATGGCCTCCATAATTGGAGGCCCTGAAATTACTTGTTATAATTTTCTCCAATTAAGCTATTGATAACTTAATTTGGATATTGTTTTTTAATTTTAATAAAGACAATTTCTTATATATATTAACACATACTAAAACTAAATTATTTTTATTTAAATATTTACAAGGAATAAAGAAAAAGCAATAAGCTTTACCGAAATTGACAAATAACATGAAATAGAATAATGTCGGCGTTCTATTTCATTTAACTTTGACCCTCTCCCTATTTCATTTAATTCTAATTGTAAGGTCAGTTTGCTTTAATAACCTTAAAAATAAGGACAATCGTAATCAAAAGTAAATATGCGTAATCTTGAATATTAATAAAATGATCAATAAAGGCGTTTAAACGCAATCTTCTCGATTCTTGTTCTTGTCTTGTTTTATCTTCAACCTTCGTTTTAAACCAAAGACATGCAATAAAATATTTACCAAGTTTTAAAGGTAGCCACAAAAATGGCCTTAAAAGAACTAGGGGCGCCAACATACCCCCAATTTCGATTCGCTGCGCTCGCGAAATCTCAGGTTCCATTTGCATTTGAGCCCAGTATAATGACTCATCGTTCCCCATTGACTTCGGTAGGATATTAGTTTTTTAACGATTATTCCTCAACGACATGATGTTTTTAAATATTTTTTAAACCATTACCTAATGTGTGTCTTTTTGATTGCATAATTTCATAATTTTCCGTCAAGTAGTTTTTGAGCCTATTCGTGACAAAGAATGTGAAAAAGTCTCTAGTAGAACGCTTCGCTCGTTTCGCTCACTTTTCTCAATAATTGTTAAAATAGTCAGGAATTAGTAGGTAAGGATTGAGAGAAATATTTAACTAATAAGATTAAACAATAATTTTTAATGAAATTCATTTTAATACTAGTCTAAATCTATCCTGATCTGTGTTGTATTGTAATTGATCTCGGATATTGAGACTTAAGTAGATACATCTAATAATATCCGATATCTTAGATAGTTGAGTATAAACAATCAAAGTTAGGTTGAGTGCGTCCATAAAGAGGTGAGGTCGGAAGGCAAGGTAATATTTATTACACAGTATAAATGTCACCTTAAGAAGAGTTATAACCTAACTTAAACACTTAACATCGTGATATGGATCTTTATCGATACTTATATTCCCCAAATATTATACAGGAAATGGGAAATAAAAAAATGATCGAATAAATAATATGTATATATATATGTATATATATATATATATATATATATATATATATATATATATACAAATACTATATTAAAAGCTACAAAACTTATATTTTATAAAGTATTTTTTTTTATAACGTATGATTGGCATTTTTTTATAAATCATTTTTATTTAATTAACTAGCTTTGACGACGACTTCGTTCGCACGTAATATGGTTTTTAAAATAAAAGTAAACTATGTTACTAATTATAACATCAGCTATCTGACAGTGAAAGCTTTGTTAAAATCAGTTCAGCCGTTTCAGAGATTAGCCCGACCAAACAACAGATGGAGATACAGAAAATTACAAAAATTGGTTTTTAGTAAGTACCGCATATTTTTTCATATACATTTAGTAGAAAACTTATATTCAAACTGGAACTAAAAAAATGGTTCAACACTTAAAATAATGAAAGATAAACTTGATTAATAATTAATTATCATACGAATAATATTAATATCGCAACTTGTTAAATCTTTTTGTTGGATTACCAGTCACCTACCACAGGAGGTTCCTTGGGTACTTACGGTATGTTGAGTTATATTTAGTATCTGTGAAATAATACTACCCGGCTTTCATTTCATTACTCTCGCCATTTCGTACAAAATTAGGAAATAACGTGTATATTTTAAAAAGCATTTTGTTGTTTAAAAAATAATTATGAAATATGAACATTATCCAACCATTATATTATTAAAGCCTCGTTTACATTAAACATGTTTTAGGTTCAAGTAAACTCATGTTGGGTAAAAATGCAGTTATGTTTTTGATATTTTTTTTGTATATTAATTGACAATGGTTTCATATATACTTTAAGTCATGCCTTCAAAATATTTTCTGATAATATTTATGTTTCTATCTAATAATCTTTCTTCGCTTTAAAGAAATAAATGAATAGTTTAGCTTCTATATTTTAAACATTCTTATCCTTGCTAAATATTAAAATATTTAATGATTAAAACACATATGTCTCAACAGTTATAGAGATTAGATTATATATTTGCTAATTATTAAGTTGTTTAAGAAAAAAACAACCATAATTATAATAATTAAAAAATTAAAAGATTTCAGAAAAAACTAATGATGTATGCAGTTCAAAACTCTAGAAGGCCTTTGATTAATTAAAATTCGTATATAAATTTTCTTCAATTTACGTTGTCTTGTATTTAGAAAATTGTGTTTCGTTGGGACAAGTTTTTCCCTCGATATATGGATATCAAAACGCTTAGGAACTTATTTATTTATTATTTAATAGAAATTTACTTTCTCATTCTTAAATTATCCTACCAAAAATCAACCGTAAATAGAAATACAAATATCTTATAACTCTTTATTACGCTGATCAATGAATCAATGCACTTAATCAATATTGTTATTACGTTTTTGGAACTTGTGAAAGCTTTTATTAATTATTTAATTAATTAATAAAGAACTGAGTATTATAACTTTTTTTACAGTTTTTTATTATATTGAATTATAAATTCTAATTTAAATTCAAAACCGTGATGATTCATATTTTTCCCCATTATCCCCGTCTGAGGAATTGAATAGTGATGAGAGTTTTCATAGTATCCCCTCTTTACACACTAATCTCGATTCTTATTTCACAAATGTCCCACAATATTATAATATTACTCACATCAATGCTCAGAGTATTCCTGCATACTACCCCGATTTACTATCCGCCTTTCAAAAAAAACGTATACATTATATATTGGTCTACATTACATCAAATTTCTGCTATATTCCTGATATTTCTGTTTTCTTTCTAGGTCATTTCTCTGAAATTAATGTCAAGAAGAATATTATGGGTATCGAATTCGATGCTGTTGGGTCTGACTTTAGCTTTAGTTGTAAAATGATCACTCCCATACTTCCTATTATAGCGTCACTTATAACCTCCATCTTTAATAAAAAAACATAAATAGCAACAGTTTTCCAAAGTTATGGAAAAACGCTCATATTATTTGTTACCGAAAAAACGTAAGGCAGCCACCTTTTTACATTACCGTCCGATCTCCATTCTTTCTTTCTTATCTAAGGTATTTAAGCGTCTTGCTCATCAACAGTTGCGCTGTTTCCCTTCAAAATATCATCTCTTTAACTTTCTCCAATCCGGTTTCCGTCCGTAGTGCGACTATTGCTTTAGTCAAGTTAACAGATGATATCTGAGAAAGCATGGATAAACAACAGGTTACAGTATTGACATTGCTTGATTTCAGTAATGCATTTAATTCTTTAGACTTTGCATGTTCTGTTTGCATTTCTAAGTTCTCTTAACATGTCTCCTACCGCAACTGACTATTTTCATAGCTATATGTATGGACTTGAGAGATTTTCTCCAAGAAGTTCACATTCTAAATGGTTTCAAGTGAATGCCGGTGTTCCCCAAGGTGGCGTTTTATCTCCTTTGCTTTTTTCTTTATTTATAAATATTATAAGTCAAGTATTATCTTCTCTCTACCATTTGTATGCAGATGATCTCCAAATATGTACACACACTAGTGTAATAGAACTCCCATTTGTCATTAGTCGTCTTATTTCGGACCTTCTGGTCATAACTGGGTGGTATGAAAATCACGGTTTAAATGTCAATCCATCTAAAACTAAAGCTATCATAATTTGTAGATCCAGGCTATTATTTTAAATAAAATATATATCCCTTACAGCAACTCTGTTGTAAGTCTAGATGTCACAATTGACAGGAATCTTCGATGGGGTCCTCACGTAACCAAGCTCAGTAGGAGAATGTTTTCCTCTGCTGCGTCCCTGCGCAGACTGCGCAATTTTCTTCCGATTCCTACTAAAATTACTCTTACACAAAGTCTCCTCTCATCAATCCTTGATTATGCCGCTATATGCTGTCTTGACATCAATGAGGACTTTCAAATAAATTTTAAGACCTACAGAACCTTTGTATGAGATTCATATTTGGTCTTCGCAAATATGACCATGTTTCCCATGATCACGCTATACTCAAGTGGTTCCCGATTTGCATTCGCAGGAATACTCGTATTTTAAATAATATCTGTTCCACTCTGTTCAATCCCTCCACGCTGTCTTACCTAAAGAAAGTTGAATTTTTTAAGTAAGTCGCATGAACGTTTGCTTGGCTCTGGGGATAACTTATATTTAAAAATTCCTTCTCACTCCCTCCTCTTTCTATATAAATTCTCTTTGCCCCTATCGGTAAGGTGTGTAAAGACCCAAGCAGCGTTTAAAATTAAAGTCAAGGATTTTTATCTCCATTCACTTACCTCTTTATATCAAACGGACCTTTATATAAAAACAAAATATAAGTCTATTATTCTGCCCATTCAGATTAACATAATATACACTTTTATCAACGTAAGCGGTATAGAGCTCGAGGGAGCACTAAGCATTTCTGTGAGGATAGTAATACGTTAACACTCCATACTTAATGACGTGTACTAAATATTTTGTGGGAAAAGAAAATATTAGAATATATCCTTACCTGACCTTAGTTGTTTATAGTGAACCTAATGGAGGCAGTTAAATATTGATTGACAATGACTAATTTAAGTCCATAATTAAAACTCTAAAAAAGTACCTAGCTTTTTCTAAAAATGCAGCACCTTAAGCTTTGACATATATTATTGTCACAATAGTTATTATTAAATTTGTTATTTATAATAGTTGAATGCCTTCAAAAGGTATTTTTGTTTTATATTACAAATGGTATTACTCGTAACTACCATAAGTACATATGCATATGATTTGTTTTAAATTATGCAAATCAGCATTAATGTAGTATTAGAGTATGTAAAGAGCAGCTTCAGTAGTAATATATGTTAAAGTGAAAATAAGTAAAGCAAATAAAACAACTCTTAATTACGACATGAACAATTGTTATTTCACTGCTTAAAGTTGGTTAAGAAAATGTATGGAGTACTGACAATATATTTTAAAAAACTTATTCAATACTGGTTTTGGTATTTCTTACATTATAATTGCACAAAATTTATATGACAACAAACCATTAAGAAAAAAAATCCGTGCCCGCAGGGGGACACGCGTGGGTAGACCTCGTGTGTATTTCGTTTAAAATATAAATCACTACCTAAGAATAAGACATGATGCCGTTGTTTACATCAAACATTTTCAAGCAAAAAGCGGTTTTTATTTTTTTTCTCGGAAAAGGTATCTTTTTTGGAAATACTTTTGCTACTTAAATTTAGAGTAAAAAATAACCTTTCTATTAAAAATATTTGCGAGGAGGGAATGTTTACCAGAAAAAAGTTGCCGTGGTTTTACCTACCTTAAATTTTCAAGCTAAAAGTGGCTTTTATTTTTTTTCTCGGAAACGGTATCCTCTACGGAAAAACTTTTGGTACCTAAATTTAGAGTAAAAAATAACCTTTCTATTAAAAATAATTGTGATGTAAGAATGTTTATCAGAAAAAAGTTATGAATGTTTTTCCAAAAATTTTCGGTTTTTTTACCCCCACCCTTAAGTCATTGAAGTTAGGTTTTCGGTTTATCTACATTAGTTATAGGTATTCATCAAAGACATCATATAATATGAACGCGATTGATCTACTTTGTATAGGGAAAAAGTTATGGTCGAAAAACTGAAATCAGAAAAACTGAGGCCCTAGCGCCCCCTGTGTTCGGATCTCTCTGGTTAACGAACTTGACCTTTATTTTTGGATGTTTGATTTTTGTGCAAAGTTTGAAAGCGATCCGAGCGAAACTGCGGCCGCTATCGTGCTGACAAAAGTCGAATCTGGACGCACGCACGCATATATATATATATATATATATATATATATATATATATATATATATATATATATATATATATATATATATATATATATATATATATATATAAACTTTTTGACCAATGCTCATTTCGGACTCAGGGGGTCATAAGAAGACCTCCTGTAAAGAAATTTTTCCAAAATTCGAAAGTCGGGTACAAATGAATGGGTGGGTAGACCGAATTCTTCGAGGTCTACCCAAAACTCTGCTAGAACTAATTTTTCATTATAAGTATACAACAGACATGTTTAATTTCATTTACATGGTATATTATGACAAAACAGTAATAATGAATGCCAAGAAAATTTAATCAACACAATTTCAGGCAATATCGGTCTCTCTTGTGCTTTAGAGAGAATATAAAAAAAATCCTTTACTTCGAAGATTCGATTGGAAGTTAATCCGAGATTGTATTCTATTAATACATTGTAAACAAATATGACTTATAGTAAATAGATAAACTTTATATATTTAAAATGATAACAATTTCAAGAAAAACATTTTAATAAGAAATTAATTGGTTAAGAATTTGAAAGATAAATATAGAAATAGTCAAATTTATCATGTCAAGAGGTAAATAGAATAAATAACTTATATACATTATAAATTGAAGTAACCTTAACATAGCTAACATATTTTAATGTAATTCCAAATATTATTAAGACTTCGAAAGGTCTTAATAATATTTAAATATTATTATCCTTATTCAAAACACTCGTGAATTTTTATTTAGTTTTAATGTATTTTTTATAAAGAGAAGAATGTTTGAAAGGTTGCTCTTATATAAAATATCATGACAGCTTATAAAAAAAAATCCGTGCCCGCAGGGGGACACGCGGGGGTAGACCTCGTGTGTAACTCGTTTAAAATATAACTCACTACCTAAGAATAACACATGATGCCGTTGTTTACATCAAAAATTTTCAAGCAAAAAGTGGTTTTTATTTTTTTTCTCAGAAACGGTACCTTTTACGGAAAAACTTTTGGTACCTAAATTTAGAGTAAAAAATAACCTTTCTATTAAAAATACTTGTGATGTAAGAATGTTTACCAGAAAAAAGTTATGATTTTTTTTCCAAAAATTTTCAGTTTTTTTACCCCCACCCCTAAGTTATTGATGTTAGGTTTTCGGTTTATCTACATTAGTTATAGATATTCATAAAATACATCATATGATATGAACGCAATTGATCTTCTTTGTATAGGGAAAAAGTTATGGTCAAAAAACTGAAATCAGAAAAAGTGAGGCCCTAGCTCCCCCTGTGGCCGGATTTCTCTGGTTAACGAACTTGACCTTCATTTTTGGATGTTTGATTTTTGTGCAAAGTTTGAAAGTGATCCGAGTGAAACTGCGGCCGCTATCGTGCTGACAAAAGTCGAATCTGGACGCACGCACGCATATATATGTATATATATATATATATATAAATAAACTTTTTGACCAATGGTCATTTCGGACTCAGGGGGTCATAAGAAGACCTCCTGTGAAGAAATTTTTCCAAAATTCGAAAGTCGGGTACAAATGAATGGCAGACCGAGTTCTTCGAGGCCTACCCAAAACGTTTAACCAACAGCTACATATGAAATTACTTATTAATTATATTATTATAACAATTATGTAAATCTTAAAGAGAAATATCGTCAAAAATATTAAAAGATATTGATATTATCACTCGCATTCAGATTCCGTAGAGCTTGAATTATGTACGGCCCAGATTAAAAACGTTTCATAACTATTTTATAAAATTTTTGGATATTTCAATAAATAACAGCAATGACCAGATTCATATAAGTTATTTACTTTTTGTTACGAATCGTTTATAGAAACAAAATTTTCAAAACTAGGATTATATCTAAAATCCGATGTTTAAACAAAATAATATATTTGGAAATCAAACGAAGCTCTCGGAAAAGCTCATCCTGAATCACATAATCGCGTTTCCTACAACATATAATACAATCACAAAACTAACACTCATATAGCTAAATTATTAATATCGTTAGTAAGCTATTCCGTGCTTATACCGTCCGTGTATAAAATGCACATCGTAAAGAAACATACATATGGTAAAACTAATGAAGGCGCCTTATGAAAGCGGGTCATTTGTTCTGCTTGTTAATGTGTGTGTAATCTCAAAATACTTCTGCTGTTTGATAATAATATATGATGTTTCTTCTAGTTGTAGCAACACTATTATACGTACATTCATTAAATACATATTTATATAATACAATGCTTTGTGAATAAATTTTAGCTTATATAAAAATTCCAACAATATATAGAAATAAATACAAACGGCCGTTTTATGATGTATTTTCCGATATGTTTTTCTAAGTCCTAATGGACGTTTGATGCTTTTCATAATATCATGTTAATCTCATTGAAATTAGAGTTTTTATTGAATATAATTTTAAAGGTTTTCAAGCACGCGTCATATTCCTAAATAATGTACTATTAAACAATTGAATAAAATTATATTATAGTGTACAAATTAAATATAACTGAAGACTGCCTAAACCCATGTTACCCATCCATACCATCGGCCAACTCGCTTAACTTTGCTAGTTAGTCTGGATTTAGGTCAGATGCTTTATGCATTGCTTATTTCTAGAGTGACATAATATGAATAGCCGACTATTTAATGGACATTGTTATAAAAGTGTGTGAGTGAGTATAGAAGTGGTTACTTACTATTAATTAAAGATTCCAAAGATAACGTAGCCTTTGTGACATTTGGTAAACCGTCGTACTATGTCTATTATATCTAACATAGTTGCCTTCTTGTAGATTCAAATAAAATAACAGACTTTGTATAAAAAATATTTATACAAATAAATTTATACGATAGCATTATATAATTTTAAATTAAGTTAAGTATTTCCAAGTTAGCTCAATTTCAACTGAAGTAAATTAAAAAGATATTTTTTAATTAGCTTTTGGTTAAGGGATACATTTTTAGACTTTTAGTACTCTTCAGTATCTGCAAAATATTTTCTTTTATCAATGTAGGTACTAACAAATTACTATAATTACTAACAAAAAATTTCAATATTGTAACATCATTTTAACATTCAGTTACATTTCCTTGTTTTTGAATCATCCCCAATGATTTTAACCGATGTGAAATTGCTTGCTGAGTCACCCTTAATGGAAATGCTAGTTCTTTTTGAGTTTGACACGAATCTTGATCTAATAATGCCTCCAATTCGTCGTCTTTGTGTACTTTTGGCCTTCCGTTACGTTCTTTGTCTTCGATGTCAAATTCACTATTTTTAAACTTCTGATACCGCTCACAACTACTTCTGTTATGGCTCTCGTACAATTACCATACATGTTAACTATGTTCACAGTTACAAGTCCACTGAATAGTGAACTAGGTTGTCATGGAAGTTAAGCATTATTGTTCAAATTGTCCATTCACAGCTCGTCACTGTCTGTACACAGAGTAATAACAGTTCATACTCGGGCTACGAGTTCTCTGTTAAGGAGAATAAAACAGTACTTAGTCCTTAGACTTACACGATGCAGGTAATGTTAACTGTTTTATGACAATTTAAATATTTATTTATTTATTTATTA
Organism: Melinaea marsaeus rileyi; assembly: GCA_918358865.1. Classification (NCBI taxonomy): domain Eukaryota; kingdom Metazoa; phylum Arthropoda; class Insecta; order Lepidoptera; family Nymphalidae; genus Melinaea; species Melinaea marsaeus. The sequence goes on from OU911094.1 coordinate 3,988,937, forward strand.
AATTCTTCATTGCACAATACATAAAATAATGCACAAAAGGCGGACTTAATGCCACAAAGACATTCTCTACCAGCCAACCTTAGGATGTACATGAGAGAACATTGGTAGGCGTGCAAAAAAAAAACCAAAAAAGCTTAAAATATAAAAAAAAATCCAGAAATATAACTACAATCATATAATATAATAACAAATACAATACATTAAAATAATACTATATTATATACATACACATATATACATATATATATATATATATATATATATATATATATATATATATATATTAATATACACAATAATAAAATATCCATAATTTATACATACATACATGCATAACATACACATTATAAATTAGTCATTGAAATAAATTTGTTTTATTTGGCGTTTGAAGGAGTCACGAGACGGCGCTTTTCGTATATGTTCCGGTAATTCGTTCCAAAGTCTGACGGCAGTTAGAGCAAATGAGTTGGATAAGAAACCAGTCCGATGAAGAGGAGTATGGAGCAGTAAATTGCTGGAAGAACGAAGTAATCTGTCATGTACATCTGCTAAGAAGGAGAAATTGCATTTTAAATATGTAGGAGTAGAAGGATTGAACAAAATTGAGTAAAGGAGACACAAAATTCGTACATTTCGTCGTTTACGAATTGGCAACCACTTAAGTTTTGATCTATATTCGGAGACATGGTCAAACTTACGAAGGCCGAAAATGAAGCGGATACACGTATTAAGGAGGCGATCTAATTTATTTAGGAGTATTTCATTGGCATCGACATAGCACACATCGGCATAGTCAAGGATTGGTAGTAGGAGCATGTTAACCACCTGTATTTTCGCTCTATAGGGTAGAAAGTTTTTTAACCTTAATAATGGATGAAATGTTTTATAAAATTTACGAGACAGTTCTTTAACCTGATAATGCCAACTAAGAGAACTGTCCATAAAGATTCCTAAATTTTTTACTTCGGAAGAAAATGGTATTATGTTGTTGTTATAAATCACATTCGGTAAAGAATTTGAGTCAATAAGGGCCAACTGGCGGTAACTACCAATAATGATTGCTTGGCACTTACAAGGGTTAACTTCTATACCGAAGTCATTAGACCAACGCAACATTCCCTCGAGCGCCGCGTTTATTTCGTGAATTGAATGGCCAAATAACCCAACTTCCGTGTGTATATAAAGCTGCAAGTCGTCGGCATAAAGATGATAACGACAATTTAAGATAGAGGTAATGGAGTTAATAAAAAGAGAAAATAATAGAGGAGACAAAATACCGCCTTGGGGGACCCCAGCAACTACATCGCACCAATCAGAGAGGCTCTCATCAGTGCGAACGGCCTGCTGACGCCCTCGAAGATATGAGGAGAACCATTTGTTTGCAGAAGCCGAGATATTGTACTTGGACATCAACGCAAGTAATAGGTCATGGTCAACAGCGCCGAATGCGTTACTGAAGTCTACCAGTACAAGAACGGTAACACATTTGTTTTCCATTCCATGGCGAATGTCTTCAGTGACTTTTAAAAGTGCTGTACTTGTGCTATGTCCAGTGCGGAAGCCTGATTGCAACGGGTCCAGCAAATTGTACTTTGAAAGGAATAGGGAAAGCTGAGAGTGAACGATGGATTCAATTATCTTGGATAAAAACGGTAATATTGAAATGGAACGATAATGGGAAGATAAGGTGGGATTAGAGATTTTTGGAAGTGGTAGAATGTGAGCTTTGCGCCACAAATATGGATAAGTGTTTGAGGAAAAGGAAAAGTTGATTATTTTGGAAATAGGAGTAATGAGTGTATCCATAACAAATGTTATCATAGTACGATTTATTCCGTCGCAACCAGTAGCTTTTGATGTTATAGCTAAAAGGTGCTTCTTAACCTCGGCTTCCTCAACAGGTGCGAAGTAAAATATAGGAATATCGGGCTTAGGCAAACAGAGAATGCTTGAAAGGGTGTTAGCTTTTCTTTGGGGATCAATGGTCACAGTACAAGAGAAGTGGCGATTAAGAGAATTGACATCCACAGAAGAAGAGCTATCCAGATGTTGAGATTTGCTAATACCCAAAGTCTTAAGAAATTTTAAAGTTTCCACTGCAGAGGAGCAGGTTTTGTTGAGAATATGACGGCGTTTGAGTTTACGACATAATTGGTTACACCTATTTCTAGCAGCTTTATACACAGACCAGTTAAGTTGCGATCGATCATTTTTAAATTTCCGAAAGGCTCGATCTCTCTTCAGCATGGCTTTTTTCACGTCATCGTTGAACCACGGGGCCGAACGGTGACTTACTTTTATTCTACGAAGAGGGGCATGGCGGTCAAACAGATCTAAAATTAATGTGTTCAAAAGTTGAACCATTTCTTCAATTGTTCCTAATTCTTCTATCGCGTCCCAATTTAAATTAGAGGATTCCATTGCAATCGCATGTCAATCAATGTCAGTATAATTGCGAAGAAGAACATACTGAGATTTTACTTTAGGCACTTTAGCTCGATATGAGATAAATATCAAATCGTGGTGCGAAAACGCAGGAGCAGGTATCTGACCAAACTTACTGACACTTTGTGTTTCCGAGCAGATAATAAGGTCCAATAAAGTTGACGAGGACCTAGTGTGGTGTGTAGGACGCAATGCTAAAATTTCCAAATTGAGAGAGTCAGTTATTTGTCGTAATTCCGTTATCGCTATTCTATCGTTAATCCGTTATCGTTCGAATTATTAGAATAATAGCGATAACGGATATATCGTTAATCGTTATATCCGTTATCGCTATTATTCTCTTGAGTATAGTATCTACATTAGTAATATATATATAAATATAACACAGCACAGCTCCTGAGTATTGACCGGTAATGTTACCAATAGGAGAGGATATCGAATATATTTTGCAGATCTAAACTACTCACTTCCTTACAATCTTTCATACTTTTTTGTTCCTAATAATTTTTAATGCATATATTTTTTTTATTTTTTATTATGGTTATACAGTTGGTTATACGTACTAACTGTATATTTAAGCATTGAAATTTACATTTCAATATATAATATCTATTAACATCACTTTAGATGAAAACTTAATAACACATTCTGAATACAATTGTATTATGTATTATCAATAAATATGTATACACCATTATATATAATATAAATATCATAACATTAATAGAGACATGACTAAATAAGAACTCATCACATTGACAACTACTTTATATAACAATGTTATCAATTCTTATAATTACATTTTAACAGTTAATAAAAGTTTAACAAGGTCATAAGAACTGACGTCAAATTAATTTAATATATCTAATATTTCATTATTAATCAACTGATGCTGTATTTTTTAATATACCATGTTATATTTTCTTCCTATCTAATTCGTAGATCTGTAATTTCACAATTCTTTACTATATTTTATTTGTAACATTCAACTCATTCTGCACTTTATCATAACATAAATAAGTACAAAAATGTGGTATATTGTTGCAATAAGTGATAATGGAGGGTAAGAAATATGTTGTTGAATTTAAGTGTTAATTTACTTCATTAAAATGAATTTTGTGACAAATAAAGTTATGTATCAACGTATTAAGTTTTTTGATACATAACATTTATGATACTTAAGACGTTAAGTAGACAGGCACAGGAAGACAAGAAGATGACACGAGCAGAAAGTTTATTGATACTCTTTTAACTTTATGTTAATTTGCAATTGCTTTCGTATTGTAAGGATTAACGGATTCTAACAGTTCTACTTTCAAATACTATATAATGTAGTATTTTTATGAAGAATTCTAAAAGAAAACCTTGCGAGTGGATGTACTGAATATGTGTATATATAAACAAATATTAAACATCCGATGTATATATAAAATCATTCACAAGTTACCGCTTACCAATTAGCAACATTTAAATTGTTTAGATCACAAACGAATGTGTCGATACATATTTTTTAATATCAACCAACCTAAAAACATGACAAAAAAAAATTGTGAAAGTGTCGTCATAATCCTTCGTTACCAACGAACTGATGCTGAATATTCTCATATACGATGGCATATTCTCTTGTTATCGAAGTTTTAGACGTTTCATTTGACAATTGTTTGCTTCATTTTATTGTCAACATGCGACTCATTCTGCACTGTTGAGCGTTAATTTATTTGTTATTGAATTGAACGATAGAAAATTGATTTTTATTTATGTCAGCGTTTGAAGATTTCTCTTATGTGTTTAACTCTTGTTAGAGACACTTTTTGGAATAGTAGAATCTCTTTAAAGGTTGTGTTAGGTTATTTATTATGTGTGCATCTTTTTATACTATCTGAAAACGTTATTCACAGACATTTAAATAAATGTCTATAAAAAGATAGATATAATTAAAAGATAAGTGAGTTTGTTTTTTATTGATACCTTGGACATGAACCTGGATTATATACAAATGCTTTTAATTTATTTATACATTTTGTTTTATTATTAACGGTGATAAAGTTTATGTTTTCTATAACCAAGATATTTATGTATTTAAAAATTTCAAAAACCAAGTGTGAGTTTAGCTTAAGACATAATTAACATATTATTTATTATGGTTGTCATATATTACAAATCATATTATGATAACGGTTGTGGTAAGTCATAAGGCCTGTGGGTCAGCCACATGACTTATGACCCTAATTAACGAGATTCACACCTTCCCCCTCACCCCTGTTTATTTTCTCTTAACTTGGATTAAACATAAATATTTGCGACCCGGTGTCAACGATGTATGTTATTTATTTGTTTAGGTATAAATGGGTTATAACTTTTATATAACTTTGTTTGTTTGTTATATCTGTATATATATATATATATATATATATATATATATATATATATATATATATATATATTATATAAACACATTTATATTTTTATTAAAAATTTATTACTCTTTAGTTATTTAGTCGAAGTTATTAAAAATTTCTAAACATAAAGAAACACGAAAAAAGTAATAAGATTCCCGTATATTTTACATACTCGAGTTGTTTACTGTTCTTATAATATATATACTTGGTCAAATGTACGGACTATTTTAATATATTTAGCCCACGCTCTTGGGATTGGTATTCTCTTAATGTAAAAAGAAAGTGTAATTACAGTCGGTAGATAGTTGAAATACAATTTGAAAATAACATTTGTTCAAATATTTGAATGTCTTTTCATCGAAGAAAAGTATCATTATAGTACTATAATTACTTGTACAATCTGGACCTTTTAAAGAAATATGAAAATATAAAATTCTACATTTTGTAAAAAACTCTAATAGTTGACGTCTCCATCTCGTTAAAGATGATTATATAGATAAGTATTTGGCAGAGCGACTGAACGGTTTCCTAGAGGTCAGGGTTCGAGTCCTATTTGTTTCGATGATTTTTTCATTGTGAACAAATAAAAAAAAATCAGCTACCCTGGAAAAAAGTAAATTGGTACTTACCTATTATAGTATAAGTACCATTATCAATATTAATATGGTGTGTAATATTTTATAGTTTGTGAATCATTTAAATAATTTAAACTTGTCAGTTGACATTCTCGTTATGCCTGTAACTATGTTAAATATTCATTGAGTCGTTGGTAAATGTGTTTGTTTGGTCATTTGTTTGTATGATTGTATAATTTATTGTGACATTGCATTATTGGTTTTAATAATTGAAATAATAATAATAATAAAAAATTAATAATTCATTATTATTTTCACTTTATTTCTATCATTTGTATTCTGTGTATTTTGTACTAGAAATCAATGAATTATAAATGGTATTATAAGATTATTCCCACCAATTATTTGTAGAAAGAAAGAATAGCAATCAATTTCTACTTTTTTTTAATCTTAATTTATTTAAGGGTTTTTGTTTATTAGAATATACCAGCCCTATAGTATCTTATTTTAAGATTTACAAACACATTAAACTATCAAAATCAAACTTATAAACTATCAGTGCCTCCACTGAAGTTGATGACAGAATGCCATCAAACATACCAACATATAAACAATTTAATACAAGATCATTAACATTCCTCCTTAATGTTGCATTGCGATTACATTCAAATAGTAAATGATAGACGTCCTCCACCTTTACACACATTTAACAGTTAGGGGAATCAGATTTTTCAGTAAAACAAAATAATGTTTAATGGGAGGTGTCCAGAACGCAGTCTGTGTGCCATTTTTGTTAAATAGCTACTTACGTTGTATTTTTGAGCAACACTACTGCAGTTGTACAGAATTCGATTTTATTCAAAGATTCTAAAATAGTTTTATTTAATAGTCGGTTACCTAATCCAGGACATCAACAATAAAGTCACAACGACATCTTCTTCAATATAATTTATAACACGTGTTACAATGATGTGTGATAAATACTTCATTAAAACTGGTTGTCTCTGTGTATATTTGTTTTATCAGTGTTATAATTAACTCAATTGACTTTATTTTAACTTCATGTAAAATACAAACACTCCTGTAACAAACAATACCATCCAGAAAGATATAAATGATGAATTATAATTAATATTTGCTTTCAAACAAAATAAGATATAGATTTAATAAGAGTAAAATATCTGAGTAATATCTTAATACCTTACAGTATGTATTAATATTTATTAAAGATTGTTCCATTGATTCTTCTCTGTATAAATATTGTAAGTGATCCTTCCTCTCTTTTATTATTCTCATTACACTGGATCCACGTTATTGAACATTCACTAAAGGGTTCGCTTAGCTTCGATATTTAATATCCACAGTATTTTACTTACTTTTACTTTTACTTTTACTTTCAATGTTTCAATTTTGTTTTGGAAAAAATAGATATAATTAAACTCATATTGCCCTTGGAAGGAACAAATATTATAGAATTTAAATATTTGTTTTGGAATTTACTAAATATCTGAGCACCTTTAGTTATTGTATAGTTACACATGCAATTTAATAATACTTAAATGTGGGATTCAGTATTCCAAGCTTAGATATTTATAGTCCCTCTTCAATTTTAACATTAAGGTTCAACTGAGAATAAAAACTTTTAACACGTAGATTCATAGATAAATGCAAAAAGTTGAAATCTGTGGGATAGGAATTCCGTCAAATCCGTTCTTAGTGGACGTCTACGTCGCTAAAGCAATAACTATGTGAAATTTTAAGTTAATAGGACATATAGGTTTGGAAATTTCGTGATGAGTCAGTGAGGGGTAAATCGCTTATATATATATATATATATATATATATATATATATATATATATATATATATAGTTAAATTGAAAATATTTAAGAGTATATCGGAAATAACTTTTTGCAAAGCATTCTATAACTTTTCAACTTACTAAGAGACTTCATTTAATGCTCGTGTAAGTAAAATTTATTTGTATTGAAAGACAAGACAGACAAGACAAGACGATGTATTTTAATAGTCACCAAAAATGACATCAGAGAATTATATATTTCCGAGATTATATACATTACATATTAGAATCTATACTTTCATAACTTTATATTATTAGTGTATAAAAGTATATTTTAATTTTATGTCTAAACAAAAATACCTACATTGATATGGACTTAGATATTGTGGCCAAAATTTAAATTTAATAATTACTGTTCTGTGCAATATCTATGATTCCCTAAATCTATTTTATTTATAAAAAAATTAAAATACACATTTTGAAGAAACTATAAAACAATCTGTTCAAGAAATATTAAGGTAAATTCATTAATGTTATAGACGCTAATAGTTATCAAATGAAATGAAATGTAACACGTAGTCTTTAATATCTGCACTAGTCTTCAGTAAACGAAATATATGACACAATGTAGGCTTCATCGCAGCACGTAATATGCAGGTGGTGAAGTCACCAGGACAGTACCAATGTACTGCCATCACTTAACAACGTGCTGCGTCCCGTACGTTCTAAGGAAAGTACGGACTAAGCGAGAGAAGAGGAGGAGGAGGAGAGGGGGAGATGTATGTATATTACTGCGGTGCTTGTATACAATGTTTTTATTTATACTACAGGGTGATTATTATATTACCAATTGATTATAATCTATTCTTTATGATCGTAAATAACTTATATTTTTTCATAATGCACTGTATGTAAAACATTTTAAAAATACACCATAGGATTATTAATGTAAAAGTATTATAAAAAAAATATGATTTTATTTTTATAATATAATAAAATAATAGATAATATAGAAGGTAAGATAACACCGCAATCCACGTAAGATTAATGCTCGCTTAATGAATCAACTCCTGTGACATCATTGGTACAAAGTATTTATAAAGGCTGTATTATACGACACTTAAGTACTATGACTTAGCTTAGTTTGGTATTTGGTACTCATATCTAATTCATATTTCTTCAATTTACAGAGTCTTATATAAAAGGTCTACGCGTTTAAATGATATTGACAGATCGTCTTAAGATTACTCGGCTGTTAAGTCAAGTTCCTGGTTTGTTGTCATGAGTATGACTTTGACTTATAGCTACCATTACTTTAATATATATAATGTATTATCTACTCTATAGTGCTAATGTGTGTATGTGTGTATCATTAATAATTTCATTTCTGTGATTTCTACGTCTAATTTTTTTATATGAATGTTCCATGTACGTTATGGTATTAATCGTCAATTACATGACAAGAAAAGTAATAAACTTGTCTTATTAAGGTTGTGAATTTTATCTTATGTTATAATAAGATAAAGCACCTATTTACAAAATAATCTTTCAAACTGATGATTCATTAAAGAGTCGTCCATTCTTACAACAAACACAACTGCTTCATTATTACTGAACTAACGCGTTAAGAATTTAATAGAAATATTAAATTAGCTACAACTATTGAAGATGATTAATTAGTTATTTAAATATAAACAAAAAGATTCTCACGTCATACAAATACTTCAATACAAATGAAGCACCTGACTTTTCTTGTTATATACTCGTATGTGTGAATGTCTTTAACACTGTGACAAACACACTGGATGGATTACATTTATCATATAACAATAATACATTACACATTATTATTTCATACAATATGTAGTTGAAATTTAAATATGCTTAATACGTTTATCCGTTTGTTTATAAATACGACATTAAAGAAGAAAATGATGATTTAACTGATTTATTTCGGATGAAATAATTTAAATAGCTGTGTTATTTGATCAAATATTTGATTATTTACATGAATTTATAGATAAATATGTGGTTTTGCATCTGATTGAGTATATTTTGTATCAGGAATTAGTCATATACAAGATTTAAAATATATGAGAAGATATACTTAGACTTAAACTCGATTGTCTTCTGTAGATGTTAATAATACAATTGTTTGTTACCTTTGTATGCTTTTCATACTGTGAATATTATATATCATAAATATATATTGGTCAGATGGATTAAATGGACGTGTTGTAATAATTAAGACATTGAGCACTGCTATGCTTTGAACAAACAAGTAATATCGAATTATGAAGAAAATATACAGCAAACTGCTTATAGTAAGAGATCTAGAAATCAAATTGATAATAACATAGCTAGGTTATTTTATTTTGCATATTTCCATAGTATTATGTGACGAGATACTTCCCCGTGGATCAAGCACAGATGTAGTATCTATTTTCGCAGATGTAGACAATTGACTCACAATTGACACACAGTAATTTATTTAATGAACACTTGTTATATTTGATAGGCTGTAACTAAGTGTAATAAGGTAATAAAAAATATGAAATACATTTATCTTGTAATATCTCCAAGATTTTTTCTGTTTGTCCAAATAACAGCGTTCTTCCAAATATTTAAAGAAAATCTTAACGAATCAAATTTCTCAAGTTTATAAATCAAGTCAATTTACTTAAAAACAAAAATCTTCTTACAAAATATTTTACTGCTAAATTAAATATTAAATTTAACGTTATATTAATTTTAAAACATTTGTTGCGTATTTCTGATATGGCTAGAAAAAAAGGCATGGATTTTTGTAGTCTTGTTAGGAATTCAAAGCACAGATAAACAATTTTAGCTGTAATTAATATATTACGATAAAAAATAATTATGTTAGACAAAAGCACATTTCAATCAAAATTTGTGATTATTCATATTAGCTGACCACTGCAGTGAATGCATCTGTACGCAGTTATGAACTAAACGATAACTGAAACGATTACAACAAAACAGGCCATGTACTATTAACAATGTTTGTAATATTGTTGATATTCAAAGGAAACTTCGTTAGATACATTGATATTATTATATAAAACACTAAAGTCAATATATTCACATCAATACAATGAGTACGCTTGAAGCGAACATGACTTCATTTCATAATCAAGTAATATGATTATCGCAGCTGATAATGAACTTGTATTGTGTTTCAATCAGTGATAAAAAACATGATCTTAAAATATACATTAGAGTGATTATTGTGAGTCATGTATCATCATTATACTAACTTTACTTCAACGAACTTAAACCAGATGAATATTATAAAGTAGATATTGTTGTAACATAATATTAGTTACAGTTAGTGTTAGCTCACAACCTTCCCACTGACCATCAAACAACAAATAAGGAGGGATTTATTAATAAAACTGAACTACAGCGGTTAGTATATCAATTCAGGTTAAACAAACTTCAAGGAGTAAATTTAATAAGTTACTATTTATTTATTTATATTCACGCCATATCCCTTCGGGGTAGCCAGGGACGACGGAGCGCCAAACGCTACGGTACCTACAAACCTCTTTCGCCTCGGCCACAGACATTCAGCTATTCAGCGCAGTGCATTGCGATCATAAGCTCATCTATCAACACAAATTGCGTACAATTGCAATTATATCTCAAATTACTGTTTGTGATTTCCTTGCAAATGTCAAATTTCCCCTCCATAATCCTAAGTTGTCATGCATTTACAAATAAAAACATTTAATTTTGAAAAAGTTTTTCATGAATATATTAATACAGCATCGAAGTCATTTGTCTTTATAACGTTATGCAACTCGTTACTTTGTGATTGTATTTTCAAATTTAATTCAGTAGTCATTTACATGCACTTTTGAATCGTCAATTATTACAATTAAAAGGTCAGTGTAGTCAGTCCGTAAATACCACCACCGGCTCGGAATGCTGCTCTGGTGAGAAGAGCCGGCCAGAAACTCAACAGTTGCTCTTTTCAAAAGAAATATAACAATCTTAGGTGATGTACATTATAATATAAATCCTGCAAATGATTCAACAACTTAAGTTCCACATGTCATGAAAGGAGATCGAACTAATCTAGCACATGGAGTAAATGTGTTATATTTACATATTCTAAAAGAAGTTTTAATAATGTAATTATATTTTGAAACTACGAAACATATTAATTGGCTTATCAGTTCAACAATGGTTGGCACCATTTCCAAAGTCCTAACCACTTAAAGAACATCAACAAGTATGACATCTCATCTCATCACAATCTACTTCACCCCGCTCCGTGTGTTAGTCTCATCCCTCCTCACGTGTGTTGATGACGTCACTGCCGTCTGGTGGACGGTCTACTTGTGTGTCATACAATACTGTAAATACATTGTTATATTATAAAAGGCTATATTTTTTTCCTTTTTTAAATGTACCTACATTAATAAAAGAAAATGTAAACAAATAAATGCATTTTGTAGTCTTCTCTCAAAGATGTCAAATTACATATATATATAAATACTAGCTGATTCCCGCCCGCTTCTCTGGGCAAATATTACAAAGAATCACAAATTGTATGTGGGTAAACTGAAAATAATCGCAAATAATCACAAACTGTATGTGGGTAAATTGAAAGTAATCACAAATAATCATAAACTGTATGTGGGTAAATTTAAAATAATCATAAAAAATCACAAAGTGTATGAAAATAAATAGAAATAAATAAAAAAATAAATAAATAAATAAAATAAAATAAATAGTCCCAGGCATTGTTTGCGCTCCTCGTCTTGCAACGCGATGGGCCCGGCACCCGCACGGTGAATCCATGGAATGCTAAGAAGCTTCGTCTCATGTATTACTCCATATATATGTTAAAATAACTTGTCACTACCTGATATTATAATTAGATAGGAAAAAATACTAATATTCTATAAAATATTTAACAAAACATACAATCGATCAATTGGATACTTTACTTATTTATAAAGATAATGAATTTACAATCGCTACGACATAATTAATTTATTTTGGTATTTTCAATTAGAAACCTTTTAAATAAAAGCCTTGAAATTTATTTCTTTGTACTAATATTCTTCTGTAACTTGATGTTATTAATGTTTTGAACCATATATTGTATTATATCCTAAACGGTTCTTCTTAATCCGTACTGTAAAGACTCGCTTAGCATTGCTTAGTCAGTCTGGAATTAGGTTAAACGCTTTGTGCATAAATTATTTATTGAAAAACATAATTTCAATAGCCGACTATTTAATAGCCGTTATTATGGGTGAGTGTGGAAGTGTGGAAATAGACATTAATTGTTATTATTCAAGATTACAATGGTATCGTAGTCTTTGTAACATTAGTTACTAATTAAATTTTCTGTTAACATTCAAAAGACAATAAGTTTATGAAAAAATGTTCAAAGGATTTGTTTCTTGAGGCATCCCCGAAGAGCTCGGTCGTCACGCAATCCTATTATAATTTTATTTGTCACCTTGTGGATTCAACATAATAGACTTTGTGTAAAAAATATTTATACAAATAAATTTATACAACATTATTACGTATTTTAAATTAAATATTTCCAAGCTAACTTAATTTCAACATAAACTAAAACAATATTCAACGTGTGAAGAGCTTAATTAATTACAAAAATCTTTCTGTAGTTATTTGTTGGTTAAAGGATACATTTTTAGGCTTCAATGTACTCTTCAGTATCCGCAGAATATTATATTTTATTTACATCTCAATTACTAACAAAAATTTTCTATATTGCAACATTTATGATTTCATCATTTAGTTACTTTTATTAGAAAAAAAATAAACGAAACATGGTAGAAGTATAGCTGCTTCCACCATGTTTTAGTTTGTTTTTTCTCAAAGAACACAATCATCAATACATATAAAATTAATAATTTGAAAATGTTAATTATTATTTAATTATATAGTATACTAAGTATATCGTCATGTTGTAGTACAATCACATACATATTTATTTATTTATTTACCTTCACGCCATATCCCTTGCGGGGTAGCCAGAGACGACGGAGCGCCAAACGCTACGATCTCTGCATACCTCTTTCGCCTCGGCCACAGACATTAACTTCTTCATACATGCCCTCCGGGGGGTCCTCATGCTTTTTACGTGACCTTCCTCCAGTATCGTAGCTACTGTGTTTTCGAAGGTCACTCGAGGCCTCCCCCTGTCTCTCTTACCGCTCACTTTTCCCATATAAATCTTTTTTACCATTCTTTCGTCACTCATTCGTTCAACGTGCCCAAACCACCTGAGCACGTTCTTCTTCATTCTCACCGTGACATCTTCGCTAGTACCTGCCATTCTGTGGATCTCTTCATTGCGGATTCGATCAGCTCGACTGACTCCGCATATTCTGCGAAGAGATCGCATCTCCACAGCATTCATCTTTCTTACATTCTTCTTCTGTGTTACCCACGTTTGGCTGCCGTATAACAGTGTCGGTAGCAAAACTGCATTGTGTACAGCCAAACGTGCAGCTATACTGACGTTTTGCCGTCTCAACAATGCAGTCAAAGAACCATTGACTCTGTTACCAGCAGCAATACGCCTTTCCACATCCATTTCGTATCTTCCGTCACTGCTAAACATACTTCCCAAATATACCACTTCATTCACTTGTTCTATTATCTTATCATTCACGTTGATCTTACATTCTGTTCTTTCTTCATTTCTTTCAAATATCAGAACCTTCGTCTTATCTACATTCAGGTTAAGACCATTAATTTCACACCCATCTTTCAGAGTGGTGACCAATGCCTGCAAATTGCATTCTGATGATGCAATGAGCACTGCATCATCTGCATATAGTAAGCAATTGACCTTAAGGTCACCTACTTTCACTCCCATGTCACTATCTTTCACTCCTTGGAGACAACTATCCAAATACAAATTGAACAACCAAGCTGACATAGCGCAACCTTGCTTAACACCCGATTGGATGTCAAACCAGGGCGACATGCCAGCTCCTACTCGCACACAGGCTGAGTGATCTCGGTAAAGAGACCTTACAGCCTGTAGCAAGGGTCCGTTCACATTGTATCGGGGCAGTATCTCCCATAACTTCTTTCTCACAACCCTGTCAAACGCCTTTTCCAAATCCACAAAAGCACAGAAAACCTTTTGGTTTAGGGCCAAAAACTTTTCCGTGATCATGCGGAGGGAAAAGATCTGATCTATACACCCTCTTCCAGGTCTAAAACCTCCTTGTGCCTCCCACAACAGCCTTTCAGATCTCTCTTGCATTCTTCTCGCTAAAATTTTAGCATAAACTTTACCGCCCAAGCTAATCAAACTGATGGCCCTATAGCTTGCACAGTCTATCTGTGAACCTTTGCCTTTATACAAAGGTACGATGACTGCACTTCGCCAATCGTCTGGGACCTCCCCAGATTTCCAGCATAAATTGCATAAAAACCAGAAAAAGTCCCAGACGCGTGGCCCACCATATTTGATCATCTCGGCAGTAACTTCATCTGCTCCCGCAGCCTTACCACATTTCAGACTTCGAATCACGTTCTCTACTTCTTCTAAACTGATTTCACCATCGGCTACATCTTGACTCAGCATTACGCTGGTAGTCAAGACCGAGGCGTCCTCACGTTCATACATCTCCTTATAGAATTCCGCCCACCGCTGCAAAACGTGTGCTTGCTCAGTTAAAATTTCACCGCTTTTCGAAAGCACCCCTTTCATTCTACAGGTTACCGAACAACCCCGGGAACCACTAACTTCTCGCCAGAAAAGCTTCGTGTTTTCCCGGAAGTTGTTCGTCAACCTTTCATCCCTTTCTCTCTCAGAATTTTCACGCTTCATCTTTATAAGTGCTTTCGTTTTGTGCTTTTGCAGCTTGTACGCTCTTTTTCTTATCTCTCTCATACTTTTATCCTTACCAGAGGCTTTATAATCCAGCCATGCTTTCTTCTTTAACTCTACAGCGTCTTTCACTTCATCATCCCACCATTCATCGCGCTTTTTACTAAAACCTCTTTTCTTTTTACCACATACTTCTGTCGCTACTTGCACCATACCATTCCTAAGGTTCTGCCAGCATAGTTCAACACTTTCATTTCCAGAATCATAGCTTTCAAGCTTCTTGGAAACCCTCTCTTGATATTCCTCTCTGATCGGTGGATCCTGAAGCTTCCAGCTTCTTATGCGATAATTCGACGCCAAGCTTGGACACGTCGTGCGGCTGCGCCAACCTGCGAACAAACCTCTTATTCTAGCAACGACTAGATAGTGGTCCGTTCCCAGATCAGCACCTCTGAACACTCGCGTGTCCATAACTTGACTTCGAATACGCTGGTCCACTAGGAATAAATCAATCATACTTCTTTCTTCCGCTCGCTCCCATGTGTACATGTGAATTTGTTTGTGATCAAACATCGTGTTTGCCACAAACAAATTTTTCTCCTTACAAAATTCCAAAATAAGCTTTCCAGCCTCATTTACCCTCTTATCACCATATTTGCCTAGCACGCTTTCGTAACCGCTTCGCGCGGTTCCAACCCATCCATTCATATCTCCACATACTATCAACTTTTCATTATCTCTGACACTACTTAGAACATCCCTGACATTCTCCCAAAACTCCTCAAGCTCGCTCATTTGAGCTGAGGATACTGGCGCATACATGGCTAACAAGAATACTCTTGTTATCCCCAGCTTAAAGCGAACCCAAAGAAGCCTCGGGTTAATCGCCTCGTATTCTACCATTGCATTAACCATTCGAGAGGACAATAATACGCCTACACCTTGGCAACCTCGCTCACCCTCTGGAACCCCAGCCCAGAAAGCGACCCGGTTGCCAGGCAAATCGGTCGTATCATTGCCTTTTCGCTTGGTCTCAGACACACAAATAACATCCAGATCTTTGTCATCCATCACATCTAATAATTCATTCATCTTCTGTTCCATTCCTCCTCTTACATTCCACGTAGCTATTTGTAGCTCCGTCCTCCACCTTCCGCCGTTCGGAACATGGCGTGTTGGTTGGCGGTTCCCAACGCCGCATTTGTTCATATTATATTACATATTATAAATATACATTTTATTTCTACATACAATTATAGTTTTAATTCTAAATACAACATTTTAAATATAAAATACAAAAATATTAATATTTTAAATTATTTACATAAAAATATATATATATAAATATATTCTTTTCTTTCTTGTCCAAGGTTTCTTTTTTTTTTTGTCCAAGGGAGGCCCTTAGACAAAATATTTATTTTCACTATTTACACTTTAACAACACAATTCAACGTCTTACGGATCACGTCCGGCCTGAGATAGGTATTATGTGGAATGACCTATATATAAATAGGTTATAGGTTGGCAAGCTCGCGTGTACCAGGTGGTGTCGTCCCCAGTATCATCGCCTGCAAACTTGCTAAAATCAGTCGTCGCGTGGTCGATACCAGGAGTGCAATGAAGTTCGGGAGTTCACATGTACGACGCACCAGATGTATTAATTTTTTTATTTATTTTTTCCATTGATTAATTTAAATAATTTAGAAACATTTGATAAAAAAAAACACGTAAAATATTGTAAATTAAAAATATTAACAAATTTTTTATTTGACACTTGTCAAATTTCTTTTTAATCACATACATATTAATTATTATCACAGTTTATAGTCCACTGAATACTGAACTACATTGTGATGTAAGTTGGTCACTATTGTTGAGATTGTCCATTCACAGCTCGTTGCAGCGTCTGTAGAGAGAATAATATAAGTTTAGGAATCTAGTATTTCTGTGTCAACATTTTATTGTTACGTTTATATGTTCGCAGGTAGAGTGGAGGCACGAGTGATAATGTACGTAACATTGGAGTTTGAAATGTCACGTTTGTAATGCGAAGATATCACGGTAAGAATGAAGAAGAACGTGCTTAGGTGGTTTGGGCACGTCGAACAAATGAGTGATGAAAGAAAGGTAAAAAAGATTTATAAAGGAAAAGTGAGCGGTAAGAGAGACAGGGGGAGACCTCGAGTGACCTTCGAAAACACAGTAGCTATGATACTGGAGGAACGTCTCGTAAAAAGTATGGGTTCGTATGAAGAAGTTGATGTCTGTGGCCGAGGCGAAAGAGGTATGCAGGGACCGTAGCGTTTGGCGCTCCGTCGTTTCTGACTACACCGCAAGGGTAGGGCGTGAAGCTAAGTAAGTAAGTAATTTTTGCATCATTATTGTAACAAACAATATTAATGACAGTTTTTGTGAATAAATAATGTCTTTGAGAGTTTTGTAAGGTGACAACAGACGGGTTCAAAGGACGATTTACTTGGACGTTGTCTTTTAATTTGTTACAAGATTTTTATCTTTATAAAAATTTGATTATTTTCAAGTACATTTATATATTGGTTTTCAAGTTTTCAGTACTTTTATATATTGTTTAATAACAAAAAGTTAACAATAGTTAGTAGATTAAGTATACTTATAAATATGCTATAACAGTAATATAGTCAATTAGTTGCGCAACTATCAGGTTATAATTATGTTATTATTGGATTTTTATTTGAATATTTTCAAACTATATTTATATGCGTTATTTAGTACTGAATATAACATTTCAATTATAATTAAAAGATAATTATATCTCCAAAGTATTAAAAATGTTACTATGTAGTATTATTATATTTTAAATTGTAATAAGTTTTGTTTCATTCTGTAAATTAATTTATATTTTAAAAATATTTAACTCAAACGATACTTGAAGCTTTTCTATCATTATTGTGACAAGCAAAATAAATAATGGCAATACAATAGACCTTAGAAATCTGCCATTAAATAAATTAGGAAAATAATTACTTATATTGTATAGATTAATACTTAATTAATACTAGAAACAAGACGTAAAAGTTTATATTAATTAATTATTCTCTTTTATAAAAAGCACAACACACTACGTAATTAAAACTGAACTCTAAAATTAACAAGACAAAGTGAAAATAAAACTGTATTCAAATTGCGTTGATTTTGTATTTAGAAAGAGAATCCCAGAGTTTTGATTTCATGGCGCAATTAGAAACAAAAGTGTTGCCATCTTTTAGAAGAAAAATGAAAAAAAAAATTAAGAATCGACCACACCCAAAACAACGCAACAACGAAAATCAAAGGACGCGCAGTGAAAATTAGTACTAATTAAGCAGCGACGCAACGCAAAACGAAACGACGCAAAGCGAGGTATGGGTGTATATTATTTTAAATCATTTATATATAACAATAATCTCATCAGCGCCATCTGTGGATATGTAACTATAACTATTGTATTTAATATCCACAACAATAATTTATTAATTTTAATAAATTTTAAGAACAAACTTTAAAAATGTTTAATTGCTTAAATCTGTTGTAACTCACAATAATATATGACCAGAGTGACAACTATTTAAAACAATACAAAGTAACAGTAGAAGCAGTGTAATTTAGTAAAAAGTGTAAAATACGATCCAAATAAAGTTATTTAAAATACAAAACAAATAACAATATTATTATTAAACAGACGTGAAGTGCGAATAAGACAAGACTGGATCTGAAACAACATTACAACCATTTATGTACAATAAAAACTATTTTAATAAGATATAAATGAATCAGTGTATACCCAATAAGTAAATACGAAAATCAAAGACATTGAACTAACTATACGACTAAATATTTAGTCGTTAAATAATAGTGAAGTGTGTACGAAGAAATATTATCTTATCCTTTTGTTTCCTTAATTAAATTTAATTATTTACTGCCATCTATCGGCAATTAGCGACAACACCAAACACGCTTCATAGACCGATCAATAAAACACTAAAAAACGCCCATAGATGGCACCACGAGTCTCAGCAAAATAAAATATGGAGGAATTAAAGAATAAGAAAATTTAGCAGCAAGATATAAAACAACACAGTCCAGATATGTTAGAGAAGACAATACATTAAAATTTAAATTACAATTTTAAATAGACTCAAGGAAAATTTTGATATAATATTTAAATGTCCTAAACATTAGATGTGTGTCAATAACATTTGATATTGTGTTCTAGAAATAAACACGCAACTGTTATTACTAGGGGCGCCAACAGACCCTCAATTTCGACTCGCTGCGCTCGCGACATCTCGGTTGCTGTTTGGATATTGAGCGAATGTCTGTGACTCATCGTTTCCCATTGAATTCAATGGGATATCAGTTTTTTGACGATTATTCCTCAACGACATAACATTTTTCATTTTTTTTAATCATCACCTAATGTGTGTCTTTTTGATTGCAAAATTACTAAATTTTCCGTCAAGTAGTTTTCGAGCCTATTCGTGACAAAGAATGTGAAAAAGTCTCCAGTAGAACGCTCCGCTCGCTACGTTCGTTTCACTCAATTAAATAACATTTGTAATTGCTTTATAATATCTGTTTTATTTTAATAAGTCTAAAAGTTATAATGGATATAATAAAGTAAACGATGTAATAAAAGTGTTATTTTGTGTTATTCTCATAAGTCATTAAAACACAGAGGTCACATAAAATGTTTGTTATTTGTTAAATGGTGTAATACTGTTGTATATAAACCAAGTACTTCAGAGTCTTTTCATTGACACGGGATTATTAATATTAAATTGTTGTAATATTATGATTACAATTATAAATGATGATGTGATATTTAATTAATTAATTTCAGATATATATTTCTGTAACTAAGTTTACTTAAAATAAATCTAATTGTTTAATGTTATAGACTATGAGTTAAAGTTTATTTTATTGAGCGAAGCGAGCGAAGCGAGCGGAGCGTTCTTCTGGAGACTTTTTCACATTCTTTCTCGCGAATAGGCTCGAATCTACTTGACGGAAAATTATGAAATTTTGCAATAAAAAAAAAAATTGAAAAATGTCATGTTGTTGAGGAATAATCGTCAAAAACTGATATCCCATTAAAGTCAATAGAAAACGATGAGTCATTACACTGGGCTCACTTCGCTAAATATGCAAACGGCACCCGACATTTCGCGAGCGCAGCGAGTCGAAATTGAGGGTCTGTTGACGTCCTTAGTATTTTCTGGGGAGAACCTATTTAAATTTACAAATAGACGAATAAAAGTCGTAGAATGTTTGATATCAGTATATGATGACGTAAAAAACATATATTCATAATTTTTTTTTTGACAAAATTTTAATATAAAAAGTTAAAATTTTAAAAAACCTACAAAAGGTTAAAAATTTCCAAAAAATATGAATATATTTCTTTTTATTATGTATATATCTCCTACACCTGAACCTTAATACCAGCTTTGTAAAGTTACGATAATTAAATCTATCACAATATATAATCATACCTCCAATATAATATCCGTATTATCATAATCGTATCTTCTTCATAGGCTTCGCTGATTGTAAATTGAATAATAATTTAAACTTAATTTCGTCGCAATTCAGAGCCGTGTATTTGACTCAAAATAGATATTCGAGGCTTACGTATATTACCCAAATATTTATATATATAAATTATATAACTATTTTCATATGCTCATATAATTTTGCTGATCAAATTTGACAGTACAGTGTTTTAGAGCACACAAGTTAATATCCAGCTTTAACTAGAGCAGCGTTGATTATTATTAAACTTATAAATAGAAAACCGTGCTATTTTTCGTGTTGTATAATCTATGAAGAGTTTTAAGGCATTCCTTTTTAAGTGAGTTTTAAAAATTTTATTATGAAATTGTTAATCAAAATGTTATGCTTCTTAAAATAGTTGTTTTATATAAGAAGGAAATCTTAGATCATGTATGTGTGTAATCAAGTATGTTTGATTAAATGTAAATTTAATTAATAAAATCTGTTTATTAATCATTTGGTATGATTGTTAATGGTTGTATTACATTTAGCTGAAAGGCCGCGAACACGTTTATTGGAGTTGAAAACCGTATGTTAGAGTCAAGAAACAGGAAAGACTTTTATTAATAATAAATGATTATCAACCAACTCATTTGCAGCATCAAGTGTCTTCGGAAGCATCCTACAAAAATAAAGATAGATACAAAAAAAAGAAATAGTATGGATTAAATGGAAGTAGAAAATAATTTGACATAGATAGTTGTCTAAGATTTCCATTTTCTCATTAATTACTCAACCTAAGGACCTGTATTTTTCAGCAATAAGTCAGTATTTAATAGGTAACGGATGTAAGTAAATACTTCTGTTCCTGTATTACATCGATGATCCCTTTTTGAACAAGGAGTAACAGATTTTGTTTAATAAACAATAAAAATATAAGTTGATTCTCCTTTCCAATATGTATATTCAGTACCTATACGGTATTATTATCATTACTTAATCATGTTATATGACTCGTCACAATATATATTATTCCTCGTATTTCTGTAATCCATATAACGATATTACATCTTGCTTAAAGGGATCTTTATATTGAGTTACGAACCGACAGTTCTCACCTTGACAGTCTGTGACGTAACTTTGCGCTACACACATTACTAGCAGCCGACACATTCAATACGACAATATATTGTTATAGATTGGAAACTGCCTTCAACAACTTATTGGGGTAAAGAATAACACTAACCACGTTATGTAGGACGACACTTTTGGTCTCAGAAAATAAGTATATTGACATGAGGTAAGTCTATATCCAGTTGACCAGCTCCGGGTTGATATACAATATATGTTGAAGTGTATCACGAACAATGAACATTAATAAAACCAAAATACAAATAAAACTAAATCTTTAACGGTTTGATTAAACAATCTTATAGGTAGTGGAAACAAAAAAATACGTGAAAGTACATTCCATAGTATGAATTTTTATTGCTTTTAAACGAAGTGGAAATTTTGATGTACAAACACAATATTTTTATTCTAAATAATAAATTATAGAGGAACTCAAAGTAACCTTTCACGATTATCAATACTAGGGTTTTATTTCAAAATTGATTAATATTTTTATTGGAAAATTTCATGACACCAATTCATTAAGAAATATTCATTAATTAGACGAATGTTACTTTGACATGATTTTTAGTTATTAATACTGATTTAAATAACACTTTTAATAACAAAATAACAATAAACATTGACACAAAGTCAGTGATTCTCAATTAATAATGTTAATGATGGTTTCAATGGTTTATTTTTGTATTCTTAAACCATTCCTTTGAATTGAAAGCATTCATATAACACATAATTTAATTTCTGAATATGGCCCTTTTAGTTTATTATTTTATAAACAATGAGTGAATGAGTCATTTAATCTGATAACCAATTTAATTATTGATGATTGAAGAACAATAGGATTCTGTATGGACCCTGTTTTGGATATGAGCATAAAATTATTCATTATTTTAATTACTTCAGTAAATAGTTATTCAATTTACACGAATTAACGCTACCAAAAATATAATATTAATATTATATACGTAATATAAAACATTGTTTTCATTTATTTTTACTTTTGCCTAACTTTTGTTGTACTGAAAATATAGGGTTGAATGTCAGCTTTAACCACCTTGAAGGATTTTAGTCAGTTAATAAAAAAATATAATATAGTGCAGTTTTAAAAAATAAAACGTTACTACAAATTGTAAAACATTTGAATAAAAGAAACAATACTTTTAGGTACTTTAGTTATTTTCACCAATTAATTGTAATTAGCCTAAAAATTTATAATCTTTATTTCAGTAATTGAATATGAAATTCTCACGAACCATTATTATCAAGGCCGAGTAATTAATTTAATATTATTGATTGTTATATTAAAGATATCTCATATGAACTCGAGTTATGCAAACAAACAACTGACAATTCTCACACGAATATCTTAAACAGAAGCTTTCTCAAATATTAGACCTCATCTGAGTAGCACATGAGGAACTATTGGTACTTTAACAATAAATAAAAAATCATTTTCAGTAGTATGCTACATATATTCAATAAAAGTAAGTTTTAAAGTAAGTTGAAATTAAAATCAATTTCGCGATTCAATGAAGAGCAATCAAGTAACGTAAAGTAAAGAAAAATGTTGAAAATATGCTTTTATCTTCAAGACAACTCAGACTTTAACGTTATTTGTTTGCTTTAAGATTGTTAGATTTATTTACAAACTTGAACTTGTTGGTAGAAATGTGTATTGAGATTCCTTTGCAGTGCTGTAGTATCTAAACTTAGTATCCGTCCATACACTTGTCTGTTGCTTTGTAATGACATTGTATTTATCACAGGACTGTAACTATCCAGCTTCTATTTAATATGGTACTTATACTTAGTACTACTTCTGAACCGGAACTGTATCATCCTTAATACTAAATATTATTAATTACTACACGTCTTTAAAAATTGTTCATAGTTTTTTTACTAAATATAAATTTAATAATCTATATTATATCTAACAGTTATAAAAAAATCCTTCATAATAAAATATTGTGTGTTATATATATTTCTAATCAAATATTACTGTACCTTAAAGATAAAACTTTTTAAGAAATATTAGATATAAAGTCTTTAATTTGTTTTTAAAAACAAGTTTCCTATTTACTAATATTAATACATAATGTCTCCAAGCAGCTTATATTTGTATTAATAAGACTGAATTTATATTTCCTCATAACATAATTATCAAACCTCTAATTATAATAACTTAAAACGAGGACACGAGAACTTGCTTTTCTTCAATTATATTATTTTAACTGAATACTATTTATATCTTACTTCCTTCAAAATAATGATTTAAAATTTTGTATAATTTTAATAAGTTTTTATTATTTTTTATTTAAATGTTGTTCAAATTGTAAACTTTTGAAGCTATGTAACCTAATAATAGTAATTTTTTGGTGTGTAAGTCATATCTCCTGAGAAACTGTCCGGTATCTAAAATGATATAAGGCTCTTCTTTATAGTGTAAGACACACTTAACCCCTCCTAGACAGGTTACATTTAAAAACAGTTGAAATGCAATGTTATAATTCAACCATTAATTACAGACATTAATATATAATAAGATAAAATATATTGAATGCAAATAAATATAAGAATTAATTAAAGAACTAATTCGATGCAAAAACTGAAATATAAAATTTTGTAATTTTAAGATTATGGAACTTAACTTACAAAATCCTAATAAGTAAGTACATATATATTTTGGAAACGATTTTCTCACTTACATTATATTATATATACATATAAGTATAATAATTATTTAGTATAAAATATTACAGCGTAATAAAAAGATTCCCAAATTGAGTCACGTTTATAATAATATCTTTTAAGATACAAAAAAGGAAATACCTTTGTTATTGTATTCGTAACGATAGCAAGTGTACTTTAATAGTACACATCAAAGTTTATTGTAAATGTAACAGCCAAGGTCCTGACAATACAATATTATTGGTAATAAAACGTGACTTCACAATACAGACAACTCCTTTGATTGGACAGAGATAATTGAATATAAATGTCCCTTTAGTAATAATAATATTAATTAAATTTAATAATTATATTACTAGTCGTTCTGTGAACAGTAGACCTGAGTACGTTAGGGGATGAGACAATGTTGGGAAATTATTTAACTCTTCATCATTAACATCTAACGTTTCATAAAAATCTTCTTGAAGTAATGGCGTTATCAAATATTTTTTTATATGATCAAACTGTGTTTTTTCAGTTTGGTTTAAACTTGAAGCTGGACATTGGCTCGAATAACCAAATGTCCACATTAGATGAAGCAGTATATTTTTTTATGGTCTTTAGGTGGCATTTTTAACACAATTATTGACAATAATATTAAATTTAAACACTTATTTAATGTGACTAGATATTTGTAGGAACACAAAAAATATTTCAACTTGTCAACTGACGGTGTAAAACTAATCAAAATATTGATATTTACCTGTAACTGCCCTTTAAACGTCATTGCGACGTGCAATTTAGCAAAAAAAATCGATAAAAATATGCATTTCGTCATTCATATTTCCAAAAGTTTAACCAACTTTGCATGCTATTTTTTCGTTTATTATATCTTCTCTGACCTTGACTTATATATTCTTCTTCTTACTCTACTCATCAAGACCTTTCAAATAGTGTATAGCATTGCTTCATACAAAATTTTAGTAGAAGTAGAGCATCATTTATCATCATTCACATAGATTATCATGATGCTTTAAGATATATAAAGAAAATCATTCACTGGTGTATTCATTAACATATTAAAGTCACTCATCAAATCAAATCAAATCAAAATTAAATTAATATTTATCATATTTAAAGTCATAAATTACTATAAGGTTCAATATAATAATATACTCTCTTGGAGTATTCCATATCAAATTACAATTGCAATTAATGTTATTTGGTTTACGACAACCAACCACTAAACCCTTGTTTAGATCTCGTACCGAGTCTTATCTAAATCTTCAGATGATATCAAACAACACCCAAATTAGCGGTATTATTGTTTACAAATCTCTTTGACAAGGGTTGCTTCCTGCAATAGTAAAGAGTCCAAGTCTTATCTTCTTTAAGTCTTGTATAATTACGTTATCTTTTATCGATTTACTTCGGAAAAAAATTGATAAATGTTGTTAGTAATTATTACAATATTATATTTATTATTCATAATGTTTATATTTTGTACTATTTAATAATTTATATTTAGCTTTACTTATGCTGTATATTGACTAATTGCTTTGCTTGCAGCTATTCAACGCAATACATTGCAAAAATAAGCCCATCTATCAACACATTACGTACAATTGCAATTATATCTCAAATTACTGTTTGTGATTTCCTTGCAAATGTCAAATTGCCCCTCCATAATCCTATGTTATCATGAATGAATGTTGTCATGCATTTACAAATAAAAACATTTAATTTTGAAAAAGTTTTTCATTAATATATTAAACTGTTAATGCAGCATCGAAGTCATTTTTCTTTATAAGAATTCAGGAAAATCTAAAACGTTATGCCATTCGTTACTTTGTGATTGTATTTTCAAATTTAATTCAGTAGCCATTTACATGCACTTTTGAATCGTCAATTATTACAATTAAAAGGTCAGTGTAGTCAGTCCGTAAATACCACCACCGGCTCGGAATGCTGCTCTGTTGAGAAGAGCCGGCCATAAACTCAACAGTTGCTCTTTTCAAAAGAAATATAACAATCTTAGGTGATGTACATTATAATATAAATCCTGCAAATGATTTAACAACTTAAGTTCCAAATGTCATGAAAGGAGATCGAACTAATCTAGCACGTGGAGTAAATGTGTTATATTTACATATTCTAAAAGAAGTTTTAATAATATAATTATATTTTGAAACTACGAAACATGTGCCATGACGTAGCTATTAGTTGGCTTATCAGTTCAACAATGGTTGGCACCATTTCCAAAGTTCTAACCACTTAAAGAACATCAACAAGTATGATACTGATCCATCTCGTCTCATCACAATGTACTTCACTCCGCTCCGTGTGTTAGTCTCATCCCTCCTCAAGTGTGGTGATGACGTCACTGCCGTCTGGTTGACGGTCTACTTGTGTGTTATATTATAAAAGGCTATGTACCTATATTTATTTCCTTTCTTAAATGTACCTACTTTAATAAAAGAAAATGTAAACAAATAAATGCATTTTGTCGTTTTCTCTCAAAGATGTCAAACATATATAAATACTAGCTGATTCCCACCCGCTTCGCTGGGCAAATATTACAAAGAATCACAAATTGTATGTGGGTAAATTGAAAATAATCACATACTGTATGTAGGTAAATTGAAAATAATGACAAATAACCACATACTGTATATAAGTAGATTGAAAATAATCACAAATAATCACAAACTGTATGTAGGTAAATTGAAAATAATCACAAATTGTATGTGGTTAAATAGAAAATAGTCACAAATAATCACACACTGTATGTAGGTAAATAGAAAATAATCACAAATTGTATGTGGTTAAATAGAAAATAATCACAAACAATCACAAACTGTATGTGGGTAAATAGAAAATAATCACAAATAATCACAAACTGTATGTGGGTAAATAGAAAATAATCAAAAATAATTGCAAAGTTTATGTAGGTAAACTTAAACATTATCCTTTTTACCTCTTTGTCTTTAAAATAAGTATTTAATTTAGTTCGTTGTAGCACTCACTAATTCAATTAAGTTGTTAAATAATTAAGTATTTAAGCAATAAAACACTTTGAGAGATATTGAGTTACGTTAGAGGGTCTTTTTAAAGTTATTTAAGGTTCTAATTTTTTATAAACTATTAAATTAGTATAAAATAGGTAATTTAATGTAATGAGTGTAGCAAATTAGATGTATTTCCTTGTTGATAACTCACCCGTGACTAAAAAAGAATCATACCAAATATTAGTTAGAAAATAGTATATATACCACGTGTATAGATTCAGGAAAGGATAATAAAATAAATAAAATAAATATTGTTAGTGATTATTATTATAAAAGATACAATATTTTAAAAAGGTATATTTAAATTTATCAAACGTAAAGATAAATAAATCTTTTTGTTATATATATATATTCTATGACAATAAAATCAAAAAGGATGTGTGTGTGATCGGTATGAGGGGTGAAAATTGACTGTGTTAAATAATGCCCTTAGAGAGAAGTGTCTCCTGTTCATTCTAGGCAAAAATGCTTTATTATTTTTTATAAATTTTTATTTTATATAGGACAACTTACAAAACATACATTTTTATAAATATTACAATATATAAACATTAAAATTTTTCGCTGAGTGTGTTTTAATCATAAGTTGCCACCGCATGGAAAGAGACAATTTCGACTAATTCAAGTTTTTTCCTACTGTTAACAGTTATCAAATAGTATCAATAAATAATGTACATCGCATGTGATGAGGGATGTTAATAATGTGTCTGAAGAATAACACAGATGTTTGATGTGAGAGTGACTTCAAGGTTTGTAACTTAAATTTGAAAATCATTCATGAATAATTATTCTTATTAAAATCAGCGCAGTGATAACAAAAATACTACTTTAAAGCGTAGTATTAACAGTTATATTTGACCCAAAAATAATAATTATTTTTAATCATTATAATATATAACTATATTATTATACACATAATACTTATGTAAGTTACACCAATAGCTTTGTATATGTCAGTATCGTATGTTGTACTGTTACTGTGTAACACAAACACTGGTAAGTACATATATTAGGAGAACGTGCTCTGATGAGAATATGATTAAATTTATATGTACATTATAATAATTCACTGTCAGCGATATCAAATGCTTTTCTCTAAATGTGTAAACCGCTGTGAACTGTCATCATTGAACATGTTCACGAGAAACTAAACTTCAGTAATATGATACACTAAGGAATGTAATAAACTGAAATATCTATAAATATTAATATACATCTATACAATATTAGAGGTTTTACTGATTCAGATTAGCTCTTTTATACTGGAATAGAGTTATAAATACTGTGTTTGATTTTCATATGATCTTGTTTTTCTGGATATGTAAGTATATTGAGTATTCTGATATTACTGGCGAAAACTGGTATATAATGTTACATGATAGAATTTATCTGAAGACAATTGATGGCAGTTTTAGGACAACTTTCTCGGCAAAGGTATTATGGGCTTTTTTTTCTTTGGTGAAGTATTTATTATTAACGATCTTCTTTAATATTTCTCTAAGTTTTCTTAACGTACTCATAATAATTATTTCCACTAAGCTTTACGATACATTGCATTCAACTTAATGTTAATCTGTTTCTTGTTTCTGTTCGCTAATTACAAGTATAATATAAAATTACAGCTATTTGTATCACTTACTCAGTCCTCGAGACTTTAATATCTTGTAATTACTTCGTTACATATTAAGTAATTATGTAATCGTGCTTGATGTTTAATAATATATGCAACTATTCTGACGACAACAGAGTGTGATCTGAACAATTGCAATTAGTTTACCTTATTTATTTTTTAAAGTGATCCAATGAAGGTAAATAATTATACATCTTTTATATTTTATTTACCAACTATCATACCGACCTTGTATAAAGGAACTATTATTATCTCTCTTTCTTTTAGAATAAACAGAGATGACCTACGACACATTCAGAGATCTCTTTCATACAGATCCATCCGCTATTGCTTATAACCCAACGTGACTACTTATTATGAGCTATGTTGTTCAATATTATATTATTTATTATGGTTCTCATACATTCGAGTAGTATCACATATCATATTATGATAACGGTCGCGGTCTGACCACATCATTAATATACACTAACTAGATTCACCCCTTTCCCCCCTCAGCCCTCTTTATTTTCCGTTAACTTGTCAACGATGTACTCGTATTTTATTTATTTGTTTAGGCACAAATGGGTCATAACTTTAGAAGTCATTTATTTGGCACAACACAGCAGCACATATTTTAAATGAAATCTTCATTTACATTCTTATTAAATTTATTTTTCCCATCAATTGCTTGGGCGAAATTATTAGAAATACCTCTTAAACATAAAGCAAAACGCAAAAAGAAATAAGATTCTCAGAATATTTACATACTCAAGTTGTTTACGGATTCCTATAACATAAATACTTCGTCAAATATACGGATTATTTTAATATATTTAGCCCACGCTCTCGGGATTCTAATGATGTAAGAAAATTTAATACCAACATATTAATAATAATGATATAAATAAAATATTTTCTACACATTATTACAAAACATGTATGAAGTTATTGCAATACTAATAGTGTGTCTAATATTTGGTGTAAATCATTTAAATAATGTAATCCTTGTCAGTTGATATTCTCGTTATGACTGGAACTATGTTAAATATTCATTGAGTCGTTGGTAAATGTGTTTTGTTCGTCGTATGTTTGTTTGATTTATTGTGACACTGCATTATTGGTTTTGATAATTGAAAATTATTAAACAGTATGTTCTATTATCATTAATACGATATAGATTTTTCAATTATATGCTGTATATTTTGTACTAGAAACTATTAAATTATAAATAGTATTATAAGTGTTTCCACTATTTGTTAAATAAATGAATAGCAATCAATAGCTACTTCTGTTATATTTTTACGCAACACACTACTGCAGTTATACAGAATTAAGTATTATTGAAAGGTTCTAAGGAATAATTTTATTTAATAGTCGGTGACCTAATCCAGGACATCAACAATAAAGTCACAACGATATTTGCTTCAATATAATTTATAACACGTGTTACAATGATGTGTGATAAATACTTAATTAAAACTGGTTGTCTCTGTGTATATTTGTTATATCAGTGTTATAATTAACTCGATTATATGTTATGTATATATTAATACTAAACATCAACTTTGGCATGTTGTATTGGTTTTCATATGAAACATACATTATGTGTTGAGTTATCACAAAATGAAGATTACATATTAAGCTATTATTAATTATCTTCCTGAGTTGGTTTGTTTATGAAAATTGTGTGTCAATCTCATGAAGTCCTTAAAAACATAATATGACATATCCATTCTTATAATATTCTACACTATTCGACATATTTTATGAAACTGTAAAAGTATATTTCTTTAAACAAAATTCATTTTGGTTCCACAAAATTTCCAATGTATTCTTGGATTTATTTCACAGTAAAATGAACAGTTGTGGGTAAATTTAAATGCATCTTTCTGAAGAATTTTATATTAGTTACAGTTCATTTAGTGCACAAAAGTATGAAGGAGCTGCCTTTGTTACAAACCAATGAAGTATGTAACTACTGACGAGACGAGACTTATTTAATGATATTGCTTCAAATTTATAACAACTGTGGTACAAAGTAAACTGTGTGAGAATGTTCCTTTACTCTGCCGCTAGCGACGATTGTATTATTGCAATTATATTTATATGTTGTTTGTATAGTTTAATATTGAAATAAGCTTTTTGGAAGATATTAATGTATAGACTTTTATATATTTAGTTTAGTTTACTGTTAGTACGTTGCTTATCATGTATTGGTGAAGGTTAAACTCTGTCTTATCTTCGTGAAGGTTTAACATCTTATTACTCACTTAACACCAACACAGTATAAACTGATCTTTATCAAGATCCTTCAAGGTTTTGGAACACTATAAGTAAATAAATGTTACCAATATACTTATCTTCATTGCTAAAGCTATTAAAGCTTAACCAAATATATCTTAAAACTCAACCTTAATACTAAGTTATCTGATTATGATAAACATTTATTTTCTTTGATAACTTATGCAGTGAAATATATATAATGAAAAAAAAATGAACTAGATATTCGGTATATTAAAATTTTATTGAGAAATCTAAATTAGCAAATAATACTATCTTATATTTTTTTGTTAGGATCATATGAAACCTAGATTTTTGTTATTTCTTGAAATTAAGTTATTCAGATATAGCACTATAACAATAATTTATATTTTTATTTTCAAAATGTAGCTTCATAATTAGCTTACTTCATATTAGTTTACAGTATGTATAAGTTAGTTACAGTATTAGTTAGTAATTATTTTCTAATAACTAACATATAATGAAATTAATAATAATCTAATACTCTTTATTTGATATAATATAATATATCAGTATAATATCCCACACACAGCTGGTGCAGACCGCAGCTCTGGTTGTGGTACTCAAGTAGTGCTGATGAGACACAGACCGTACAAGTAATTTCCTTGTAAACGACACTTGAGAAATGGTAATAAATATTAATCCTTCATTTCAAAACACGCTGTGTTTATATTTTGTACTTAAACGATTAACTTAAATAGTAAATATTAATATATTTACTATTTAAGTTAATCGTTTGATGTCAAAATAAATTGTTAATTATTTGTAAACGACACAAACTAATAAAATTATTATTAATATGTTAATAATGAAACTATTCTGAGTTATTTTATTAGTATTATTTGATGACAATCAGTCTCTGTCACCTGCCGTAGTAGTATTAGTGTACATCTGTGTGATTGTAATATTCAGTAGCAATGAAACTAAGAAGCAAATAAGACAATTAATATGAGGTGTGTTTAAAGGATTCTTATATTAAGTGAGGTAAAACTAAATAATTTTATATTAATGTCAGTCGTACTATAAATAAAGATTACCTACAAATAGCATAAAGCCCGATATTGCTTAATGTTTTAATAATTATTATTTTAAATCTCTTCTTATTAATACAGTGTCCCTCATGTTGTAGTATATTATATCGTACATACAAACAACCTAACAGTGAATCATGTAGTATTGGTTTCATATCAGATCTGATAAATGGATCTGTAAATCATTCTTAATGGTGAATAACAATACTCTCTATAAATCTACTGCACCGATATTGATAATACTTTTCTATTGATAATAATAATTATTTATTGTCTTCTATCGTATCGTAATTGTAATATTTGATAGAATAAAATCATAGTGTTAATTAGTTTGAGATATATTTTTATAGAATGTACTATAACAATACATAATGTATATTGCTAGATATATTTTTTGGATCAAATTACTTTTTAGCTCTAAATGTATATACTTATCTGTGTAATCCTTCTTAGAATATATAGATTTTTGTTTATTAAAGTATAAATTTAGTTAAGCTGTTATAAGCTGTTTATATGTTATGAACATTTTTAAACATTTTAATTCATTAAAATACTCAATATACGTATAAATAGATAACAACAGTCTTAATAGCACATTAAAGCTGCTACAAATACTATTAATATATCTACAACTTGATCACTATTATTTTATTAAACAACTTAAATACAATGAATTACAAATATTACAGACATTTATAAATACAATTGAAGTATTACTTTGTATTTATAAATATAAAAGTATATTATAATAATATAAGCTATAATATTTAAAAAAATGTCTGTCTGTTTTAGTTTTATTTGTTTGTTGGTGTTTTCTTTGTTGGTACTTGGAGGTTTTGTAATCTCCTATTCATTGCATTATTAACACTAAACCTACCGACAATTCTTGTATACCTGTTCCTACCGCACGCCGTCAAATTGACCGGTAATTAAAAGTTATTTTATTATATAACGCAATTAATAATGGAAATAACTAAAAGTAAAGAGTGAAGACAATATTATATACATATTCTTAGAATTGTGATGTAGTTTGATAACGATATTATAATGTTTGAAAATGTGTAAGTTTTAAAAAAGTTTAAGAACGGTCAATTTGACCGATACTTGGTAGGTTTAGTGTTAATAATGTTTAAAATATATTTTAAATTAGAATTTCTAGTCTATGAGACATTTGACTTAACAGAAAATACAATTTCCCTTTAGATATGTTGTTATAATGGTTAATTTATTAATATCATTTTATCTTTCATTTGTGTCTGTATAGATGATATGAGTATTGCTAAAATAAATATATACATTTTAGTAAAATCGAGATGATTTTACTTTAAGTTAATAAATATAAACGGTATAATTTCACTAAATCATATTTAATAAACATTACTTCACAATATCCAATACTAACACTCTTTAATAAATATGAATTTTGACATAAACTGGAACTTGAACTGGAATTGACGGATCTTAAGATTACTCATCAGTTAAAGACAAGTTGGTGAGTTCGTGAACATAAACGTGACTTTGACTTATAGTTGCTATTACTTACAAGTATAGAATACGTCTTAAGGATTATATAATGCTAGTCATCTATATTTGTCACAGACGTGGTAGTGGTTAGAAGTTTGCAAACACATGATAAGTAAGCTGCGTTTGCGGATGTCTTATACTGCGAGGTATCCTTATCATTGACATACGCTATACTCCGTCAAATGATTCAAGTATATTAATTCTTGTCCCGAACTGTGGAAATAAAGAGTAATAATGAGCCTCTTTGTCAGATATTTTCGTGGTCAGTCTAGAGGTCAGTCGTGGTCTATTTTTTTTGACGAAAGCTGTCTGTTACTTAAAATATACGGGACCAATATTGATTTACATGTTTTTAAGAAAAAAATGAAAAAAAAATGAAATAAATAATTTCTTTATTTAAATACTTTTTCCCATATAATCCTAACTAGTATGCATATAGTACTTTAAAAAAAATTAAAACGATGGTCAAGTATAAAGTGAAAAGTAATTCCTGACACAAACAAACTCCACCAGATATCAGCTCCATTACTATCCTTATGATAATAAGTTGTTATTAAAAAAAGTATTACATCTTCCTCTAAATGAAGCAAAATAAGTAAATGTATAAAATTATAATAAAAGATCCAACAAAATATGTTAAGGTCAGATTAAAAGTTGTTCGGTAGTTGTAGATACTTTAACTGAGCAAACTGGAATTGATTGATATTATTGTATAAAACGCTAAAGTCAATATATTTACATCAGTACAATGAGTACGCTTGAAGCGAACATGACTGACTTCATTTCATAATCAAGTAATATGATTAGCGCAGCTGATAATGAACTTGTATTGTGTTTCAATCAGTGATAAAAAACATGATTTTAAAATATACATTTGAGTGATTATTGTGAGTCATGTATCATCATTATACTAACTTTACTCCAACGAAATAAACCGTTTATGAATATTATAAAGTAGATATTGTTTTAACAGAATATTAGTTACCAGTTAGTGTTAGCTAACAACTTTCCATCTGACTAAAAACGAGATGATTTTACTTAAAGTTAATAAATAAACGGTACCGTGGCAGCTCCGTGCATTGCATTGTGGCTCTAAAGATGAATGATTTAAAGCAAATTGCAAGTAAATTGATACAAGAATAAATTTTAACACAAGCCTCACCACACACTAAACAGTTTCTAAATGAAAGTACATCATTGGAACATTGTAGTTATTGTAAATGTCGGTAGGTTGATATTAATCTTCACACAGAGTTTTATATTTCAAGTCTGTATCGTTGTGGTATAAGTGTAATATCTTTTCTATATATGATGTTCAAACATTTCCTCTACTACCTGTTGAGATCATTGATAAGAGCTTTAAAGTCCATAAAGTTCATTAATATAATGTTTAAATTTTAATTTTCTTGATACAATTGCATATTATTTTTCATGCTACTATCATCAAATAAAAAACAACATAAAATTTTCCTCTTCTGGTCAATAAACTTATCTTCTGGTTAAGAACCGTTTCTTAAATATATGTATGTATGATCAGTCGGTCACAATAAGTATATTTACATATTATCACTTTGATTAGTGCAAGATTTGAAAAAATATTTTCTCATTTCAAATGTTTAAAAATGACGTAGTTCTTGTACGTACTAGTTTTCACGCATTACCTGACTTCTAAGAGAGGTTCTTTAAAAAACCTTAATAAGTGATTTATATTAGTAAACACATAACGAAGTTATTGCTAAGACTGTCTTTGGAATGGTTACTTAGAACTTATTACTTGAATTACAGACACATTACTTTTAAGTTTCAAAAAGATGTAATTAAAATTCTACACTCCCTGAATGAGGAGCAGAACTAAACTGAACAAACTTTAATAAACGTACAACCAGTTAGCAACTTTAGTGTTCAAAGTGTAAGTTAGTGTGAGTTACGTGATGACACGTAGTACTGTGTGCTGACTGCACCTGGCTTCAATTAAAATTACCTTAAAATTTTAAGTGTGGAATATCACAATCATGTGTCGAGATTCTTCAATCTGTGTAAAGTTAACAGCATTATAAAATAAATATGTATTACTGAAATATAATAGGGTTAAGTATTTAGTATTGAGAGTGCAATTATATAAAAAGGTCTTATAAAGATTAAAAATAAGTTAGTATAATGTCTGATGACCCTCAGTAATGTAATCAACTATAAATTAGTATGATGTTAAAAAGCATGAGGGCCCCCCGGAGGGCATGTATGAAGAGGTTGATGTCTGTGGCCGAGGCAAAAGAGGTATGCAGGGACCGTAGCGTTTGGCGCTCCGTCGTCTCTGGCTACCCCGCAAGGGATATGGCGTGAAGCTAAGTAAGTAAGTAAGTAAATAAATCCAAAGACATACAAAACCTCTAGAACACTTACATTGGGAGAAAAAGTAATTGAAAATACTCAATACTATGATAAGTCACGTGTATATCAAATTAGAAGAATGTTTAAGTAAAAATGTTACCAGATATAACAAAGGATAAGGTTGAGTGGAGTATTGGTTTGTTGTACTCACTCTCCATCTAAATGTTATCTATATTCTTTTAAACTTGTACATATCAAAACTAGGGGCGCCAACAAACCCTCAATTTCGACTCTCTGCGCTCGCAAACTCTCAGGTGCCGTTTGTATTGACTCATCGTTTCCCATTGACTCCAATGGGATATCAAATTTTGACATAACATTAAAAAAATATATATATTTTTAAAAGACATTTTTCAAATGTTTTTTTTTAAACCATCACCTAATGTGTGTCTTTTTAATTTCAAAGTTTCATAATTTTCCATCAAGTAGTTTTCGAGCAAATTCGTGACAAAGAATGTAAAAAGTCTTCAGTAAAACGCTCCGCTCACTTTGTTCGCTTAGCTCAATAATTTGAATTTGGATTATAGTTAAAAAAATAAGTAAATAAAATATGGATTCTTATTATACTAGGGGCGCCAACAAAACCCTCAATTCCGAATTGCTGCGCTCGCGAAATCTCGGGTGCCGTTTGCATATTGAGCGAAGCGAGCCCAGTGTATTGACTCATCGTTTCCCATTGACTTCAATGGGATATCTGTTTTTTGACA
Source organism: Melinaea marsaeus rileyi (assembly GCA_918358865.1). NCBI lineage: Eukaryota > Metazoa > Arthropoda > Insecta > Lepidoptera > Nymphalidae > Melinaea > Melinaea marsaeus. The sequence goes on from OU911094.1 coordinate 4,025,955, forward strand.
TGATTAAAAAAAAATTGAGGACATTTTTATTTTTTTTATTATTTTAAAACCATCACCTAATGTGTGTCTTTTTGATAGCAAAGTTTCATAATTTTCCATCAAGTAGTTTTCGAGCCAATTCGTGACAAAGAATGTAAAAAGTCTCCAGTAAAACGCTCCGCTCACTTCGTTCGCTTCGCTCAATTATTGATTGAGTGTAAGTTGTACTAAAATTTTGTTTCTTTTCTTGGAAGTTAAACAGTATTGTTAAGTATCAACTTATAGCACATCCATCGTACTGTCCGCAGATATAATAATGAAAGTTCTCTCTCTCTCTCTCTCTCTCTCTCTCTCTCACACACACACACACACACACACACACACACACACACGAAAAATACAAATTGGTATTTTAAAGTACGAATTACAAAACTTAGAAGTAACTGTATTTCAGTTTGTTAATAATTTTATTTGGTCAATATTTTGAAAGTGATAATAAAAATGTCTTATAAAATAGAATAAATTGTTAGACATCACTGGTTGTGATATATGTAATATTTAGTGATCGTTTCGGTCACTTTTGTAATAATTAATTAAAATGTTTCCATGAGATTTGTTACCCAATATAAATTTATCTATTTTATATTAAATATAATAGCAATAGCTGTGACCACGACTTCGTACAATCGGTTATGTTTTTAAAATAAAGGTAACTTAAGTTACTCTTTATAACATCAGCAATTATAACACAGTTAGCAATTAACTCTTGAACCACCTCCGGTAAGTCATTAATCATTATGATGAACTGGAGTGGTCCTACATTACTTCCCTGACTGACGCCAGATCTTGTCCAGTACTGTTCCGAAAGAAACCCGCCACAGTCAACGTACTGTCGTCTGTCTCGCAAATAGTTGGCAAAAAATGACAATGTATGCGGCGTGCAGCCCATTCCCGCCAACTTCTCCATCAGAACGTCGTTATCAACAGTGTCGAATGCCTTCCGAAATTCAAATCATATATTTGCAGTAGTATCACAAATCATATGATAACGGTCGCGGACTGACCCACATCACTTATGTGGGTCAGACCAATTAACTGAATTCGCCCCTTTCCTCTCTCACCCCTGTTTACCATTTCTTGGATTAAACATAAATATTTGCGACCCGGTGTCAACGATGTATGTTATTTATTGGTTTGGGTATAAATGGGTCATAACTTATAAAGTAAATTATTTGTCACATGGTGCTATGTGCTTAGTTATGTTTGTGTATATCTGCTTACTAAGTTATATTTGTATAAGTGTACAATTGTCTTCCATTGCATTGAGTTCTTAATTTGCATTTGTTTTAAATTTTTATTTAGATTAAGGAATGAAACCGTGAAATATATTCACAAAAAAATATTTTGCTCCACATTTACAAAAATAAAGCAAAACGAGGAAAACATACGATTATCTGATATCTGCCTTTTTGAGTTGTTTACTGGTTTTTATAATATAAATACAGCGGAAGATATGCGGACTATTTTGTTTATTTATTTATTTATTCATGTACCTCATTACTACATTTATCTTGAAAATTATAAATTATGTACATGGGATAGCTTATCTCTTAGAAGAGATCTCTTTTAATATGTAGCCAAAGTTATTGGGATTCTGGTGATGTAAAACAAATGTAATAACAGTTTGTTGGTATTTTAGCTTTAATTTCGGATACTTAACTTATATAATAGTATTTTTTTCTGTAAACCGCTTGGTACATATTTAATACTCACCATTTAATTTCAATAATTAAAATGTGTTCACATTTTGTAAAATCTTTAAATCACAAATCGAGTTGATGTTTGAAAATCTTATCTATCTGTATTCTTATAGGAGAAGTAACATTGTATTGTAGAACTACTGTTGAACTTGAGTCTTGAGTCTTTAACAATAAATAATCGAAATTTTTGTAATAAATATGGCAAATGTAGAAAATGCTGTTACGTTCCTGGCTTTGATCACCGCCGAACTCATGTTCTTTCTTAAATCTTAATAGATTGTTTATGTACATATTATTATTAACTGCTTTTTTCTATTTTACATTAAAGACCTTTTCACATTTTCAGATTGACTGATAGATAATGCATTTTATCAGTCAGTCCGTCTGTAGTACAAAAGTATTATTTTTTATATATAACATTATTGAAAAAAAAAACTATACATTCATATGCAAATATAGGTAATATTAATATTAAACACGTATGAAGTAAACAATACAATATTCATACTGTGTGTAACATTTTCTGTCAATCATTTAAATCATTTATTGTAATCCTTGTCAGTTGACATTATCATTATGGTTGGAAATATGTTAAATATTCGTTGAGTCGTTGGTAAATGTGTTTGTTCGGTCATATGTTTGTTTGTTGATATATTTTATTGTGACACTGCTTTATTGTTTTGATAATTGTAATTTATTGAATAGTAGTACTACATTTTCATTAATACGTTTTATGTGTTATTTGTATTCTATATATTTAGTACTATTAATTTATAAATTATATATAACATATTAAATGAGTATTGCCCTTAAATTTGAGTTTAAATGAATAACAGGAACACGTAATCCTGTATATATTGAATGTGATCTTATCGTATCTTCAGTGAATGTCCAATAACGTGGATCCAGTGTACCTAATGAGTCTAATAAAAGAGAGGAAGGATGCTTCACTTACAATATTTATACAGGAAAGGGATCAATGGAACAATCTTTAATAAATATTAATATATACTGTAAGGTATTAAGATATTTCACATTTGAGAGTATATTGACTGACGAGATTTATATCAGAGATATTACGTTTAAACTGGTACGTATCTACTCTTAAACTTAAAAACGAAATTTAATGTCCACTTTTATACTATACTATGGCATTTGACATATTGTACAATAATGTAAAATCACACTTAGTTACAAAAAAGTTGTTTGAAGAAAGTCTCTATGAATTCTTGTATTTGCTTGACCATAAAATGAGCAACAATTGCGGCTAAACTTAAATGTATTTTTCTGAAGAATTTTATATTAGTTATAGTTCATTTAGTGCACAAAAGTATGAAGGAGCTGTCTTTGTTACAAACCAATGAAGTATGTAACTACTGACGAGACGAGACTTATTTAATGATATTGCTTCAAACTTATAACAACTGTGGTACAAAGTAAACTGTTTGAGAATGTTCCTTTACTCTGCCGCTAGCAACGATTGTATTATTGCAATTTTATTTATATGTTGTTTGTATAATTTAATATTTTTTAATAAGCTTTTTGGAAGATATTTATGTATAGACTTTTATATATTCAGTTTAGTTTACTATTAGTACGTTGCTTATCATCTATTGGTGAAGGTTAAACTCTGTCTTATCTTCGTGAAGGTTTAACATCTCATTACTCACTTAACACCAACACAGTATAAACTGATCTTTATCAAGATCCTTCAAGACTTTGGAACACTATAAGGAAATAAATGTTACCAATATATATTTATCATTGCTAAAGCTATAAAAATCATTCAACTTTCTTGAAGCTTAACTAAATATATCTTAAAACTCAACCTTAATACTAAGTTATCTGATTATGATAAACATTTATTATCTTTGGTAACTTATACAGTGAAGTAGATACAATGTAAAATTATATGAAATATATATTTGATATTTTATAACTTTATTGAGGGATCAAAATTAACAAATAATACTATTTTATATGTTTTGTTAGTGTCATATGAAACATAGACTATGTAATTTACTATAATTAATGTATTTAGATAAAGTACTGTAACAATAATTTACATTTATAATTATAAACATCTTCTTAATTAGTTTACTTCATATTAGCTTATAACTTATTTAAGTATAAGAGATTATTATACAATATTCATTTGTATTTATTTTTACAAAAATATTGATGACGATATTAATAACTAAAATATAATGATATTAATAATAATCTAATACTTTTTATTTGCTATAATATAATATATCAGTATAATATCCCACACACACTGGTGCAGACCGCAGCTCTGATTGTGTACTTAAGTAGTGCTGATGAGACACAGACCGTACAAGTAATTTCCTTGTAAACGACACTTGAGAAATGATAATAAATATTCATCCTTCATTTCAAAACACGCTGTGTTTATATTTTGTACTAATTATATTTTTATATTATATATAAAGTATGTTTGTATTGTTCAAACTGAAACTAAAAGTAACTAATAATTCATCCACTTAATAAATAATAAATTAAAGAAACAATTTCTTTGTTCTTCTATACGTACAAGTATCAAAAATCGTTCTTAATGGTTTTTATAAGTTGCTCTGAATTTAACAAATTACAAAGCAGTCCGCGTTTGAGACTCACAAAGACGTGTTCACTACAAATTACACTAAAACAAATTCAGAACAAATTACTGATCACTTTAAAACATTACTTTGAGATACCAAAAACCATTTCCTTTTTCTTTTATCTTATGAGAGTTCTTTTATATAAAAATATGTTAATGTTGTATGTTATTTCGATACAATAAATACATATATATAACTAAACTGAATAGTAAATAATATCAGGATAAGCTTCTTAATAATGTTATATATATTATTTAATATAAAGAATGTTATAATAAAGTAAAGTTATATATCTTAAGGTGTTTATGTAATAATGGTGTAGTTACAAACACATGTTGTTATTTGTAATACTGACAGATACTGGTCACGTCTATTAGTTGGTCTTCTCTGGTTTGTATCTGAGTAAAGGTGTGATTAGCAGAATCCTCAAAATCAAAGAAACCAAACGTAAAAAAACTATATTACCCTAACATTTTGATATCAAAGTATGTTCTATTTTAGATTTTTTTATTTATTGTTGTCATTATATAGTTATTGTCATTATAAAAAGATTTAAATAGGAAAAGTGAGCGGTAAGAGAGACAGGGGGAGGCCTCGAGTGAGCTTCGAAAACACAGTATCTATGATACTGGAGGAAGGTCACGTAAAAAGCATGAGGACCCGCCGGAGGGCATGTGTGAAGAGGTTGATGTCTGTGGCCGAGGCGAAAGAGGTATGCAGGGACCGTAGCGTTTGGCGCTCCGTCGTCTCTGGCTACCCTGCAAGGGATATGGCGTGAAGCTAAATAAATAAATAAATAAATATTATATAGTTGCCTTTTATATGAATTTCGTATAATACATATTATTTCCGACATATTTTTTTTCTAACAAATTTATTTTGTGTTCAATTAGTTTCCAATAAATCAAGTTATCCGATTATCCTTTCCATTTCTTGACCTCGATGTAGGCAATGTTATGATGAATATAACTTGGCTCTAAGTAAGGGTTGCTTACTACTTATTATTCAAATGCTTTTATCTGTTCTTCATATGAATATCCTTAATAAAACCGTATAAAACATGTTTTGTTTTTTGTTAGGTATTTTTAACTCTAAGCGCTTGTCTCTTCTCTCTTAAGTCGTTGACGTTAAAGTCAATGATGAAAGAACAATTATCTGTTAAACCCCGGAAAGTGTGATAGTGTGAAAGTGTTTCTGTCTGCGATAAATTCAGATGGTAATCTCAATATTCTGCTGAGTTTAATTGTGAACGAACTGATCCACGAACCTATTTAAAAACAAAGTCCGTCTCGCAGAATCCGGTGGCATACGTGAACCAGCAAAGAACATTACAATATAGAAAATTATACAACCTGCATATATTCCTCATGCTATTTTCAAAATGTTACTAAATTTTATAATTTCCAATACCCGTATTTTAAACACGACTACCCTCAACTAAAATGACTGCAAACTAATTAACCACACCTGCTATTAGATAACCATGCGTCTGTAATTTGACAACATTATACAAATAACGTTCAGTACGTTTATACAATGATGGTTTGTACCGTATTAAATATATTAATAACTGTTTAGATCAAAACAAACCTACAAACTACTACACTTACGTATTTCATGATGATTATGATATTGATATTTCACTCGTCACCTTTAGAAGTACATCTTCTCTGTCAATGAAGGCATCATATCAACATAAGCGTTGATGAATTTAGAAGTGTATAAATTTTAATCTTAACAAAAAATGTAATTTAAAATGTATAATGTCTTATAATTCATTAATATAATAAGTTGAATTGTTATATATTACGAGTATATAACCATTATTTAGGGTCAAGTTATTTAATAATAACTAACATCGCGGTCAGGAAATAGAAATGGTTATACGGTTGTCTTGATTTATGACAATAATAACCTAAAAAGGGTTAGGTTAGCTTAATACCATTGTACTTGTATATCCTAATCCCGAATATAAAGGTAATTTAAATGTTAATGTTATTCTGTATATTAAACATTATAATCTCTTGTATATAAAGGCGCGTGTATGCAAAATATATCACGCGTAGTGCGAAATTTAGTATTTTATACTTTTGATAAAGAAAAAATAAGTATAAATAAATAATAAGTAAGGACAGTTGTGAATATTTTACGCTATCGGAAACAAATGGATACGGAATTTTAAATGATAAGAACAAATATATCCCATACATCAACAAGGACTCGGACGTGCAATGTCTGGAGATATCACATGTCGCTTTGACAATTGAGGTATAGTATGTAAGAAAAACTTATTATTACTGTTTTATTGTTTCTGAAGCAGCTGACATCGTCTCACACTGATCTAACAATTAATTATCCACAGCTCATGATTCAGGAACAAGTGACGGACACAGGAGACAACCATTCAAAGCATAGTGTTACAGTTTAGAATTATTAATATTATGACTGAATATAACAATATGTAAAGTAACTATGCTGTGTGAAATACAATCAAACATACCAAACTTATGTTCAATACTCGTTAAAAGAGGCGAAATCAAATCAAGACCTCGGATAACGTCATCCTGAATTACTAACCACTCTTACTAAAACACATAATGCAATTACAAAACAAACACTTGTACGTAAAATATTAATATCGTTAATAACATATTCCTTTCTTATACCGTCCGTGTATAAAATGTACATCGTAAAGAAATATACAGATGGAAAAACTAATGAACTTATTAGAGCGGGTCATATGTTCTTCTTGTTAATGTGTGTGTAATCTCAACATACTTTTGCTGTTTGATAATAATATATGATGTTTCTTCCAGTTTTAGTAATACTATTACGTACGTATATTCATTAAATAAATATTTATATCGGGTGGGCCAAGAATTCGTTAACATTTAAATGTAACTTACCACGCAAACTAATGCCGCGCGGGGCGCGGGCGCAGGCGGGGGCAATAGCTTGCTTCTTGGAAATTTAGTCGCAATGGATCGCTTCACGGGGCCACAACGCGCTTACTGTGTGAAACAGTTTTATTTAAACAACTTTTCGCTCATTACTGTGAGACGCTTATTTCGCGTTGAATATGGTTTACACGACTTAAGTCAGTGTCCAAGTGCTCCTTTAATAAAGAAATGGGTGAAGAAGTTCGAAGAGACGGGATCTACACTAAATGTGAAACAAACCGGCGGCCCGCGGACTTCTCGAAGCGAAGAGAACGTGCAGCAAGTTTCCGCTTCTGTTCGACGTGATCCAGATTTATCGACGCGCAAACGTTCGGCTGAATTAGGATTATCCCGCACATCATTAGCCGTATTTTGAAATAAGATTTGAAATTACATCCATATAAGATCCAGATAGTGCAAGAACTCAACCCTAATGATTTAAATTTGCGTAAGTCAAATGCCGAAACAATGTTAACTCGATTCAGTAATTTTGACAACATCTTATTCTCTGACGAAGCCCATTTCCACCTAAATGGACATGTCAACAAACAGAATTGCAGGTATTGGAGCAGCGAAAATCCCAAAGCTAAACATGAAAGGCCACTTCACTCTCCTAAGGTAACTGTATGGGCTGCAATTTCAGCAAAAGGAATCATCGGGCCTTACTTTTTGAAGATTCTCGAGGCCGTTCAGTTACTGTTAATTCTGCCGAGTATGTGAAAATGTTACGGGAGTTTTTAGCACCGATGCTACTGGAACTTGCTGGCTATAATCGTAACACATGGTTTCAACAAGATGGAGCCACGTGTCACACATCGAACGAGTCCTTGCCGGTGGTCAAAGAAATGTTTCCGGAAAAGCTGATTTCCAGACGAGGTGACATCCCATGGCCGCCCAGAAGTCCAGATCTATCTCCAGCAGACTTCTTTTTATGGGGTTATTTAAGGAGTTGTGTCTACATTGATAAACCGAATACAACTTAAAGAAAAAATCATCGAAAAGATGTCGGCGATCTCGCGGTCTCTTTGCAGAAGAGTATTCGAAAACTTCAGGACTCGCTTAGATGAGATGCAAAAACCGAAACGGTGGTCATTTAGACGAAATAATTTTTAAAAAATAAATTACAACTAATTAGCTTTCTCGTAAATAAATTATTTCTAAAATATGTTAAATGGTTTTTTTTATACGATTTTTTCAAATGTTAACTAATTCATGGCCCACCCTGTATAAATCTGCTTCAAACTATGTCTTTGCTTAAATAAAAGCCTCTAAAACCAAATAAACGACTTACAACAAACAAATAAATATATTCACAAATTTGTATAAATGTCAGACAATATTTTATTTATTTTAGAAGATTTTATTTATTTTATTTCCTGAAAGTAAAAAGAGAGGACAATATCCAATAATCATTTTATATTTAAAAGTCACGGGATAACTTTTTTATGAAACCACAGAAATACAAAAGAATTATATTTTGTTATGACACGCTTTTGCTTTTACTTTTGTTTTATCCGTAAATGATATAAAATTAGTTAGAAATTGTGATTTTAATATAAAAAGTTCTGAATTCCTGTAACAACGTTTCAAGACTGATCTTCTGATTGAAGTCTGAACAATCAATAATAAGTCTTTATTACCTAACAACACCTCAAAAGATTTATTTAATAAGTTACATTTATTTAATTTTAAGTTTAGTGTCAAATCCAGTTTGAAACTAAACTTTTAAACATAATTTTTATTAGCATTTGCACTAAAACATTAGATTTTTCACCACTACCACACTACCACCCTGTTCACTTTATATATAAACAAATGTTCATAGTTCTTCAGCGGCCCCATTATTAAAACTAAGGTGGCAACACTAGCACTCTTTTTTCTCCGGCAGCTGATTGTATGATCCGACGGCGGAAGGCCGCGTTCGATCTCAAATAATTGGCACGTCAAATCATATATACCTGATATTTATTTTGTTTTCGGTTTCTTTTCTTTATTACATCTTTCTCTCTATTGTGCTTGTAAGCATTTTGTCTTTCTGTGCTTATAAACATTAAACTACAAGACAATATACCAACATTGAATATTCTTTTATCTCAGCTTGTAATGTTGATTATAGTTATAGTAAGTTACAGTGTTATTACTGAACTATCTATCAGTAAGGTTATACCTATAGTATAATATAATTTAATAGGTTGTAAAGTTTAAATTAATTTAACCATTTTGTCAATGATTACTAAACAATAACATGTTGCCAATGATTACTAAAACATCTTAATATAATATTTCTTATAAAATCAGTTCATCAAAAATAATAATTGTCAAATAAATATAAATATGACCATCACTGGTCACATCCAGATGACTCAGCAGTACTTGATATATGGATGACACGGATTTAATAACTTTAGAAATGAAAGGGATTTTATTATACCGTTGTTTTATAACTTGACAAAGGGTAAACGTTTTACGTTTAATAAAATAAATCAATTGGTATTAGATATATATATAGTGACAATGACGCCATGATGAAAATACAGTTATTTATGAAGTATCAATCATTCAGATTTAGTTTTAAATATTTGAAAGAGTAATCTGTTTAGTTCGTCAACGTTTGTACGACGAATCCATACATTGTATACTATATATTCTAGTAGCTAGCGACGATCTACTAGCCCCAAGTAAATTAACTGTTACCTCTTTAGTACTATGAGAAACTTAAATCCCCAAGACAATTGAATAACTTGAATTTGATGAAAGTTATATAGAAACGCTTCACTGAAATAACATACAATACACTCAATTAGTACAAGTTATATTAAGTTAAAAGCTTAATAAGACTTCGATTTCAAAAGATAAACAGTTTAACTTAAATTACTATTTACGTTGTAAGTATGAAGCGATTTAATCGTAATTAAATAAATATCTAGTACCAGATAGTTCCTTAATTCAAAAATCATAGCATGTATTTAATGGATATTTTTCATATTCGAATTGTTTACTGTTTTTATAACATAAATACTTCGTCTAATGTACAAAATATTTTAATACATTTAGCCTACGCTCTTTGGATTCTGGTAATGTAAGAAAATGTAATAACAACATATTAAATAACATTGAAATAAATAAAAATGTTATCTACACATTATTACAAAACATGTATGAAGTTATTGCAATACTAATATTGTGTGTAATATTTTGTTTGTGAATCATTTAAATAATGTAATTCTTGTCAGTTGACATTCTCATTATGACTGGAACTATGTTAAATATTCATTGAGTCGTTGGTAAATGTGTTTATTCGATCGTATGTTTGTATGTTGATATGATTTTTTGTGACATTAAATTATTGGTTTGATAATTGAATATTATTAAACAGTGTGCTCTATCTTCATTAATATGCTACACATTTCTCATTTATATTCTGTATATTTTGTACTAGAAACTATTGAATTATAAATAGTATTATAAGTGTTTGCACTAACTATTTGTTAAATAAATGAATAGCAATCAGTAGCTACTTTTGTTATATTTTTACGTAACACACTACTGCAGTTATACAGAATTAAGTATTATTGAAAGGTTCTAAGGAATAATTTTATTTAAGAGTCGGTTACCTAATCCAGGACATCAATAATAAAGTCACAACGATATCTGCTTCAATATAATTTATAACACGTGTTACAATGATATGTGATAAATACTTAATTAAAACTGGTTGTCTCTGTGTATATTTGTTTTATCAGTGTTATAATTAACTCAATTATATGTTATGTATATATTAATACTAAACATCAACTAAGGCATGTTGTATTGTTTTTCATATGAAACATACATTATGTGTTGAGTTATCACAAAAATAAAGACTGCATATTAAGCTTTTATTAATTATCTTCCGGATCTGGTTTGTTTGAGAAAATTGTGTGTCAATCTCATGAAGTCCTTAAAAACATAATATGACATATCCATTCTTATATTATTCTATACTCTTCGACATATTTTATGAAACTGTAAAATCATATTTCTTTAAACAAAATTCATTTTGGTTTCACAAAATTTCCAATGTGTTCTTGGATTTACTTGACCGTAAAATTACCAGTTGAGGGTAAACTTAAATATATATTTCTAAATAATTTTATATTAGTTATAGTTCATTTAGTCGCATAAAAGTATGAAGGAGCTCTCTTTGTTACAAACCAATGAAGTATGTAACTACTGACGAGACGAGACTTACTTAATGATATTGCTTCAAATTTATAACAACTGTGGTACAAAGTAAACTGTGTGAGAATGTTCCTTTACTTTGCCGCCAGCAACGATTGTATTATTGCAATTTTATTTATATGTTGTTTGTATAGTTTAATATTTTTAAATAAGCTTTTTGGAAGATATTTATGTATGGACTTTTATAGATTCAGTTTAGTTTACTATTAGTACGTTGCTTATCATCTATTGGTGAAGGTTAAGCTCTGTCTTATCTTGGTGAAGGTTTAACATCTTATTACTCACTTAACACCAACACAGTATAAACTGATCTTTATCAAGATCATTCAAGATTTTGGAACACTATAAGTAAATAAATGTTACCAATATATTTATTTTTTGTTAAACCAAGAAATGTCATTTAACTTTATTAAAGCTTAACCAAATATATCTTAAAACTCAACCTTAATACTAAGTTATATGATTTTGATAAACATTTATTATCTTTGGTAACTTATACAGTGAAGAAGATACAATGTAATAAATATGAAATAGATATTCGGTATATTATAACTTTGAAAGATCAAAATTAACAAATAATACTATTTTATATATTTTGTTAGTGTCATATGAAACATAGACTATGTAATTTAATAAAATTAATGTATTTAGATAAAGTACTGTAAGTATAATTTACATTTACAATTATAAAATGAATCTTAATTAGTTTACTTCATATTAGCTTATAACTTATTTAAGTAGAAGACATTATTATACAATATACATTTGTATTTTTTTACGACAAAAAATATTGATGACGATGTTAATCACTAAAATATAATGAAATTAATAATAATCTAAATCTTTTTATTTGATATAATATAATATATCAGTATAATATCCCACACACAGCTGGTGCAGACCGCAGCTCTGCTTGTGGTACTCAAGTAGTGCTGATGAGACACAGACCGTACAAGTAATTTCCTTGTAAACGACACTTGAGAAATGGTAGTAAATACTCATCCTTCATTTCAAAACACGCTGTGTTTATATTTTGTATGAATTATATTTATATTTTAAATATAAAGTATGTTTCTATTGTTCAAACAGAAAACGAAAAGTAACTAATAATTCATCCACCTAATAAATAATACATTAAAAAACAATTTCTTTGTTATTTTCTATAGGTAAAAGTCTCAAAAATCGTTCTCAATGGTTTTTATAAGTAGCTCCGATTTTTACAAATTACAAAGCAGTCTGCGTTTGAGACTCACAAAGACGTGTTCACTACAAATTACACTGAAACAAGTTCAAAACAAATTACTGATCACTTTAAAACATTACTTTGAGATACGAAAAACCATTTTATTTTAGTTGTATCTTGTGAGTGTTGTTATATAAAAATAGGTTAATGTTGTATGTTATTTAAATACAATAAATACATATATATAACTAAACTGAACAGTAAATAATATCAGGATAAGCTTCTTAATAATGTTATCTCTCTTATTGAGCGAAGCGAATGAAGTGAGCGGAGCGTTTTACTGGAGACTTTTTACATTCTTTGTCACGAATTGGTTCGAAAACTACTTGACGGAAAATTATAAAACTTTGCAATCGAAAAGACACATATTAGGTGATAGTTCTTAAAAAAAATTGAAAAATGTCATCAAAAAAAAAAATTTTTTTTTTTAATATCATGTCAATAACTGATATCCCATTGAAGTCAATGGGAAATAATGACTCAATACACTGGGCTCGCTTCGCTCAGTATGCAAACGGCACTCGAGATTTCGCGAGGACAGCGTGTCGAAATTGAGGGTTTGTTGCCCCTAGTTTAATTTAAAGAATAGTATAATAAAGTTATATATCTTAAGGTGTTAGTGTAATAATGATGTAGTTACAAACACATGTTGTTATTTGTAATACTGACAGATACTGGTCACGTCTATTAGTTGGTCTTCAAACGTTTTTTTAACTAACATAGTTGAAAATGCAGCCTGTAGTACTTGGTATATAGGTACTTGTACGTTAATTACAGAGCTTGTAAATCAATTCCAACAAACCTAACCTACTTCAATTTAGTGAAATCTGGATTAACCACTGAATAAAAGCGGGCTTCAATCAATACATATTTGTGTGCAGTTTCGCTCGGATCGCTTTCAAACTTTGCACAAAAATCAACCATCCAAAAATGAAGGTCAAGTTCGTTAACCAGAGAAATCCGGTCACAGGGGGCGCTAGGGCCTCACTTTTTCTGATTTCAGTTTTTCGACCATAACTTTGTCCCTATAGAAAGTAGATCAATCGCGTTCATATTATATGATGTCTTTGATAAATACCTATAACTAATGTAGATAAACCGAAAACCTAACTTCAATAACTTAGGGGTGGGGGTAAAAAAACCGAAAATTTTTGGAAAAAAAAATCATAACTTTTTTCTGGTAAACATTCTTGCATCACAAGTATTTTTAATAGAAAGGTTATTTTTAACTCTAAATTTAAGTATCAAAAGTTTTTCCGTAAAAGGTACCGTTTACGAGAAAAAAAATTAAAACCACTTTTAGCTTGTAAATTTTAGGTAGCTAAAACCACGACAACTTTTTTCTGGTAAATATTCCCTGGTCGCAAATATTTTTAATAGAAAGGTTATTTTTTACTCTAAATTTAAGTACCAAAAGTATTTCCAAAAAAGATACCTTTTCCGAGAAAAAAAATTAAAACCGCTTTTTGCTTGATAATTTTTGATGTAAACAACGGCATCATGTATTATTCTTAGGTAGTGAGTTATATTTTAAATGAGTTACACACGAGGTCTACCCACGCGTGTCCCCCTACGGGCACGGATTTTTTCATTTTATTTTATTTCCAAATATTGTTACAACAATTTTACATTATTGTATTATTTAATATCAATAATAAGTACCGTACCGTACCGTACCGTACCGTACTGTACTGTACTGTACTGTAATGCACTGTACTGTATTTGTAACCCGTACTGTACTGTACTGTACCTTTAACCTGTACTTATACATATTAGTAAGCAATTAACTGACATTTAGCTAACAAATTGTTAGACGACTATTGTACTATTGTACTATTGGACACATTTTAGTAAAATATTATTACTTAAAAAAAACTCAGACACAGATGATTGCAAATAAAGTAAGATAATAATTTATGATGATATTATTTTGTATTTTATGGAAACGGCAACCGAGATTTCGCGAGCGCAGCTAGTCGAAATTGAGAGTTTGTTGGCGCCCCTAGTATATTTTTATAATTAAGTTTCATCACTACAAATATAAACGTACTTCTTACGTTTCCACTTCCTATTCACTATGGGTTTAAATTTACGAGTAGATACGTTTACACATTTAATACTAAAGTGATGTTATCTTAGTTATAACTACCACTGATTAATACCATCAGAGTTATAGTAATTATATAAATATCATAGATTGTTGTGTCAGTAGATATCACGTACTAAAGAGAGTACACAAACAAACATCCGTTGTCAATCACCATACACGTGTGTGTGTAAACACAACTTACTCAATGTTAGTAGTACGTGGTCTGAGTGGGGCGAGGGGTAGTTTAGGTTTGAATATAGATATAATAACATATATATGCAGTATTATAGATTTATTCAATGATTGTATTTAAAATCTTAAGAATCAAAGTTAAATTGAATAAAAAAACAATGTTGAAATTTAATTTAGTTTGCAAAGAATTAAACCTGAGGTAATAAAAAATATTGAAACATGATTTTAATATGAAGAAAGACTCGACTTTAATATTTTTTATTACGAAACGTTATAAAGTCAATTACTAGTTATTAATAATGACAAGTCGCTTGGATCAAGAATGTATTTAAAGACATATTATTGAGTTAAGCGGTGCAATAACTCTTGGTGTATTAAATGTAATCCATGTAATGGAGATGCAGACCGCTCCGTTCCAGTCACTGTATTAATAATATCCGCTGTACTATGTTGGTGTATTGATGGTCGGTCACTATACTAATAAAGGTAGTATATCACTTCTACAACATATAATCTGTATCTCTTTAGCGATACTTGAACATAATTTTAATCAATCTGCGTTTCTGTGACAACTAAGAAAATTTGAAGGGAGTGAAGAAAATTAATCAATATAAGACTGAATTGACAAAAAGATAAATTAGATAAAGGTTTCTCATCTTATTGGGATAACGGACAATAAGTAAAACATACTCTGAATGGTGTAAGTAAAATACTACTCTCATATATGTTGATTTATTCCTGCGGGATACATACCTAGTACTCTGTGATAATAACAGTGATGGACACACACACTTGGACCGTCACTGTCACATAATATTAATAAAAATAATAAAATAAAATAATAAAATGCCTTTGAGACAAATAATCTCCTTTTTTAAAAAAGGTTTGTTGTTCCATTGTAACTTAAAAAATGGATCACTCCGATGTTTGTATACTCTTCTTAGTGACTTGTTTATATTATATTAATTACTAGCTTTTGCCCGCGACTTCGTCCGCGTTTCCGTCGTTTTTCGAAAAAAAATTAGCAGATGTCCTCCCTCATAGTTTTGACGTAACAGGCAGATTCACTTTCGTATTTTAGAAGGGCAATAGTAATATAATATGCCAATCCACAAAACTGTTGAAAAATATAAGTAACCGCAGAATATTATAATATACCCACGCTATACCCACGACTCGGTCAGCGTGTAACTCCTTGTTTTTTATTAAGATAATATATTGCTAATATTTTTAGATCAAATTAAAATGTTTCAGCGCAAAGCTTCTGGGTAGACTATGTTAAGAGTCGACCCGTCCGGCACGTGAACGTAAAGATTCCTAGAATTGCTAACCCGGGAAAGAGCGACGTATAATTGACCATGCGAGAAACAGCTAACACCGAGATCTACTCCAGCAACACGAAAAGTCTGCCCTTGAGCTTTATTGATAGTCATGGCATAGCACACCGATACTGGGAATTGCGTTCTTTTAAATTGGAATGGAAAATTATTTGGTATTATGGGAATTCTGGGAATAAAGACAGTTTCTCCTGCACCGCAACCTGTTAAAATTTGAGCCTCGATTACATTTTGTTGCAACTGGGTTACTTTTAGCCGAGTTCCATTGCAAAGTTGAGGTGGTCTTAAATTTCGGAGCAGAATTATCGGTATGCCAATTTTTAAACAAATTATATGAGAAGGTAGTCCAGGCATACTTAAAGAATTTAAAAATTCTATCGGGTAATTAGTGGCTTCTTGTTCATCAACCATTCTATTTATTGAACTATAAATTTTGCTTTCTCCCTGTATATTAGACAGTATTTTATTATTAATTTCAGATGCCTGGTCATTGCGAGGAGTCAAAATGGACCTTTCGCAAAGCCAAGAATTGTCCCTATTTAATATAATTGTTATGTCACCGTAAACCGAAGATATAAGATGTTGTTGGGATTGCACTATACAACATAACTCAGGTGTCAGAATAAGTTTTCCTTGGTGTAGTTGTGGATAGGTACCTTCACCAATCTTCAATAATGTATCAGAAAATTCACGATTATCTGCGTTGTCTCCAGTTCTCACTCGCATATTTATAGTCAAATGCACCGATTGTATATCACGCCACAAATAAGAGCTTTTCAGGCAAGCCCTAATCTCATCAGCTCGGGTTCCCCGTGGTATTACCGGTAAGGTTTGTCGGAAATCACCACAAAATAAAACCGTAATACCGCCCATTGGTCGATCATTTTGTCTTATGTCCCTTAGAGTTCTGTCTACTGCTTCTACTCCTTTTCGATGGGCCATCGTACATTCATCCCATACGATTAAATTACACTCACGCAATACCTTAGCTTTGTCGCTATTTCTTGAAATACTACAGGTTGGACTTTCCGTGCGATCTAAATTAATTGGTATTTTAAACATAGTGTGAGCAGTCTTACCTCCTGGTAGCAATGTTGCAGCTATACCTGATGAAGCCACGGCAAGAGCGATTTTACGCTGATTTCGAACATAAGCTAATATTAATTTAGTCAAAAAAGTTTTCCCAGTTCCTCCAGGTGCATCTAAAAACCATATTGTTCCTAAATTATTCTGCACACTCTCGCACACGCGATCATAGACTAAGCGTTGTTCTGCAGTCATCATTGGGACACCGTTTTCTAATGTTACCAGCAGTTCCATTGGGTTGTAACCAATCTCTGCGGAATATTCCCTATTGGTAACCTCTCCGACTGAGGTTGGCGTTGGCAAACCATATTCACAAAGTGATTTACCGCCTACTGCTGTTAAGTCTTCCTGAAGAGCTAATAAGCACTGATTTATAGCCAGATCTCGAAAATTATCATTAGTTGCGCCTTCATTATTGTGAGATAAATTCCGAAGAAAGTCTTCTGCAAATTTTTCTTTATATTTTTCCCATAATTGGACAGGATCAGATAAATTACAAAATGTGAGTAATGTTACAAATAAATGGCGTAACCGTCGTGGATTATCACTAACACAGGATTCTGCTAAAGCGTCATCCCAATGTTGATCATTTTCAAGCAAATGACGCGCTTGGCAAGCTGCATGATAAGTTGGATAAACAACATCGTCTACTTTTCTCAAATCTATAAATGATGTTGGTCCTCGCACTGTATGTAATAATAATCTCAAATAAAAACACTCTGCGTTGTTAGGATGAACAGTATACACTCTACCAAGAACATGTTCTTTGAAAATACCTGTCTCGCCATCTACAGGCCTGCCTCGGCGTCTACGGTTAAAGACACCTCGTTGTTTATCGTAGGTATAATACGATGGAACTTCTTCATACAAAAGAGACTTTGCGAAATTATCAGTTTGGCAAAGTCGAAAGAATGCCAATAAAGTTGTTTGTCTAGGGTTCTCTAATCGTTCTGTAACATTTTCGGCGTTAAAATATATACGTTGACCGCCTTCCAGATGAACATCCAGATGGGTCACAGGTGGATATCTTTCGTGAATATTAAAACTTAAGATCCGCCACACAGCTTCTGAAGAGCTGATATATCTGCCTGACTGAAATCTAGTAACTTCATCATGTTCATTTCTTAACGCAAACGTAGCTTGGTCACTGCCCTTGTTAATGTACTTACAAATATATTTAATTGACTCTACACTATTACACATTTCTACATTTATGTGAGCTTGAAATGCTCTGGACAATACAGGCGAATACGGAACGACCCACCTATTATCTAAAGTAACCTGTTGTCCAGACATTCGCTTTTCAACAGTAAAACCACCATTGTCTCTTGAACGGCGACGATATAATGGGTATCCATCATGTCCTGTTACAGTTTCATCCACTAATGCTTTTGGATACCTTTTAGTGCAACGACCGTCTTGCATGCAAGGAGCATTTGCGTTAAATGCACCACATGGACCATGTATCATATGAGTTTTAACAATGTCGTATAACAGGGGATCTGCAGTCGGATCTGGAATTTCAGCACTGATTAATCTGTCTACATCATTAGGTCGAACCTTATCTTTTAACCAAAGCAAGATATGTGCGTGAGGTAAGCCGCGTTTTTGCCACTCAACACTATACATATAACACAATACTTCTCCAAAAATGTTATCTTTGGTAAGAAGATCTATCATTGATTTTAATTTTAAATGAAACACTCTTGCAATAATATCATGGCGGTCATGCGGTGCCTGACCCTCAAGAAGCTCCCGAGTGATTTCATCCCACTTGGGATTGGTAGTTACAGTAACAAATAAGTCGGGACGTCCATATTTTCTTACGTAACAAAAAGCGTCTTGAGTACGTTCATGCATGTAGCGTGGACCACCAGTAAAAGAAGAGGGTAAAATAACTAAACGACCCATATTCACAGTATCGTTATCTTGCTGCATGGCATCGCGAAGGTGCACGTATTCTTCAGCGCGCAGCTGCCTTTGATTAGATCGTATATAAACTAATCTTTCGGTTTCAATTTTTGCGTACATGTCAACAATAAACTGATTAAATAAGCCACGAAAACGTTGAAAGTATACCAATCTATTCCGTCTCACTTGCAGGTGGTAACAATAAAATTGAAGGCATGACACCTTTTTATTATAATTAGGTGCGCCTGTGCGCGGATCGGTTTGGTATACAGCGAAATTATAACCATCTTCCCCTCGACAGTATATCATAGGATATTGCAAACTGTCGTAAGCCCTGTGGGTTTCGAAAATACGTTGCAAACGATTGTCTCTGGAACGTATAACGATATCACGCCTATCACATTCCTGGTCGACCAGTACTACAGCAACTTCATTCGTGGATGGAACGTTATGACGCCCAGGGTGTTCCTGAGTTGGACGCTTATCGGCATTTATAACAATTTTATAATTGTTATTACCATCTTGAGAAAGGGCTTCTAATGCCGATTTAAAACTGCATACGTACGAATTAACCTGATGTAACATGTTCTGAAGTTGTGAAATGAGTTCAGTATTTAAATTCGGAAAATATTGATTTCTTATATTCGACTGTTCGTTGTAATCGGATACAAAATATATTTGAAGAAATTTAGGTTGTTCTTCAGGCAAAAGGGACCCTATCAAATGGTAAACCTGACCTTGTACCTTAAAAGTAGGCATGAAAGGGCCTTCTGAGATTTGTTTAGCACCAAAGGATGTCATTTGGAATGCACTATTATAAGTGCGAATATTATCTAAAAACTGTTTAGATTGCAAATGTTCCCCTAAAAGTAGTGATTTTAAAGGTTCCGGTGGGTCTTCGAACGAAGGCAAATTTATTTTACCTCCAGAACAACAGAAACCAGCAGACTCCTTCCTCCACTTCGAAGCATTACAAAAGGAACATACTACGTTCATATCGCCTATTTCAGAAGATGATCTGTAATCAATTGTGAGGTTATAAGCAAACCCACTTTTATATTTATCGGACCACGCCACCGAATTTGTAGATTGATCTACCACGTGTATATCTAAGTCATTAAGACCATGTCGAAATCTATCTGCAGTAAGACGGGCCTCTCGCTGTTCTTCTGTTTCAAGCGACCGAATATTTTCAATTCTTAATCTTTCATTAGATAAAGTAATCAATTGTTCTTGTCTCAAAGAATTGTAATAATCGCGTCCCGACTCTAGTCGTTGTTCATGCTCATGTTCATCTTCAAGAGATCGAATCATGTTATGGTGCGCCCTATCATTTGTCAAACGGTCTTGATATTGAGTAAAAGTTTCAGATTCTCGAGACAAAATATGACGTTCGCGATCAGCTGTAAGCCGTAATTCCCTCTCAGTGAAGGTTTCGGACTCGCGAGATAAAATATGACGTTCGTGGTCAGCTGTAAGCCGTAATTCCCTCTCAGTGAAGGTTTCGGACTCGCGAGATAAAATATGACGTTCGCGGTCAGCTGTAAGCCGTAATTCCCTCTCAGTGAAGGTTTCAGACTCGCGAGATAATGTATGCCGTTCGCGGTCAGCTGTGAGTCGCAATTCTCGTTGTAAAGCAGTTTCAGCTTCTCGGGATAACGCATGTTGTTCCCGGTCAATGGAACGCCTTAGCTCTCGTTGAGAAGAGCTTTGAGAAGCCCGTGTTGTAGCTCGTCTCGCTCTTTCAGCTGCTAATCGCATCTCTCTTTCTGGAGAGCTTTCATTAGCTCGAGATGTTGAGGCACTAACTCTCATAGAGTTTAACCGATGTGCTCTTTCCTCTTCCGATTCTTGAGAACGCGTCATTCTCATTCTCCTAGCTTGACTCGAAGTTCGAGATAAAGATGGTCGTTTTTTAGGTGGCATCGTTTATTTTATTTTTAATCGACGGTAACTTAAATTCTATTTAGTTACCCAACAAAAAACTTACGTCAGAGGTCCTAACTATAGCTAAGTATATAATAAATAGAATATAAATCTAAGTGCCTATTAAAACTAAAATAATATTCTAATCGAATTATAAATATGTACGTAGGTACCTACAAATTACAAAAGAATAAAAAATTAAAATAAAGCTATACTTAATGCGTGTGCAATACTATCTACACTTACCTACTTCACTTAAAAATGAATAATAAGAAATACCTACAACTACTGTAATTAATCAAAGTACCTATGCTAATACAAAAAAAACCTTAGATGTTCTAAGTACAGCTGCTATATAATAAAAAAATATAAATCTAAGTGCCTATTTAAACTTAAATACCTAATATTCTAATAGAATTAAACTAAGAAATATGTACCTACCTACCTACAACTTAGGTACAAAAAAAAAGAAATGAAAATAAAGCTAAAACACGTGTGCAGTATAGGTAGATAGTAGGCAATATCTACCTATACCTACTTCACTTAAAAATAAATAAAAAATACCTATGAATACTATAATTAATAAAAGTACCTACCTACGCTTTTATCTACTCAATACAAAAAAAACTAAACATAAAATGCCCAAAACTAACCTATCAGTAACTAAAAATCTAACAATAATCTAATCTATCTATCTATTATCTAATCTAAAAATCGAATCTAAATCTACTTAAAAAGAAATAAAATAGGAACTATTAATAGTTAAGAATTTAAACAAAACTAAAACTAATTTAGAAAATAACAACAAAAGAAATTAAAATAAACTATTTAAAGACAAAAAGTCGCGCTGATAAGCACGGTTTATAAAATAACAATTATTGTCTGTCAATAAAGTTCAACACTCTGAACGCATCAACAGCCAAATATTGAATGACGCTTGCGCTCGCCTCCCGCCCCTTTTATACTCTGCCGCCGCGAGCCCCGTCGAGCGCGGCAACCGTTACGCAAAAATAATCCTTATAGCTTGATTCACTATTCACGCGCGATGTCTTGTTGGCGTATTTCATGTAAGTAAGTATAAGTTTGGTGTTTCTATACCGATTTCAATGATTCTTTTTTTATTGAATTGGTGCTAATGTTTATTTTTTTTTTAATTAGGAATGATGGTGAGCATTATTGGTTTTATAAACGTAAAAGTAAACAAATATAATAAGAAATCTCCGAACTGCTAAGCTATCGAGAGTTATGCGTGTTATTGTGAGTTAACTATAAAAGGTAGATATATGCTGTCTTGGAATATTTTTCGTGTATTTTTATGTAGAATATTTCCGTTGTACATAGTTTCTATGTAGCTCTAACCATTAAGGCTGCACACGCGACGGAAGCTTAAAAAATCAAGCAACTTCTCCCATTTTCTCAACATTTCCTTTCACTGCTCTGCTCCTATTCATTGTAGTGTGATGAAAAGTATACTATTACCTGCCCAGGAGTATAAAGAATAATTGTACTAA
Organism: Melinaea marsaeus rileyi; assembly: GCA_918358865.1. Taxonomy (NCBI): domain Eukaryota; kingdom Metazoa; phylum Arthropoda; class Insecta; order Lepidoptera; family Nymphalidae; genus Melinaea; species Melinaea marsaeus. Next base: position 4,048,770 of record OU911094.1, read on the forward strand.
GTTTCGTTAAAATCCGTCGAGTAGTTTTTTTTTCTATAAATAACATACAAACAGACAGACAGACAGACAGACAGACAAAAATTTTTTTAACTGCATTTTTGGCATCAGTATCGAACACTAATCACCCCCTGCTACTTATTTTGTAAATATATTTCATGTACAGAATTGACCTCTCTACAGATTTATTATAAGTATAGATTAGTGCATCATGTCATAGGTTTAGTAACAGTTATTTTGTTTAAGGCGTGCATTGTACGTATAAAATGTCAATATTATGGTGACTATTCTAAGACAGACAGGCAGACAGATCCGCGAAGATAAAAAATATGAAATCCTATATGGATTTTGTATTAAAAAAATACTCCTTTTTAGGGGTAGTCACCTGAACGTTATATCGAACAAGAAAATATTATCTTTAATCAATCCTTTATTAAATCAAATAAATATGTATATATGTCTTAATCCTTTCAATCTCTTAGTACTCAATAGTTCTTTATAATATACGAGACAACAAGAAACACACATGAAAAAATCAATAATGTTACAGATACTGTGTATGTGTGTTAAAATAATATATAGGTATATATATATATATATATATATATATATCTTAGTTTGATTTAAGTACTCAGACTAATCTAATTCATATTTTTTCAATTAAAGAGACGTGTCTGTGTACAAATAAATATCCTGCAATTTGAGAATCTTATATAAAAGGTCTACGCGTTTAAATGATATTGACAGATAGTCTTAAGATTACTCAGCAGTTAAGTCAAGTTACTGGTTTGTTGTCATGAGTGTTACTTTGACTTATAGCTACCATACCTTAATATATATAATGTATTATCTACTCTATAGTGCTAATGTGTGTATGTGTATATCATTAATAATTTTACCTCTGTGATTTCTTCGTTTACATTTTACATGAATGTTCCATGTACGCTATGGTTTTAATTGTCAATTACATGACAAGAATAGTAATAAACTTGTCTTATTAAGGTTGTGGATATTATCTTATGTTATAATAATATAAAACACCTATTTACAAAATAATCTTTCAAACTGAGGATTCATTAAAGAGTCGTCCATTCTTACACAAACACAACCGCTTCGTCATTTATGAACTAACGCGTTAAGAATTTATTAGAAATATTAAATTAGCTCCAACTTTTAAGATGATTAATTAGTTATTTAAATATAAACAAAAAGTTTCTCACGTCATACAAATACTTCAATACAAATGAAGCACCTGACTTTTCTTGTTATATAATCGTATGTGTGAATGTCTCACTAACACTGTGACGAACACACTGAATGGATTTCATTTATTATATAACAATAATATATTACACATTATTATTTCATACAATATTTAGTTGGAATTTAAATATGCTTAATACGTTTATCCGTTTGTTTATAAATAATAATATAATTATATAATAACAAAATTTATAATTTGTAATATAATAATTTTAGTTTGTTTATAATTTTTTGTGTTATACCTCTGTTACATACACTGTATGTTATGTTTAAGGTAGAAATAACAATGGATATTACAAACTAATTTACAAAACCTAAACAAAATTAAAACTATACAAGTTATCACGGGTTGTTGTCTTACATGTAATATTGTTTTTTCTATTTACATTATGAATGAGTGCTGAGAGATATCGGTGATGAAGTTATATCAGATCACGTACGTAATATCTGTCCATTGTGAGATATTGAAGAGAAGCTATTTTGATGCTTTTTATGAGAAACATTTCACTTGTTCCGCGTTATTAAACATTCACTAAAGGGTCCGCTGAGCTTTAACATTTTGTATCCAAAGTATTTTAAGGTAAATATCAAATAGTTATCTGCTGTAGTTTTTAGACTAAAATACGAGGGGTAGCTAATAAGTTCGCGGTCTAAGGTATTAAGTGATGACTCATTTTCTCATCATGATTCCACTAATTGCGGTACTAAAGGGAAGTATGAATAAGACCTTTTTTTTTTTAATTTTATTCATTATTAATTGAACTATCGTACTTTTAGAAAAACTATATCGTACTTGTAGAAAACTTTTACATCTTATAGCTACTTTGCGTGCGTGCTAAAACCATGACAGTTACGAGTATGTTAATATAAAGTACTGGGAAAATATTTATCTGAAATAGTTCGTCAAAAAAGTTAGCGACCATCTAGATGCGTTGCGATCTTCCACTGTGTGGTTCTCAAGGACCTTTCTTCTACGTACCACTCGAATGTGGCAAGAACTCCCTTCGGCGGTATTTACAGATCCTTATGACATGGGTAGCTTGAAAAAAGGCGTTTACTTATACCTCCAAGGCCGGCAGCGCTCTTGTGTATCCTCGGATGTTGCAAGAGTTCGTGGGTGGCGTGATTACGTATCATCTGTGACCCGCAAGCTTGATGATTATGATTATTATTATTTGATAGATAGTTAATATTATGTATATTCTAAAAAACTAAAAGAAGAAAAAGCTAAGGAATCAAATGATACCGATACGATAAACTTTTGAAATAGCTCAATAAAGTATAAGTATCAAGTATAGTTTGAAGCAATATATTATTAACTATATTAAAATTTATTTTCATAAATAAAATAATTTAAGCTGTAATCTTTAAATAATTTATGTAATATATGCACGCCTGGAGCCAGTTACCAACATCATGTAAATAAAATGATGAGCTACAATTTGATCAAAAATAGTACTATTGTATTATTACATGGAGATGGTTTGTCCGTTAAGAAAAGTGAAATTATTAAAAATATGGAAAAATTTTTAAAAATATAAATAGCAAAAATAATTGTAAATTTGTATTGTGCTCATTTCCATATTCATTATCTTATTCGGACAAACAGAACAAATACATATATAATCTTAATATGACATTGTACAATTTGACATACCGTCATAGCGACGCTTTTCTTTATTTTGACTCAAATAAATTTATTTATAATAGTTTTAGAATGACAAAAGGTACAATGTATCTGCCTCAGTATTATAAAAAACAAATTGCTACTTTAGTAGCATTTAATATAAAAAACTTCGTTATAAGGGATATAACGAAAAATGACATTAATCACAATAATATAACTGTGATAGAAAATAATCGTTCCACTTTAAACTGAATAATACGACAAAGCCTAAGCTATTTAATATTATCCATCAAAATATACAAGGCTTAGGTGGCAAGGAGTCGGAAGTGGAACTTTTTGTTAAAAAATTCAATATTAGTTTATTGTGCATTACAGAGCACTGGTTGTCAAAGAGCAACAATATTATAAATATCGAAAATTATAAATTGTCAAGTTCGTTCTGTAGAGAGAAAGCTATTCGCGGTGGCTCACTTATCTTAGCTCGTAGTGATGTAGTTTTTAAGTCTCGTTCAGACATAGTGGCGCTCTCTGTCGAGCGAATTATTGAGCTGTCCTGCATTGAGCTCAATGAATATATTATCTTATGCGTGTACCGACCCCCCTCTGGAGACTTTGATGAATTTGAAAATAAAATGGAGAATATTTTAACAACACTTTGTAATAAAAACAAATCGGTGATAGTGTGCGGCGACTTCAATGTAGATATATTACAAGTAACTTCGTGTAGTGTTCGTTTATTAAATTTGTTTAAATCCTATAACCTGTTAAACGTCTTTTCGGAACCTACTCGAATAACTAGTGTTTCCGCGACTTGTATTGATAATGTGTTCTGTCACTGTAACGTATATGAAGAGAGGATAATATCGAATTTAAGTTCAGACCACTGTGGTCAACAATTTTCTCTCTTAATTAATCATGAAATTGCAAGACCCCAAAAATTCACTTGTAGACCAATAACAAAAAATAGAATGCTCACTTTTAAAAAAAATGTTGCAAAAATAGTGGTTAAAGAAAATGTAACCAATGATAATCCGAACAATTTATATAATAAAGTTTTCGATTTGTTGTTAAATGAATTTAATAATATTTTTAAGCCAAAAACGTTTACGAAATACTTTAAAATTAAATTTAGTGATTGGGCTACCGTAGGAATATATAGAAGCAGAGAAAGATTATATGATTTATATGGTGAGAGGCAATGGAATCATGATCCGGTGTTCTTAAATAGAGTCAGAAATTTCTCTAAAATATTTAAGAACGTTTGCGTACAAGCCAAGTCCATTTATATAAAAAATAAAATTTTAAATTCAGAAGATAAAATAAAGGCAACTTGGGATATTTTATCTAGCTTTACTGGAAAATCTAGGGCTCCCAATGGACCTATAAAGTTAAAAATTGATAATATGGAAATAAATAAAGAATCAAAGGTGGCGGCTCTTTTTGAGACCTTTTTTACTGAAATCCCAATAACAGTCACACGTAATTTAAATTCCTCATCATCTGTTGCAATCGCGGAATTGAACAAAAATGTTAAAGTCAATAATAAATATTTTGCTTTTAAACCTGTTTCATCAGATGAAATAGTTAACACATTTAGAACCTTAAATTCGAAGAGAACCGGTCATCTCTGGGGTATGTCAGTTAAATTGCTTAGTACTATTATAAATGATATTGCCCCTCAATTATCCCTTATTTTTAACAAATGTATCGAAACCGGTATATTTCCAGAGTTGATGAAAAACAGTAAAATAGTTCCTTTGTTTAAAAGTGGCGATAGATTGGATCCCGAAAATTATAGGCCTATCTCGGTTTTACCGACCTTGAGTAAGGTCTTCGAGAAAATAATTTTAAATCAGATTTCAGAGTTTATGTATAGCAGTGGGATCATGCATAGTGAACAATATGGTTTCACCAAAGGAAAATCAACGACTGATGCGGGTGCTGCGCTTCTTAAGCACATTTACGACGCGTGGGAGAAGTCGCAGAATGCAATTGGGGTGTTTTGCGATTTGTCCAAAGCCTTTGATTGTGTGGACCATCGGACGTTACTATGCAAACTAAACCACTACGGTGTACGTAGCGCTGCGCTTGATCTTATTGCCTCTTACCTGAATCAAAGAATCCAGACAGTTTACGTAAATAATTCTAAATCGTCTGGTTCTCACCTAAAGATGGGTGTTCCACAAGGATCTATTCTGGGCCCCTTTTTGTTTTTACTTTATATTAATGACTTGCCCTTTTTTGTTAAGGGTCTGTGTGACATTGTACTCTTTGCTGATGACACCTCACTTATTTTTAAAGTTGAGCGTGATAGGATTAATTATGACGAAGTAAACAGTACTTTGTCACGAGTCCTGCATTGGTTCGAAATTAATAATTTAGTGTTAAATGCTAAGAAAACTAAATGCGTAGAGTTTACACTTCCTAATGTAAAAAGTAAAAATTGTAACTTGCTCCTTAACAATGAAGTGTTAGAATTGATTGACTCAACAAAATTCTTAGGTTTAACATTAGATAGAAAGCTCCAGTGGAACCCCCATCTCTCAACACTCGCAGCCAAACTCAGCTCCGCCGTCTTTGCAATTAGAAAAGTTAGACAATTAACGGACATAAATACGGCTCGACTTGTTTATTTTAGTTATTTTCACAGTATTTTATCTTACGGTATTTTATTATGGGGCAGTGCTGTCGAAATTAATTCTATATTTATTTTACAAAAAAGAGCTGTGCGGGCTATTTATAACTTAAAAGCTAGAGATTCTCTGAGAGATGTTTTTAAAGAAATAGGTATTCTTACAGTCGCTTCCCAATACATATTTAATAACATTTTATATATACGTCAAAATTTAAATAGTTATAGAAAAAACAGTGACAGACACGCGATAAATACGAGAAATAAAAACAAACTCGTAACGCCAAAGTTTCGGCTTCAAAAAGTTAATAAATCCTTCATGGGTTTGAGTATACGCATATATAATAAAGTTCCACAAGATATCTTAGACCTTCCATTTCTTAGTTTTAAATCTAAAATTAAAAGTTTATTGTTAAATAAAGCTTATTATAACGTTCAAGAGTTTTTAGTGGATCGAAATATGTGGAACTTAAGTTGTTGAATCATTTGCAGGATTTATATTATATTATAATATACATCACCTATTGTTATATTTCTTTTGAAAAGAGCAACTGTTGAGTTTCTGGCCGGCTCTTCTCAACAGAGCAGCATTCCGAGCCGGTGGTAGCTTGCTTACGGACGGACTACACTGACCTTTTTTTGTATTGTAATAATTGACGATTCAAAAGTGCGTGTAAATGCCTACTTGAATAAAGATATTTTGAATTTGAATTTAAATTTGAATTTGAATTTAGAAGAAAACAAAATAACAAATATTGAATTTCTAAACATCTTTACAAATAATATGTATTAGTATGTAATATATGTATTTAAAATATATCAATAAAATGATATATGTATTTATATAAAGTAAATTATTTATCAGTTAATGTTAATACAATGAACAAACAAACTAATTATATGTATATATCACTTACTAACAGTATAATAGTATATTATATTATTTTCAAATATTGTCCAATCTCCTTTGTACGAGTTATTAAAATTTTAATCTTTTTTTTTAAATTTCCATTAAAGAATCTAAAACTTTTAATGTCGCAACTTTCTTGCTTCAAGCTTTTGATGACTTTGAACTTTGAATCAAACTTAGTGCAACTTAATACAAACAAAAATCTATAAATATAGTTGATAAAGTTGTAGAAATAGTGTTATCAATTTACAATATAAGTACAAACTTCAGTTAACAAAGAAGTTTGTAATAAAGTTATTAAAAACTTTATTGGAATAACTTCATGTCTTGAACCATTTTTCTTTCTAAGATTTATATTAGAACAATGGAGATACATACTGGCGATAGAATCACGAAGGACACCTGCGTCATGCGATCTTTTATATTCAGAGACTACGACAATTTAAAATTAGGAAATTACAGTATAGAAAAATTTATCATCAACGAGAATCATTATTAGGCAACAGGAATATTGCTATAAAATATTTCATGGTATCAATATTATGAATAATTAATAAGTAATTACAAATAAAAGTATGAATGTCTAAACAGATCTAAACAAATATGTAAATTAGGTAAAGTTACAATGTTTTATGATCATATAAATAATATAACATACCCATATAACTTAAACCCGGCACTTAAATTAATAAATCCTTATATTCCCGCAGCAGTGAGACCAAACTCTGTGAGTCCGAGTAGTATTAATGCATACACAAATTAATTTATTCGCAGCCACTGCTCCCATTAAAATATTCCTGCTGACATTTAGAGCACGTTCAACTTGAAATTCCTATTGATCAGATTATTTCCTTGCCGAGATTTCGAAATGATATTTTAGTACATACTTCAATTAAATTTGTTATTTTATTTATAACAAGCTTATAACATAACACTATTTACTATTTTCGTTTTATTTAAACTACATTACAATGTCTTATATTTCCTAATGTTATTTTCTTTTGTTGTGACAGACTGGGACTGATTACTGTGTCTATCCACAACTCTGTCTGTCTCTCTTTATCTATTACTTTGTCTTCTTATTAGAAAGAGCATAGAATATATTTTAAATTAGTTGTAGATTTATAATTGAATATGTTCTTTGAATGATTCAATAGGGTTTTTGTGTAGTAGAAGTTTGTTCTTTTTATAAATAAATATACATTTACAATATATTCTTTAATAATGACTGTTACTTCATTTATTAAAGTTGCAATTCATCGCTGCAGGTCAAGTCTTACAGGAGTATATTAGTAACTCTATTAATGCTTATTTGAATAATGAAAAAGTAGTTGCGTTGGGAACCGCCAACCAACACGCCATGTTCCGAACGGCGGAAGGTGGAGTGGAACAGAAGATGAATGAATTATTAGATGTGGAAAAGTGAGCGGTAAGAGAGACAGGGGGAGGCCTCGAGTGACCTTCGAAAACACAGTATCTATGATACTGGAGGAAGGTCACGTAAAAAGCATGAGGACCCCTCGGAGGGCATGTATGAAGAGGTTGATGTCTGTGGTCGAGGCGAAAGAGGTATGCAGGGACCGTAGCGTTTGGCGCTCCGTCGTCTCTGGCTACCCCGCAAGGGATATGGCGTGAAGCTAAATGAATAAATAAATAAATAAATAAAAAAAGTTGTAAAATGTTAGCTAACGTCTGTGTACTCATAATGTTTTAAAATACCTAATATTTTTATTGGTTTGCAGTAACTAACATTTACATATTGTATTTTTATATTAAATATAAAATTACAAAATGTCTGTAAGAATTTATTTCTATATTACATAAGACCCTTACTTACCGAAAAAGAATTATAGTTACTACAGTTTCATCTTCTGTTAGCGCTCTGGCCAGCTCGTGCTCCAGTGAGAAAACGACAGCTAGGTGCCACTTTAAAAGAAAATTATAATTAAATTGTAGCCTAACGCTAAATTGTTATGAAATCCTTACATAGTTAAGAATTTTTTACTGTTTTTTGTATTACTACTTACTATTTAAAATAGGTTTGTGAATTAACGATGCGTAAAAGTATTTATAAATTTATTTATATTAATATGACACATTTTGCCATGACGTAGTTCACGCCTGCACTTATATGTATATATTTTCTGTTAGGGTTTTATTAAACATAGACTATGTAATTTCCTAAAGTTAATATATTAAGATAAAGTACTGTAGCGATAATTTACATTTATAATTATAAAATGAATCTTTATAATTAGTTTACTTCATATTAGTTACATTAAGTACAAGTTAGTTACAGTATAAGTTTGTAATTTTTTTTAGTATGAAAAAATATTGATTATGATATTAATTATTACAATATAATGATATTAATAATAATCTATAACTTTTTATTTGATATAATATAATATATCACTATAATACCACACACAGCTGGTGCAGACCGCAGCTCTGGTTGTGGTACTCAAGTAGTGCTGATGAGACACAGACCGTACAAGTAATTTCCTTGTAAACGACACTTGAGAAATGATAATAAATATTTATCCTTCATTTCAAAACACGCTGTGTTTATATTTTGTTTGAATTATATTTATATTTTAAATATAAAGTATGTTCCTATTGTTCAAACTAAAACGAAAAGTAACTAATAATTCATCCACTTAATAAATAATACATTGAAGAAACAATTTCTTTGCTACTTTTTACGTCTAAAAGTCTAAAAAATCCTTCTTAATGGTTTTTATAAGTAGCTCTGAATTTAACAAATTACAAAGCAGTCCTCGTTTGAGACTCACAAAGACGTGTTCACAACAAATTACACTAAAACAAGTTCATAACAAATTACTGATCACTTTAAAACATTACTTTGAGATACCAAAATCAATTTTGCTCTCTATTGTATCTTGTGAGAGTTGTTTTATATAATAAAATAGGTTAATGTTGTATGTTATTTCAAAACAATAAATATATATTTCTTACAAATAAACTGAATAGTAAATATAATATCAGGATAAGGTTCTTAATAATGTTATCTCTCTTATTTAATGTAAAATATATGAAAGTAAAGTTAAAGCTCTTAAGCTTTTACCTTGCTTCAGTAATGTTTTATTTCGCTCAGTCTGTGTGAGACTAGGAGGAAACAATATGACAATAAAAGAAAGGATCTGCGAGGCTTTAGAAGACTTACAAGACAACAACCTGCAATACAATGCAATGGTTGTAACAAAATGTTTTCAATAATGAATTCCCTTAATTAATTGAAGATTGAGAGAAACAAACTACGTAACTCAAAGCTTAATATTATATAAATAATGTTTATTTTTGTAGCGTTTTAATAAATAATATTATAATTGATGTAACACAATAGAATATTCCATAATGCATACAACAGCTAATTGCTCTATTTAAATAATTAATACAATGAATATGAAGCAATCAGTTTTAATTAAACACGTCATTTAACACGAGTGTTATAAATTATATTGAAAGTTAGTCAAAAATATTGAAGCAGATATTGTTATTGTAACTTTGGTGTTGTATACTTGGTGTAACCAACTCTACATGATAACATCTGGTAGAGGCTTCTTAAGGTCTTTTGATAAAACCTTCAGCTGAGAACATTTGACAAATTTCTAATATTGAACTTCTGTTATCGTGTATTTTGTATATAAAATGTAGGTCTCTTTGCTCGTGGTTCCGACTCTTAACAAGTAACATCACCTGTATTGACTTATTGGTTAAGCTTTGTATTAATATAATTTATATGACATTGTTATTCAAATAAATATCGGTTTAATTTTATATTCAAATTATAATTTTTGGTTATGTTTTTTATATTAGTGATATGACAGAAAATTTAACAATAATTGTGTTAATAATTACTAAGCTGTTTTCTTTAAGTCACAAGACTGAAATAGAAAATGGAAAAGAAACATCAATTATCCTCACGTACGACATGTATCAAATTAATTTAAACATGTATTTCAAGATTTCATTTAAACATGTTATGTATTGAAATTTGATGAAAAAACTTTTATAGCCTTATGTTAAACGAACCCTTTTAAAAAGTCTCATCATTATTAACATACTATAATATTAAAAATAACTACTGTTAAGTTCAGATACAGTTAGGAAATAACAAGACACAGTAACAGCAGTCTGTAATATAAATCTCATTATAAAGTAAAAGTCTTCGGTTAAAATATATAATATGAAATAACGTGAGAACTGATATGATGAAGTACTTTAGTTTTAAATATTGATAAGTAATGAAATTATATTCTCAAATTTATATTTTAATAAAAATTTTTTTGTCTGAAACAATGAGTTTATAAACATAGAACCATAAGAAATTGTATTTAAATATATTCTTTACGAATATTTTATTTATAATATTTGTTACTAGTTGATAATCTCCTGTGACACAATAATTTCACAGTCCTGCTCTATCAAGGAGCACATTAATAAATGTCAGTGAGGTGTCGTGTGAGGAGTATTAACTCACTCCTTTGTTACTCTCGCGATATCTTGAGTAACTACATACATCATTATTAAGTACATACTTAAAGTATAACAAGTCAACAGCCACATTATTAAAATATAGATAATATGAAACCAATACTACAAATCATGATAATTTTAAGGTGATAATAAAGTTGACATTGATTTTCTAGAAATTGTTTAATTTCAAGAATAAGAAACGTAAGGCACCTCAATAATTAGCTTCATAAAAGTTATCTTACTACCATATCTTTAAATAATACAAAAGTAAAATAAATATTTATTAAAAACATAATTGTTTAGTAGATGATGAAGAACCGACTTGTTGAGTTACAACCGACGACATATAATACAACGATGTCTCATTTAGACATATTGAGGAGATTTATTTTGTTATGAAATGAAAGAAAGTTTAAATCTAAAGTTGCAAGTTTTTCTCTTCCTCTCTTTACATTCATCTGAATACAAACTAATAGGATTTGACCTGAATATATAACAATAACATTGAATATTACACATTACTTAATAAATACAATAGTAATGACATATAAGTTGTGTTATATCTTATATGATTGTATTGTATTTTTATTTGATTCACAAAATATCAACCCTCGTCAAGATGGATTCGTTATTTGAAAAAGTAATATTGTTCAGTATTTTGATCAAAATATAAGACTGTGCTATTCTTCTTTGTAGTATCAATTAGATTTTGTTTCTTTTTTATGTCCTTTTAAGAATTGTAGAGAATATTGAAAGTAAAATACACCTAACTATTCTCTGATTTATATGTTTATGAATATTATTGTAGTAGATATTAATATGAATGTGACTGAATCCGATGTAAGTTAACCCTCTACATAATAACCATGTATCTAAATCTAACATGAGATCAAACAAGACCCACATTAGAGTCATATTCTATTACACATCTCCTTGCCGAGGGTCCTCTCACTAACTGTAATAGTGTACACTTCACCTATTATTCCAAATCAAGTCTTTGAGTTATTTTAGTACTCCGTGTGTGTGTAGTGTTATTTTTGTATATGTATACAGACACAACAGTAGTAAATCTACATTTGCGGTTTTGCTACCGACGCTGTTATACGGCAGCCAAACGTGGATAACACAGAAGAAGAATGTAAGAAAGATGAATGCTGTGGAGTTGCGATCTCTTCGCAGAATATGCGTAGTTGGTCTAGCTGACCTAGTACTAGCAAAGATGTCACGGTGAGAATGAAGAAGAATGTGCTCCGGTGGTTTGGACACGTCGAACGAATGAGTGATGAAAGAATGGTAAAAAAGATTTATACAGTAAAAATGAGCGGTAAGAGAGACAGGGGGAGGAGGACCGTCAATCTTTTAAATTGATTCAGACTTAAATATTCAGATAATATATTTAAAATAGATAATGACATTGAGTTTTCCGAGCGTTAATAACAATTAAAAATCACTGTCATGACATTTCAATGCTTAAATAATTTAAAACGTCTATTATAATTCCGTTTGTATTTGAAAATTAATCTAAATAGAGTTCCTTTCTAAATTTTAACCAAAATATAAAATAAAACCAATGAAGTATATAACTACTGACGAGACGAGAATTATTTAATGATATTGATTCAAATTTATAACAACTGTGGTACAAAGTAAACTGTTTGAGAAAATTTCAAACAAGCAACGCTTGTGTGGTTGCAATTACAATTTATTTTGATTTGTTGATTTTGACATGTTTTGAGATAAATGTAGCGCTGTCTATTAAATATTATTATATTATGATGGAATTCTTTAAATAATGTTGTTTGTTATAGATTTAAGTTCATTCAAATATATGTACATCAATATAGTTTGTCTGCTTTACATCTTGAGTGTAGTTTATAGTCAGTAAGTTGTTTCTCGTCTATTGGTGAAGGTTAAACTCTCTACCTTCATCAATGTTTCATGTCTAATTAATCAGTCAGCAGTAAGTTAGATAAACCTGATGGAGCCATTAAGATTTTGGAGCACTATAAATAAATGTTAGCAATGCATTTATCTTCATTGTTAACTGATATATCTCTTAGCTTTATCGAACAATCCTAAATAGTAAGTTAATAATACTATTTCTCTTTCTTATACAGTTAACTATTTACGTTGTAATGAAATTTAGTATGTGGAACTTTTTGTGATATGAAAATAGTTACTGAGACTATATGAAATTCATACCAATGTAATTTGTTGAAATTTATATATTAAAATGTATTATTATATTTAAATTTATATTTCTAAACTAAAAGCTCATAAACTGTTAGGATAATATTAGTATATACTTTAAGATATTTATTTTATTTATCTTTAGTTTCTAAATGTTTATATATATAAAGGATATTAATGTCAAATGAATTAATAAGCAAATGTAGAATGTTTAAAACTTTATTTAATTAAAAGTATAATGTCACAGCTGGTGACAGACCGCAGATTCCATTGCGGTGTTTAGTACGGTGATAATAAGAGACAAGTGATAGAAGAACGATCTTTGATAATTTTACAAATGGACACTCGTGAAATTTTAATAAATATTGATTATTTTTGTAGCCCCAATATCATGTTATACAGAAGATTCAATAAATTTAAATGGTACCTAATGTTATAATGAATCAAATACATTTGTAATATTGTTTAAATAATTTCATAATTTTTGAAGATTTAACAATAATCAGTTCAATACAAGTTAGTGAATAAATAATAGGTTAAAAAAATTCATTTTAATAATAACTAAATACATTATAGCATTGCATTATCAATTAAAATGGAGCAAAATCTTTAAATATTTTCAATAAAGTTTGTTGCCAACAATTTATAATAAAAGATTCAACAAAATATGTTTCAGTCAGATTAAAAGTTGTTCGGTAGTTGTAACTACTTTAACTGAGCAAACTGGAATTGGTCTTCATAACTTAGTAAGTAAGTAGGAGGCTTTGTAACTTTCATATTCACCGATAGTTCGCTGCAAGAACTTACGGAACTTCTATGATAACTAATTAAATGTATTGAAATAAATAACATAAATTTGATAACATCCATTTATCATTTACTGAATTAACTCCTACTTTATTTAACAAATAGAATAAGAACAACAGAAACTATAAACAAACAACTTCCCAATACGGTTGGTCACCGCGGGGAGTTAGACCACACCCCCCCCCGAATTTGCAATAAATGGATATTACAAACCCAAACATATGAAACAAAATACTGAAATATTTAAGCACAAGAACAGATTTAGATTTAACATCGCTACTCTTAATGCAAGAACATTAAAATCCCAGGAATCTTTATTAAAATTAGAAAATGCGTTGGAAACTGTGAATTGGGATATTATAGGCCTGAGTGAAGTGCGCAGAGCGGATGAAAAAATAGAAGAGCATGACAATTATATATTTTACTACAAAAATGTAACAGCTGGCCTTTATGGTGTAGGATTTATAGTAAAGAAATATCTCAGAAATAAAATCTTAGAATTTCGAGGAATATCAGACAGGATAGCAATTTTAAATATTAAAATACCTGGCCATAAAGAACCTACTTCGATAATTCAAATCTATGCTCCAACGGAAGTCGCAAAAGAAGAAATGAAAAATGAATTCTATAACAAACTCAATAATGTCATGCCAAGCTTGCACAAAATAATAATTATCATGGGTGACTTTAATGGACAACTGGGAAAAAGAAGACTAAATGAGGACAAAATACTTGGCCGATATACATCAGGTAAAAGGAATGACAATGGACAAAGACTGGTACACTTTGCCTTGGAAAACAACCTAAACATCATGAATAGTTACTACAACAAAAAGCCCAACAGGAAGTGGACCTGGGTGTCACCGAATGGAAAGACAAGGAATGAAATAGACTACATTGTAACTAACAAACCAAGAATATTTTCAAATATAGATGTCGTTAATAAACTTAACTACAATACAGATCATAGACTACTTCGTGGACATCTATACACAAAAGAACCGAAAAAATCAAGAAAGAATATACAGTGTACACATAAACCAATACCCTTACCACTTTCAGAAAACTTATTGGAATCCTTACAAGCAAACTTAAAAATAACATATTACTATAGTACCATCCAAGAAAAATACGATGCCCTTGAGAAGGAACTAAAAGAAATCGAAAATAAGTATAAATTAACAAAATCAAGGAAAGACAAATTAGGAGTAGAAGCGAGAAATTTAATTATGCGAAGAAAAGATATGTTTACAGACCGGAAAAAACATAAACATGACATAATTAGATTGAGCAAAGAAATTAAACTACAAATACGTCAATACAGAGAAAAAACAAGAACAGATACAATAACTCACTACATAGAAACATCAGGCGGAGTAAAGAAAGCACGGTCAGAACTAAAAGAGACCTTACACTGGATTGATAGTATGAAACACCACAGAAACAAGAATCATAAAACAAATAGAATAGAAATATTAGATGTAGCAACTGAATACTACCGAGAATTATACAGCGACAATGAAACAATAAAAGAACTTATAATCTATGATAAAACTACCCGTGAAGAGATCCCATGTATATTAAGACAAGAAGTTATTAAAGCTATAAAATCACAGAAGAAAGGAAAATCACCAAGAGAGGATAACATATCCAACGAACTGCTTATAGGAGCATCTGAAGAAATAGCGGACACAATAACTGTCATATTCAACGAAATCTTGCAGACTGAGAATATACCTTATCAGTGGACTACGTCAACTATAATACTCCTGCACAAAAAAGGAAAGAAAGATGACATAGGCAACTACAGGCCTATCAGCCTTATGTCTAATATATACAAAGTGTTCTCAAATAGTCCTAGAACGACTTACAAAGATTCTGGACGATAACCAACCCAAGGAACAAGCGGGATTTCGAAGCGACTTCTCAACAATAGACCACATCCACACTATAAAACAGGTTATTCAAAAATGCAACGAATACAATATTAGTTTTTATCTTGCTTACGTGGGCTACAATAAGGCCTTTGACTCGTTAAAACATACAAAAATATGGGAGGCTTTAGTAGCACAAGGAGTGGAGGGAAAATATATACGTTTGATTGCCCGAATATATAAGAACATGAAAGCAAAAATAAAAACGGAAAGAGTCGGCGAATATTTTCCAATAAAAAGAGGAGTAAGACAAGGGGATCCCTTATCACCCAAACTTTTCTCAGCAGTCCTCGAACACGTGTTTAGGTGCCTTGATTGGGGTAATTTCGGGTTAAATGTCAATGGAGTGAAATTGAACCATTTAAGATTTGCAGACGACCTAATACTAATATCTGATAATCCAAAAAGCTTACAAGAGATGTTAAAGCACCTTGTGTATGAAAGTAACAGAGTTGGTCTCTCAATGAACACTGCAAAGACAAAAGTGATGACAAACTTCGAGGAAATACCGATAACAGTTAACGACAATACAATAGAATATGTAGAAGAATACACTTATCCAGGACAAATAATATCTCCAACGCACTTCACAAACAAAGAAAAAAACAACAGAATCAATTTGGCATGGAAAAGATTCTTCTTCTTTGAAGGAAATAATGAAAAACCCTCAAGTACCATTAAAAGCTAAAAGTAAAATGTTCAACTCATGTATATTACCAGTAATGACATATGGTTGCCAGACATGGAGCCTTAATAAATATAATATACACAAATTAAAAACCTGCCAACACAGTATGGAACGAAGTATACTAAAAATAAAACTTAAAGATAAAATAGGAACTATAAGAAGTCAAAGTAAAATCACTGATATTACATACTGTATTAAAAGACTTAAATGGAGATGGGCAGGCCATATGATTAGGAGTAACAAAGATAAATGGTCAAGGGATGTAACAGAATGGTGTCCAAGAGAAAATAGAAGAAAGAGAGGGAGACAACATCGAAGATGGGAGGACGACATAAGAAAAATCGCGGGCGTTGCTTGGCCAAGACAAGCACAGGACCGTAGTTCGTGGCAAACTCTGGGGGAGGCCTATGCTGGACAGCAAGACAATCTTCACGTACCGGTGTCAGATTTATAATATAATGTGTTTGATATTTATTTACAAACATGTAATAATATATGTAATAGGTTAAGTTACGCAGTTGTGAGATTTGTGAATAAAGGCTATTATTATTATTATTATTATTATGCTAGCTACTATGTGTCAAGAATAAATAATAGTTTCTGAAGTTCAGTACAGTTCCATTCAAGTATTATAATTACATAATATTTGTACGTAAGTAATTCCTTCACGTAAGAATGATTTCATCTTTAAATTCTTTTTTAAATTCTAATTTCTATTAGTTATCTCTGTTTCTATCTGTTTCACATTATGTAGTTTATATTTTATGCATTTACCCAATGTATTAACTGTATACTGAATGGTATTTAAGATATTATTAAGAAACAAACATACAGCTTATGTTGATGATATATTTGTTGTTGTAAAACTGTATTTAGTAACAAAACAAAAACTTCTCAACGAAGTAAATACCGAGTGACGAAAGCGAATCCACTGACAAAACTCCTGATATGAATTTTGCGACGAAAAAAACCACGAACATTTTTAGTCACAAACGTAAACAAACACAAAAAATGTGAATGTGCTCGAAACATTGCACAAATTGCATTTTTGTTTTTATTTTATTAGATTGATCAAGGCAATTTGGCAACGTTCAAGGTGGAAATAATGATTTTATACCAGTGCGGAGCCAAAAACTAAATTTTAGTCTCATTTTTCAAGCGGTCGTAGAGGTGGAGGCGGTAGGTATATTGCTAAATGTAAATGCATTTTCTGGGTCTATGGGCCAAGAGCTTTCTAAAAATACCACACTCATACCAGAAGGTCTCCTGTATAAAAAGTTCAATATTTCTCAATATTGAACTTTTTATATATACCGAGTATATATACCGAGTTAGACTTTCAGCACTATGGGGTGCTTTCGTCACTCGGAGCTAGCTGACGCTCGCTTTGATCTTTTATTATAATCTGCTGCTGCAAGGAAATATTCAAACAAACAAAATTTCCATGTCTCTGTTTGTGTTTGTTGTATGATTAGAAGTGTTATTATGTTTTTACTACAATATTTAATTTATTATAATATTAAGATTTTTTTACGTAATAATATACTTATAGTAATAATAAGTTTTATTAATTACTATCTTTATATTTTTCAATTCTAACACTTTCAAAATATAATGTTTAAAATAATTTAATTTAACTTAAATACTTACTAAAATAAGTAAGATGTTGCGCTGTAATTAGAATAAATTAAAGTGTTACCAAGAAAATACAAGGACGTACGTAGGATTAACATATCTTCTATTTATCTCAGAAGATGGAAACAAGACCCGTATCTACGTTGAATGTACTACGGTAATGAGCTTTTATAAAACGTAAGAGCAGCTTACGCTAAAAGCATGTGTAAGTTTAATTTTTTTATATTCTAATTACTATTGCATTAACATACTAACATATCACACAATACAGAAATATAATTAACTTTATAAAATATTACTATGTTTGATCTTCTTTGTAAATTGAGAAAACAATATTACAATATCTGTCGAGGGTTTGATCAAAGATCTGTGATTGCCTCTCTTTGATAATGACAGTTTATACATAACTTAAATACATCTGTTTATGACATTGGGATACACTTATCCAAGTTTTATATCGACAAAATTATTATAAAACTATTTAATAGTTTATTTCATTAAACAGGAAATACATATTAATTCTTTCGTTAATGAAACCCATAGAAATATGAATTCTATATTAAATATTGTTTCTTAATAACACTGAGACTTGGACTTTCAATAACATTGAAACAGATATTAACTTTAACCCAAGGCTTCTTTAACAATTAATATTAACATTATTAACTATTATAATAACAATGTATGTAGTACATGGTAGTAATATAATTCCATAAAACATTCACAAAGTCTATACGAGTTATTAATATATAGTGAATACCTCCTTCTGTATGTATATTATGAACAATGTGACTGAGAACAAATAGTGTTAATTGTAGATATATAAAGTAAAAGTCAAAGTATTTTTTATATATTAGAATTTACTTAAAATTTGTTAATTCAATAGAAATTAGATAATATTTATAATTTGAAAGACATATGTTTTGTTATCATTAATTACAGTAATTGATATAAAATAATAACAATAACATTGAATATTACACATTACTTAATAAATACAATAGTAATGACATATAAGTTGTGTTATATCTTACATGATTGTATTGTATTTTTATTTGTTTCACAAAATATCAACCCTCGTCAAGATGGATTTGTTAAATGAAAAAGTAACATTTTGTTGTTCTTTATTTTGATCAAAATATAAGACTGTACTATTCTTCTTTGTAGTATGAATAAGATTTTGTTTCTTTTTGTGTCCTTTTAATAATTGTAGAGAATATTGAAAGTAAAACGAATAATAATACACCTAACTATTCTCTGATTTATATGTTTATGAATATTATTGTAGTAGATATTAATATCAATGTGACTGAAACCGATGTAAGTTAACCCTCTACATAATAACCATGTATCTAAATCTGACATGAGATCAAACAAGACCCACATTAGAGTCATATTCTATTACACATCTCCTTGACGAGGGTCCTCTCACTAACTGTAATAGTGTACACTCCACGGACTGTTACACATCAAGTCTGTGAGTTGTTTTATATATGTATTAGAGCTAATTATTTGGAACAATTAATTTTCTGGTCTGGGAACACAATTTATGTGATTTATTATACGAGTAGTACGATCATGAATTTTAATTTGTTTAGGATATTTCATTTCACCTTTATGTATTTTAAAATTCTATAATACATATTCAATGATATGCCCTCTACATTTGATACAGAAACATGATAGTGGTAGAGGTATAACATACATTTTCATAGATAATCCTCATTTTTACTTTGACGGTAGTTGGGAAGGAACAGATTAACTAATTAATGTATTCGAATGTCATTCCAACAGTTGAACATACTTCGTGAGTGTTTTGAATATTAAATATAATGCACACGGAAATATCTTATTCAATCCACCGAGATACATTATTGAAGCGAATGAAGCGAAGCTCTTTACTGGTCAGATCGCAAAAAATGCGAACTCTCTGTTCTTAAAAACTATTCGAGCTACGTTAACGAAACTCGCCACAACGATTGCGAGCATAAGGCGCTAAGCATATATTTAATTTTGTAAAAATCGTTATTCTAAATTCAGTATAATTTGTTAATTCAGTTTAGGACAATTTACGTGCTAGCTCAAAAACTACGCATACCACAGTTTCGAAACTCGGCATGGTGTTTGATGCCACATTGCTTTATAACTGTGCAAAATTTCGGATAATTTCGATCGACAGATCTTGAACAATTAACAGAACTAATTTAGTTCGATTAGTGACTAACCAGCGCGCGCCTGCTCGATGCACGAGTTACGAGTGGATTGAAATCTAAGAAAGTTTGTAACTACTCTCATACATAGCAGAACTGACTATAAATTCGTCAGAATGCAGTTCACATTGAGCTCGCAGTACACTGAAAGAATGGTAAGTTTTCGAATTACAGAAAAAAAGTTTCAATTCTCCAGAAAATTGTCCATAGACTTATCACATGGAAAGTCTGACACCGGCGCGCGCCTCAAGTTAAAAGAGTAGCAAAATAGAAAAAATAACTGAACGAACGCTTGAGTTGCGTGTGAGGCTTCGAACAGGCAAGGTTCCGTCCAAATATTTTCTTTCACTTTTATTTTTCATTTTGCCATCCCAATTTAATATTTTATATCCACTCGCTATACATTTCCTCGAGTTTCATCAAGCTTCCATTTAATTATTGCTCAATCTTATTATATCATCCCATTATCATAAAATGGAACGTGGACGAGGCAGAGGAAGAGGCAGAAAAGGCAGGGCGAATGCTTTCTACTGTATCAATAGTATCGCAGTGGACCTGATTGTTTCAGCGTGATACCATTACGAAAAGAAGGGTGTTATGAGCAATTCTGTAGAAAATTTTCCATTTAAAGACCTGAAACGAATATCAAGCTTGACATGTTTGGCAAATGATTTATTGATAATATCCTATATTTCCATTTAACTCTCGTAGCGTTTGTAAGGACTAAGCTAAAGAACATCGTAGTAAATAGCCGGCCGTGCACAGAGCAAAAGTTAGCTCAGCTCACGACCCCGCTTGCGTGACCTAGTTAATATTTTCTGTTCATTGTAAAATAATTAAATATTTTATATAATTATTGACAGTGTTTTCCAAAAAACAGTATGTTATAAACACTTATCAAATATATCATGATGTCACCAACCTGTCCTTATCTCTATTATTTGGCATCGATGCAATAAATTATAAAACCATTGACCGGCTGACGTCGAACCTCCTTGGATTTTGGTAGTTTTTTTTAAATTTCCTTTTAATTTATCTTAAAAGTGGTTTAGTATTCACTTAAATGTTATCCCAGTGTTAGTTCTACCGGCGACCTCCGGAATTCGTGACTATGGTTCTATTGTAAGCTGCGACCGCCTGTTAATTAGTTTATTATATTTAAAATCATAAATTATGTTAAGATTTATTTGAGAATAATGTATTCCCTTGGAATATACTATATCAAATTATTTTGTAATTAGTTGTTTTCTTTGTATTACAAAGATCCAACCATTAAATTCTTGTTAAGATCTTGTGCCGGGTCTTTTCTAAATCTTGTAGTGATATCAAACAACACCCAAATTAGCGGTATTTTCGTTTACAAACCTCCTTGACAAGGGTTGCTTCCTGCAATAGCAAAGAGTCAAAGTCTTATCTTGTATAATAATGTTATCTTCTATGTATTTACGTCGGAATTAATTTCGATAAAATTTGTCTTAGCAAGTATTGCAATAGTAGTATTATTATTTTAAATTATAATATTGAGTGTTGTTTTGTTTGCAGCTGTCGACACAAATTGGGTACAATTCTGTCTTTATTGCAATTATTCCCTAAATTACTGTTTTGAAATTACCCTGTAAATGTCTGATTTCTCTTATGTTGTCACGTTATTACAAATTAAAATATTCAGTATTAAAAATGTTCTTCATTAGTATATTTAAACGAGTTTTAACACAGCATCGACGACACTGGTCTTTATATGAATTCAGAAAAATTAAGAAACATTATGTTACTCGTTATTTTATAATTGTATCGAATGATTAATTTCCATACATGTAGAAAATAAAAGTGCGAGACATATTAGTTCAGAGATCTTACAACACTGTATAGTAAGTACACTTTAGGTCAATGAGGTTTTGTGACATCAGAAATTGAAAAGTGTATTACCCTCCTTGAGGTGTTCTTAGGGCAGTGTTGTTCAACTTGAGACCACGACTTCGAGTCAACCTTCTCTTACCATGAGAAGTGTTTGTTCCGTATACAGGCTCTAGCCAATTACTTAAGGCTAAGCTGCTATCAAAATCTCTAGTATGCATTCTTTATATATATTAAAAAATATTTGCCTAAGTATTTCAATAACAGTTACCTACGTATACTTTAACTAACTCGACGAGTAAACTAATCCGTCAATACAAGAGAGTAACTGGTAATTAGATTTATAATAAGTGTTTATCTAACATTAAGTATATTGTTTAAAATTGACTTTATTACATAAATAATTAATTGAGAGTTGTTTATACATTGCTAAATTCAAAATATGGTGTTAAGGTTTCGGTAGAGAGTTAATGATGATATAAATAGCATACCATTTATAATCTCCTATTTACTTTCCTTCGCATACAATTTTGTATTCCTGATCTAAATTTAGTGAATCAATGAGTTTCTATCTATATATATATATATATATATATATAAAATTTAAGTGTCTGTTTGTAATTCTGAATTAAAAGCTTTTCTCCAAATGCATATGAAAGTATCTACGGTACTTACTTAAAAAATCATCATCATCATCATCATCTTCCTGCCCGTATCCCCGTTTTGTGGTCGGCGCAGTATGTTTTTCCTTCCATACTCTCCTGTTACTCGTCATATCTGTACACACTCCCTTCTTCTCCAGCTCGTCTTTCACGCAGTCTATCCATTTTTTGTTCCGGCTATTCACAGAAACAGCTGAATCGGTTTTAACATGATTTTCACTGGTTAGCTGATATTATAAGAAGTAAAGTTACTTTTAGTTTAAAAAACACATTCGTTGCTGACGAAGTGGTGGGCCAGTTGATAAATATAAAATCAGTCTTCGTCACCTACAAGCAACTTTCCGTATTTTTTAATAATTTATGATTTCAGATTCTGTAATGGCAGAAAGTGAAAGTATAAATGCATGTTACGTTCCAACTCGTAGTAACATTCCAAGTGAAAAGGTGTATGAAAAGCTTGCCTTTGTTTCTTTTAAGATAGGACTCTGTGTTTAATGTATAACCCGAAAACTGTTGAAATTACACTTATTTATTAAATTATTGTATTATTCATAATATATTCATACTAACATACATGTTAGTCACAAAATGTATTATTAAAGTAAATTTTAAGCTAAATCTTCGAGTCGTCACTGAAGTTGATATACAAAAGCCGTGAATGTACATAATAGAAGATAAAGTTTCAAGTAATGTTATCTAATATATTAGTGACATGTCATAACAGTCTGTGGTTGGTATTTCCTGTTTACTGAATTATGTTTTACAAATACTCAGCGTATTATTTGTTGACAAACAGTCTCTGGCACCTGCGGTAGTAGTATTAGTGTACATCTGTGTGATTGTAATATTCAGTATCAATGAAACTAAGAACTAAATAAGACAATTAATGTGAGGAGTGTTTAAAGGATTTTTATTCTAGGATCCGCTAACCGTACGCGGCGGGTATTGAGCTGAGCCCCTCTCCTTTTTTCTTTCTTGATAACTTTTGAATGGCTAAACATTTTTTCAATCTGTTTTCGCTATAATATCCGGGTTTGGCTCAAACATACATGAGAAAATTTTTAGCTAATTATTTTGTCGCATTCTGGAGACAACTAAACACAAATAAAGCTCTCCCAAACAGTAACAAACAGCTTCGCTTACGCTCAGCTCAATTAAGTGAAGTAAAACTAAATATTTTTTATATTAATGTCAGTCGTACTATAAATAAAGATTACCTACAAATAGCATGAAGCCTGATATTGCTTAATGTTTTAATAATTATTATTTTAAAACTCTTCTTATTAACACAGTGTCCCTCATGTTGTAGTATATTATATCGTACATACAAACAACCTAACAGTGAATCATGGAGTATTGGTTTCATATCAGATCTGATAAATGGATCTGTAAATCATTATTAATAGTGTATAACAATATTCTCTATAAATCTACTGTACCGATATTGATAATACTTTTATATTGATATTAATAATTATTTATTATCTTCTATCGTATTGTAATTGTAATACTTGATAGAATAAAATCATAGTCTTAATTAGTTTGAGATATATTTCTATAGAATGTACTATAACAATACATAATGTATATTGTTAGATATATTTTAAAATCAAATTACATTTTCGCCGTAAATGTATATACTTTTCTGTACAATCCTTCTTAGAATATATATATTTTTTGTTTATTAAAGTATAAATTTAGTTAAGCTGTTATAAGCTGTATATGTTATGAATATTGTTTAAACTTTTTAATTCATTAAAATACTCAATATACGTATAAATAGATAACAACAGTCCTAATAGAACATTAAAGCTGCTACATATACTATTATTATATCTACAACTTGATCACTATTATTTATTAAATAACTTAAATACAATGAATTACAAATATTACAGACATTTATAAATAACATTGAAGTATTACTTTGTATTTATAAATATAAAAGTATAAGCAATCATATTAAAAATTTTGTCTGTCGGTTGGTTTGTTGGTGTTGTGTTTTCTTTGTTGGTATTTGAAGGTTTTGTAATCTTCTATTCAGTGCATTATTAATAATGTTTAAAATATATTTAAATTAGACCTTCTAGTCTATGAGACATTTGACTTAACGGAAAATACAATTTCCCTTTACATATATTGTTGTAATGGTTAATTTATTAATATCATTTTGTCTTTCATTTGTGTCTGTAGAAATGAAATGAGTGTTGCTAAAATATATATAAATGTTTGAGTAAAAATGAGATGATTTTTAAATTAATAAATATAAACGATATAAATCATATTTAATAGACATTACTTCAAAATATCCGATATTAAAACTCTTTATTAAATATGAACTTTGATATAAAGGTATATGCGTTAAACTGGAATGGAATAGAATAGAATAAGATTACTCAGCAGTTAAAGACAAGTTCGAGTTTTCGTGAACATAAACGTGACTTTGACTTATAGTTGTCATTACTTAAAAGTATAGAATACGTCTTAAGGATTATTGAATGCTAGTCATCTATATTTGTCACAGACGTGTCAGTGGTCAGAAGGTTTTGCACACACCTAATAAATAGGCTTCGTTAGCGGATGTCTTGGACTGCGAGGTATCCTTATCATTGACATACGCTATACTCCGCCAAATGGTAGAAGTTAAATAACTCTCGGCCCAAGCTATGGAAATAAACAGGAATAATGAGCCTCTCTGTCAGAAATTTTTGTGGTCAGTCTAGAGGTCAGTCGTGGTCTATTTTTTTTGACGAAAACTGTCTGTTACTTAAAATATACAGGACCAATATTGATTTACTTGCTTTAAAAAAAAAAATGAATAAAATACAATGATTTTATGGTAAATAATTATAAAAACATAAATGGTTTCTTTATTTAAATACTTTTTCTCATATAATCCTAACTAGTATGCATAAAGTATCAAATAAATTAAAACGATGGTCAAGTATAAAGTGTAAAGTAATTCCTGATACAAACATAACTCCACCAAATATCAGCTTCATTACTATCCTTATGATAATAAAATATTAAAAAAAAAGTATTACATCTTCCTCTAAATGAAGCAAAATAAGTAAATATTTTCAATACAGATTGTTGCCAACAAATTATAATAAAAGATTCCAACAAAATATCTTTAAGTCAGATTAAAAGTTGTTCGGAAGTTGTAGATCAATCAATCAATCAATCGGAAGTCAATATATTTACATCAGTACAATGAGGACGCTTGTAGGTAACATGACTTCATTTCATAATCAAGTAATATGATTAGCGCAGCTGATAATGAACTTGTATTGTGTTTCAATCAGTGATAAAAAACGTGATTTTAAAATATACATTTGAGTGATTATTGTGAGTCATGTATCATCATTATACTAACTGTACTTCAACAAGCTTAAACCGTTTATAATTATTACTGGGGGCGCCAAAAGAGCCTCAATTTCGACTCGCTGCGCTCGCTAAATCTCGGGTGTCGTTTGCAAACTCATCGTCTTCATTAACTTCAATGGGATATCAGTTCTTTGACATGACATTTTTCAAAATTCTTTTTTTTTTTTACATTTTTCATTTTTTTTATAACCATCACCTAATGAAATATGTGTCTTTTTGATTGCAAAACTTCATAATTTTCCGTCAAGTAGTTTTCGAGCCTATTCGTGATAAATAATGTCAAAAAGTCTCCAGTAGAACGCTCCGCTTGCTACGCTCGCTTCGCTCAATAAAGTAGATATTGTTATAACAGAATATTAGTTACCAGTTAGTGTTAGCTCACAACCTTCCCACTGACCATCGAACAACAAATAAGGAGGGGTTTATTAATAAAACTGAACTTCAGTAGTTAGTATACCAACTCAGGTATAACAAACTTCAAGGAGTAAATTTAATAAGTTGCTCAACTATTAGGCATATAATATTAAATTAATTTATGTTCACTATAAATTAAAAAAAACTGACTGAAGTAATGTTAAGAGTAGCTTATAACTTTACAAGATTAAGCAATAAAATAAAAAAAATACTCTCCAAAGTGAATCCGTTTAAATTGTTTCCTCGCAGACAATGGTAACAATTTACTCTAAACAAGTTCCAACCAAATAAACTCTGTAAATGGTTTTGTCTACACAAGTATTACTAACTTTATCCTTTGTATTTAATGTTTAGATATTCAATATATTTGTAGATTGTAATAATAACACACTCTATTGTTATAAATATAAATGTTATTATTAATATCTTATCAAATATCAAGTTCTCAAATAAGCAATACTAACTTAGTATCTATTTAACTTAGCTTAAACTAAACAACAATATCCATAAAAAAAATCTCATATTTTTTGCGGATATTTCTTTTACATTTCCTCCGTGTCTTGACTCCGTGTATCTCAATTTCCTTGACGACGGAAGTTCATAGATATAAGACATAACAACATTGTTTAAAAAAAGTTTTAAATTTCAAAATTTTTCATTTTTATTTTATTTCTATTTTATTAAAAGTTATAGTTTGGAATTATTAAATGGTAACTGGTATTATTGTGGACTAAAGTTACATAAATATATTGTTCTGAAGTTTTACAAAGTTATTTCGATATTTTTAAAGATAAAATAGAAGTTTTGCATTATTATTACTATCTTTGTGAAAAGTTAGGAGTTAATGTTAAAAGAAATAAGTTTCATTAAATTCCCTTGTCCTTAAATAGTTAATATCTTGGGACCAAAGATGTTGTACAATTCTATTTATTCTTCATGTTGTCACAATTTGTCAATGTAATGATTGATAAAAAATAATTATAATCAAAAATAACTTTAAGTTCTATTCTGATGCTTAATTATTTAATAAATATTTCATTAGTATAAATTAACATTGCTGCCAAAATATCAAATTACGATATCTTAATTTACTCTTTAATTATAAATCAATAAATTGATGACAGTCGTGTATCATTAGTATTATGTGATGTCATCTGATTGTCTCTCCAATGATAAACTAACTACATATATTACTCATAAATACATAATGTTGACACACCATCATTACAGACATATAGTGTAAAAAGTATTACCAAAAACCGTATAACAATATATTTTCGAATTTAAAGTTCCAAAAATAATTGTTTAATATCTTGCGTGCGTGCGCGTGTGTGTGTGTGTGTGTGCGTGTGTGTTTGGATGATCTTTTAATATATAAATGGTTTGATAGTTTCTGTTTGTGACAGTTTGTTTAAATCCACGTCTTGTATTTAATACATAAATATATTTCAGAACTACGTTACATCCTCCATCTATATTTCAGATTTATATAACACAATTCACTGCATATATGTCTCTTAGTGATGTAAAAATAAGTGTAATAGGTGATCTTCTAAATAACAATGTGATAGGTTTAGTGTATATATAAGTCATTTTTCAAAGTGAGTAGTGAAACAATCACTTGCAAGATGTTTGATAAAATAAAGAGAGAAATACAGTAGTTTAAATGAAGTTACAACCGTTTGTTCCAATGTTACCTAATAATTAAACAATATTCAATGCAATTTAAATAATAAACATACTAATAATGATATCATTGATGAATACCTGAAAAATGTATTTTATACTTTTGTATTTGATATAAACGAATAAATTTTTAAATAATACAAGTAAGCAAATAATAACGTTTTACATAAATACCTCATCACTAATTATATTTTATATATTATATATAAACTACTTTTATTTTACACAGGTCTAAAGTTAGTATATTTTATTAATGAAATATATATACCTTTTAGTATATCTGTATGGGAGGTATATTCACAGAACTTAATAATGCTTATAATCTTAAATTAATTATGATAAATACATAAGAAGGGAATTAAATATGTTCCTTTAACCTTATCGTATCGTTCAATCGTTTTAAGTGTAATTCATCACTTGTATTCTGTCACTTGAGGTATTAAAAGTATTTAATTGTCACGTCGTTGACGTCACTGAGCCGACTCATTTTGTATTACAGTGTTATTAATATGAGTGTTTAAGGTGTATTTTCACAAGAATATCATAATTCAGAGATATTTTTACTTCATTATAGATAATAGGAAATAGACAATGCATAATAATATATCTTTTTTAAAACGTTACGTTTAAATCTAATTTTTGTTTTTTAGTTTTTAAAACTTAAATTTACTTATATACCATAATAACTTAACCCATAAACACGAGCAGGAACAGGATTGAATCCTCGTTTATATAGCGGGTAACAGTGACTATACTTTTACTGTGCTGTTAAATTTTAATTTTAATTTCGGTTCATAATTCTATTTTTTGATGACTCCCGACGTTCATACGTCCTTGATAATTTAAAAAAAAAGAGAAAATATGTTTTTGTGGATTATACAAATCGAAGAATTCGGTCCAAAATCTGTGCAGGTTTATCTCCACACAACTCCAAAAAATGCTTGGACGCATCGACGCGCTGCTCTTTCTGAAACGGCGTGAGCATTCTCGGTACCCATCTTGCACTGATTTTTGTCATACCCAGGTGATCATGTAGGATTCGCAAAATGGTGGTATCTGATACTCCAACTAATGCAAATAATTGTTTTTTCTTCAAACGGGCATCTTCTAGTACAATTTCTCCACTTTTTCGACGATGTCCGATGTGGTGGCCTCAACTGGCCTTCTTGAGCGGGAGTCGTCTTCAATTAACTCTCGACCATGTTTATAAAGACCATGCCACTTGTAAATCATTGATTTACTAGGGCACTGTTCCCTATAAAAGACTCCCATTTCATTCAACATAATCTGCTGAGTGTATGTACTTCTTATTTTGATTGTACACACGCGGCACGTCTTTGGTCTTCAGATTACTCAAGAGTAGTGTAAGTGACAACCGTATTATGTGATAGGAAATGGAAAAGTGTCATGTGATGTGATGTCTACTAATAAATTAATGCTTTTCTTTTCTCCTAATTCGTAAGAGTATATAGTGATTACATTAGGTATTAAAAACTATCTGTGCCGGTGACTTCATTTGCGGGGAATGTGTTTTTTTAAATAAAAGTAGCCTAAGTCACTTCTCATTACATCAGCTATCAATCAATGAAAGTCCTGTTACAATGGGTCCAGTCGTTAGTCATTAGATTGACAAAACAGTTAAAAGGAAAACAAAAATGATTTCTTTATTTAAGTATTACATACCGAACCGTATACACAAGTGATCAAATTGATTCGGAATGATTTAAAATTATTTATTAGTAAAAAGAAAAGTCACAATATTTCAAAGTCGTATTATAAATTTGAAATCTGCACTTTGTGTCCCTTATTTGTTATGAATCAACCGTGAATAGCAAACTAAGATTATCTCTTTATATATATATACAGACTGACTTTTCCTTTCCATAACATTTCTATAATCTCCACACTATATTTTGCAACTATTACTGTGTTGATAAAAAAGAAATATAAAAAAGCTTCATATTATTTTCAGCTTTCAGAAAGCTAAGGCTAATGAAATTAAAAACAAACTATATAACTTATTAATAGATTTTATATGTTATTAATATAACTCATACTGTACAGAAACCTTAGATAAAATATTACAATATTAGTCCATTATAAAAAGAAACAAAAGTTTTACAATTTCTTTGTGGAATCACGTTTTACGCTCTAATAATACTGGAGATTACAGATTCTTAGTTGTTTCATTTGCAATAAACTTTGATGTGATATTAAATGAATATTATCAGATATTAAGAAAGAAAGAAATAAATTATTTCAATAAAAATAGAGATAAACTCTTAACCATTCACATTCTAGTTATTTGTAAAATTTTTTACGTTCATAATCATCAAATATACTGAAAAACTTAACAAACTCTTGTATTTAATTATATATATATAAATGGTCAATGTTGCGAAACAACCAACACCTTGATTTTGGAAGGCTTTTTATACAAGATATCAACGTTCATATCGATGACATTCTTTTGATTGATTGCTTTTGTAAGAGACAGTGCCATCAGATCATATTTACTTTATTTAAAAAAAGACCGCGACTGCTTTAATAATACAAGGTTTGAAAATAAATAATTTGTCTTACTCCTAACTAAATGATAAACTTAACTTATACATTTGTTACTGATTATTATTATTACAATTGAATGTATAACATACTTATTTTATGCAATTCTTAAAATGTTATTTCAATATAAATATTGTATAATAAATAATACAGTGTGTATATCATTGTATATAAATAATATCAATACTGTAATATAGTGAATAATATTTACCGTATTGTTGTTATTTATTACTGTTCATTAACTATAATAGAAGTAGTTTATTTAACACTCAGTTTTATTATTCTCGTATGTTTAAATAATATTTGTAGTTTTAATATTGTATGTATGAAGATAGAAGTGTGTCTAATACATCTATACTAGTTGTGCCTACGACTTCGTACGTGTTTAATGTTTTTTTTAATAAAGTAGCCTAAATACTCTTTATAACGTCCACTACTCGTCAGTGAAATTACTTCTAAGATCTGTGTAGCCGTTTCAGAGATTAGCTGGAACAAACAGACCGACAGACAGAAAAAAGTTAAGTACCATATAAATTTACATTAAGTGAAAAGCTGTTAATTTGGAATTACAAACAGACACTTCAATTTTATTTATATGTGTAGATGGGGTTGTGTTAGCATTAAGTAATAACAAAATAAAATCGAAACTTAGCATAATAAGTACAGTCAATATTTTCTTTTACCCTTCTTTCGTCGTTCAATCATTTCAATCATAATCCATCCCCGGTGTTGTATCTTCATGTATTAAAGTATCAAGTTGTCGCGTCGCTTCTGAAAGGTCTCAGCGGAAAGAGGGACAAGCCTGTCTTTAAAATACAAGAAACATATAATTATAAATATCGATTGTATAAAAAAATACTGAATAGGAAATATAAATCTTTTTTTTTTATTTTACTAGTTATTCAAAGGTTTAAATATACTCTTATTCAAGGTAAATATATATTTTAATATTTTTATTTCAATTAAATCTTTTTAATGTATAATATTTTCACCCATAAATACATGGAGCAGGAACAAGTATTCATTTCCCTTTATATGATACAAGATAGCAGTATGTTCAATTTTATTGGACTGTTATATTATTAATTATTTTATATAATTTTATTTGTGTTTGTGATATCATTTATTACAACATTAAGATTAAATCCAGAACACAACGTTCATAATAGCCCACTCATTTTGAGAACAGAAAATACCTTCTGAAATTATTCGAGACTTTACAACGTATAGGTAAAGTATAAGTAAAAAGGTGTATATCTGAGTTTCTTTATTTCGTTTTTTATCTTCTTTGTCTTCGTTTTCTTATAAGAGATGTTCATATTTTCGGTATTAAATAAATAGAAAAAAAATAAACATAATTAATCCAAAGATAAGATTTTTAAAAACTTTTTTGAAAGTATTAAATATCATCAGTTTAGATTAAATCGAAATCAAAAAACCATGATCTATAATAATAGAGGTCGACATATCGAGAGACAGACACAAGGACGATAAAATATATCAATAAGTGTTGCTTATTATCTTATATTATAAAGTTATGTATATATGTTATAATAATGGTTAAAAACCTTACTTCATTTAGTTAATTACTCTTAATAGACAATAATCACCGTTGAAATGTTAATAAATTACAATAAAATATATTCTTACGTGCTTATAACGTAAAATAATGAAATGTTTTTCTATTTTTGTTAATAAAAATATATCTGCATTTTTAATATAAAAATTGATTTATCCACAAAATTCTGATATATTTTTGTTGGCATCAAAAGGAATATTTGACAGTAAGAATTTTTAGACATCATATCTAACCATATTTTGAAGCTATGATTTATGTATCAGAGTTCACAAATCTATAATAATAAACTAACGTTACCATAAAACGTAAACAAGTCAATAGTTGCTCGATCCTTTTTTTTTTTTTATGTTATGTTATTTTACATTATAGAATAATAATCAAATATTTTGTGACATTTTTGAGTTTTTCAGACTTATTTTTTCAGGAATATAATTTACAAATATTTTTATATAAAATGAGAAAGATAATATGGAAGCTCATGTTAAAAAGATTTTACTTCATTTAGACAATTATTCTTAATAAATAATAATCCTTGTTGATTTATTAATCGATTTCAATTAATTTTATTTCTTAATTACTTATATAAGGTAAAATATGAAAAGGTTATCTATTTTTAGTTAATAAATATATATCAGTCTGTATTTTAATATGAAAATTGATTTATCCTAAAAATTCAGGTTCATATTTTTTTAGTATTCAGAAAGAATATTTGAGAGTTTGAATTATTGAGCATCATACCAACCATCTTTAGAAGCCGTCATCTATATGTATGTATGTCCTAGGTTCAGTTTAATAATCATCATAATATAGTAATAGTTCTCTCGTTTCACTTCTTATAACATAATGTGGTCAATAATAATACTCTCACTGAAAGCATATTATAGTCAATTTTATTATCTCCCATCTCTTAAAGCATGAGGACCCCCCGGAGGGCATGCATGAAGAGGTTGATGTCTATGGCCGAGGCGAAAGAGCTATGCAGGGACCGTAGCGTTTGGCGCTCCGTCGTCTCTGGCAACCCCGCATGGGATATGGCGTGAAGATAAAATAAAATAAATAAATAAAATAAATATTATCTCCCTTATTGTATAAGGTTTAGCCTTAAATTTAAATGACAATTATATTTTACACCAGTTAAGTAAGTCACGGATGAACATTGAACGTATCGAAGAACCTTTTCCTGAGCAATTAAAATATACTATCCTCTTTATAACCTGGAAGCTGCGGTTCCTATTTCATCTTGGATAATTCTGTTAGATAATACAACAGCTAAGTATAATAAAAGGCTTTCAGAAGAAACTTTACATTACACAAACGAATAACTTTTTTATTACCACATATACAATTAGAAAATAAGGTCGGGGAAATCAGGGCTTTATTTTATTTTTATAAATGATTACAACTTTTTCTATTCTCTAAGGGCTCATCGGACGTAATTATCGCCAGAGCGCTAATGAGAGTGATTTAAATGACTCGTCGTGTTAATTAAATATAATACATTTCTTTTCTAAGAGCATCTCATCTCGAACTAACACATTATAATTAAGCGAAGCGAGCGGAGCGTTCTACTGGAGACTTTTTCACCATCTTAGGCTCGAAAACTACTTGACGGAAAATTATGAAATTTTGCATTCAAAAACACACGCATTAAGTTATGGTTTTAAAACAAAAAAAATTGGAAAATGTCATGTCGTTGAGGAATAATCGTCCAAATACTGATATCCCATTAAAATCGAAAGAAAAGAAAAAAAAAATCGAGCGAAAATTTTTTTTACAATGACATTGTCTACAACGATGAGTCATTACACTAGGCTCGCTTCGCTCACTATGTAAATTGCACCCGAGATTTTGGGAGCGCAGCGAATCGAAATTGGGGGTCTGTTGGCGCCCCTAGTATTTTATAACTTTGTTTTTACTTACTTTTATTCAAGTACTTTTACTTTAAAAGGGATTTTAACATTGTAAGACATACAGTTATACGTACAGTACACGTTAGACTCAACGAGTAGACACTAGACATTATACGAAACAACAATCACAATACACAATTACAATACACAACTACAATACACAACTACAATGCACAACTACAATACACAATTACAATACGGTATTAACCTGTATTCTAAATGAGCGCTGCGAAGCGGCACTTTAGTACAATAATGCACAAGAATGTACCTTTTAGCTCTAAAATAGAAACATATTGATTGCGTGTGTCTTTAAATAAGTCATGAGTTATAATTGTAAATGTTTAAACATATGGAAAATATTTTACTATTTATAAGAAAAAATGTATAAATTAAGAAATAATTGTCCATGAAGGAATAATAAAAACTGGACTAGTATGTTTTAAAGAAGTTAATTAAATACTTAATGAATAGTTGAGTATATGACTAATGAACTTGGATTCAAATCAATACATATAAATAAAATAGAAGTGTCTGTATGTAATTACAAATTAACAGCTTTTTAAATGCATATGAAAATAAATGCGCTACTGTACATACTTACAAAATATATATTTTTTATTTTTCTGTTTATTTGTTTGTTTGTTCCGAATAATCTCTGAAATTACTGGATCGATTTTAATAGAACTTTCACTGGCGGATGGCTGTTGTTATAACGTGAAATTTAAACTATTATTTTATAATACATATTACGCGCGAAGTCGCGGGCGCTGCTAGTTCTATGATAAATCTCACCACAATCATAACCTGTACTTCGTGTTATCTACTCTTATCCGAGCCAGTCTTTTGTCAACAATTTGCTTATTTTTTTCAAAGTTCGGTTTCATATATGTATAATGTATATCAGGAAGACTACTCACAAAAGCTCATTATTTTCGCAAAAAGTGGAAAAACTGAAAACTATTGTAAATAGAAAATTGTCAAGAAAAAATCCACTAACATGACATACTTCCAAGCACAATAAACCGCAATGAAATGATTTTACAAATTAAACCTTATCTACACTAAAATAAAGTTACTAATAGTTTATTTTTACGTCTTGTTCTAGTGAATGTTTGAAAAGGCAAGTTATTTTTAGGTTTCACTTGAATACAATTTGTAGGTAAGTATTGTGAGTATGTTGCAGTAACAGGACTATTTGAGTATAGAGAATACTCCCCGGACAAGGTCGTTGGCTACCGAGAGGTAGTGCACAATATTATATGATAGAACTTAGCTAAAGTCAATTTCCAGTTTCCACCACTACTTAGTCTACTATGCTGTTGCTGAACATTTCCTATTAATATTTTTCTTTAATAAATATGATTATATATCTGATTTTCCTATTATTCTCTTGTATATAGTATTAAAATTAGTATATTATTATGTTTCGGTACTAACAAACTACAGTATTTTCGAATATACTATGAAATATTTTCTTGCCATCGAATTCGTAGACCTGTAATTTCACAATTCTTTACTATATTTTATTTGTAACATTCGACTCATTCTGCACTGTTGAGTGTACACTGAATCAAATGATACAAAATTGCTATTTTTTATTTTATTTATTTAGCTTTAGTTAGCTCAGCACTTTTATTCAAAATAGCAAAGACTGCGATTTATTAAAGGCTTCAAGAAATATATATATTTTTAGTATATTTTGATAAATGTGTATACATGGAAAATTATGTTAAAAAAAAATAAAAGTTAAGAATTTTGTTTTAATAATAAATCAAAAAAGTTAAAAAACATATTATATATAAATATATATGTATTCTCTGGCAACCCAAGAATAGTTCTAAATAAAAACATTAATAACTTTGAATTAACAAAAGTATTGTATATAACCTTTTATATCTTTATGATACTTTATAGGTTTTTATTTTTTGATACAAAAATAAAAAATATATACGTTATAAATCTGTAACTTACACTATAGTATAGGTAATTGTGTTATCCAATGGAAACATATCGCAGAGACAAGTAGTAAGATATATTTAAATACTTAAAGAATGTAGGAAAATATTATTTATGTAATGGAAGTGAAAATTTGATATTCCATAGAAAATAAAATGCTGTTAATTGTTACATTTAATGTTTCTTTTACAGCCGAGAGTGTCCTGGTAATGTTAAGTGTTTCAAACTCTCTCTCTCACTGCACTTGTTAACACGCAGCCTGATTGAGGAGAGTACTTCATGTTAACAGACTCACACACAATAAATAACAACATGTATATTGTATTATGATAATATTTTAATTTTAAGCAATACATTGTCAAAACAAGATAAACATATTTATAATTAAATAACAATGAGTAATGTATTTAATACAAAGGTAATGTATGACAACATCTTAGTTAATGATATCTATTGAATTGATCAGTTAAGTAGTTAAATGTTATGATCGCTTGTTAGAGAGAGAGAGAGAGAGAGAGAGAGAGAAACAATACTTTATTAAAAATATATTACAAAACTAGCTTTTGCCCGCGACTTCGTCCGCGTTTCCGTCGTTTTTCGAAAAAAAATTAGCAGATGTCCTCCCTCATAGTTTTGACGTAACAGGCAGATTCACTTTCGTATTTTAGAAGGGCAATAGTAATATAATATGCCAATCCACAAAACTGTTGAAAAATATAAGTAACCGCAGAATATTATAATATACCCACGCTATACCCACGACTCGGTCAGCGTGTAACTCCTTGTTTTTTATTAAGATAATATATTGCTAATATTTTTAGATCAAATTAAAATGTTTCAGCGCAAAGCTTCTGGGTAGACTATGTTAAGAGTCGACCCGTCCGGCACGTGAACGTAAAGATTCCTAGAATTGCTAACCCGGGAAAGAGCGACGTATAATTGACCATGCGAGAAACAGCTAACACCGAGATCTACTCCAGCAACAGGAAAAGTCTGCCCTTGAGCTTTATTGATAGTCATGGCATAGCACACCGATACTGGGAATTGCGTTCTTTTAAATTGGAATGGAAAATTATTTGGTATTATGGGAATTCTGGGAATAAAGACAGTTTCTCCTGCACCGCAACCTGTTAAAATTTGAGCCTCGATTACATTTTGTTGCAACTGGGTTACTTTTAGCCGAGTTCCATTGCAAAGTTGAGGTGGTCTTAAATTTCGGAGCAGAATTATCGGTATGCCAATTTTTAAACAAATTATATGAGAAGGTAGTCCAGGCATACTTAAAGAATTTAAAAATTCTATCGGGTAATTAGTGGCTTCTTGTTCATCAACCATTCTATTTATTGAACTATAAACTTTGCTTTCTCCCTGTATATTAGACAGTATTTTATTATTAATTTCAGATGCCTGGTCATTGCGAGGAGTCAAAATGGACCTTTCGCAAAGCCAAGAATTGTCCCTATTTAATATAATTGTTATGTCACCGTAAACCGAAGATATAAGATGTTGTTGGGATTGCACTATACAACATAACTCAGGTGTCAGAATAAGTTTTCCTTGGTGTAGTTGTGGATAGGTACCTTCACCAATCTTCAATAATGTATCAGAAAATTCACGATTATCTGCGTTGTCTCCAGTTCTCACTCGCATATTTATAGTCAAATGCACCGATTGTATATCACGCCACAAATAAGAGCTTTTCAGGCAAGCCCTAATCTCATCAGCTCGGGTTCCCCGTGGTATTACCGGTAAGGTTTGTCGGAAATCACCACAAAATAAAACCGTAATACCGCCCATTGGTCGATCATTTTGTCTTATGTCCCTTAGAGTTCTGTCTACTGCTTCTACTCCTTTTCGATGGGCCATCGTACATTCATCCCATACGATTAAATTACACTCACGCAATACCTTAGCTTTGTCGCTATTTCTTGAAATACTACAGGTTGGACTTTCCGTGCGATCTAAATTAATTGGTATTTTAAACATAGTGTGAGCAGTCTTACCTCCTGGTAGCAATGTTGCAGCTATACCTGATGAAGCCACGGCAAGAGCGATTTTACGCTGATTTCGAACATAAGCTAATATTAATTTAGTCAAAAAAGTTTTCCCAGTTCCTCCAGGTGCATCTAAAAACCATATTGTTCCTAAATTATTCTGCACACTCTCGCACACGCGATCATAGACTAAGCGTTGTTCTGCAGTCATCATTGGGACACCGTTTTCTAATGTTACCAGCAGTTCCATTGGGTTGTAACCAATCTCTGCGGAATATTCCCTATTGGTAACCTCTCCGACTGAGGTTGGCGTTGGCAAACCATATTCACAAAGTGATTTACCGCCTACTGCTGTTAAGTCTTCCTGAAGAGCTAATAAGCACTGATTTATAGCCAGATCTCGAAAATTATCATTAGTTGCGCCTTCATTATTGTGAGATAAATTCCGAAGAAAGTCTTCTGCAAATTTTTCTTTATATTTTTCCCATAATTGGACAGGATCAGATAAATTACAAAATGTGAGTAATGTTACAAATAAATGGCGTAACCGTCGTGGATTATCACTAACACAGGATTCTGCTAAAGCGTCATCCCAATGTTGATCATTTTCAAGCAAATGACGCGCTTGGCAAGCTGCATGATAAGTTGGATAAACAACATCGTCTACTTTTCTCAAATCTATAAATGATGTTGGTCCTCGCACTGTATGTAATAATAATCTCAAATAAAAACACTCTGCGTTGTTAGGATGAACAGTATACACTCTACCAAGAACATGTTCTTTGAAAATACCTGTCTCGCCATCTACAGGCCTGCCTCGGCGTCTACGGTTAAAGACACCTCGTTGTTTATCGTAGGTATAATACGATGGAACTTCTTCATACAAAAGAGACTTTGCGAAATTATCAGTTTGGCAAAGTCGAAAGAATGCCAATAAAGTTGTTTGTCTAGGGTTCTCTAATCGTTCTGTAACATTTTCGGCGTTAAAATATATACGTTGACCGCCTTCCAGATGAACATCCAGATGGGTCACAGGTGGATATCTTTCGTGAATATTAAAACTTAAGATCCGCCACACAGCTTCTGAAGAGCTGATATATCTGCCTGACTGAAATCTAGTAACTTCATCATGTTCATTTCTTAACGCAAACGTAGCTTGGTCACTGCCCTTGTTAATGTACTTACAAATATATTTAATTGACTCTACACTATTACACATTTCTACATTTATGTGAGCTTGAAATGCTCTGGACAATACAGGCGAATACGGAACGACCCACCTATTATCTAAAGTAACCTGTTGTCCAGACATTCGCTTTTCAACAGTAAAACCACCATTGTCTCTTGAACGGCGACGATATAATGGGTATCCATCATGTCCTGTTACAGTTTCATCCACTAATGCTTTTGGATACCTTTTAGTGCAACGACCGTCTTGCATGCAAGGAGCATTTGCGTTAAATGCACCACATGGACCATGTATCATATGAGTTTTAACAATGTCGTATAACAGGGGATCTGCAGTCGGATCTGGAATTTCAGCACTGATTAATCTGTCTACATCATTAGGTCGAACCTTATCTTTTAACCAAAGCAAGATATGTGCGTGAGATAAGCCCCGTTTTTGCCACTCAACACTATACATATAACACAATACTTCTCCAAAAATGTTATCTTTGGTAAGAAGATCTATCATTGATTTTAATTTTAAATGAAACACTCTTGCAATAATATCATGGCGGTCATGCGGTGCCTGACCCTCAAGAAGCTCCCGAGTGATTTCATCCCACTTGGGATTGGTAGTTACAGTAACAAATAAGTCGGGACGTCCATATTTTCTTACGTAACAAAAAGCGTCTTGAGTACGTTCATGCATGTAGCGTGGACCACCAGTAAAAGAAGAGGGTAAAATAACTAAACGACCCATATTCACAGTATCGTTATCTTGCTGCATGGCATCGCGAAGGTGCACGTATTCTTCAGCGCGCAGCTGCCTTTGATTAGATCGTATATAAACTAATCTTTCGGTTTCAATTTTTGCGTACATGTCAACAATAAACTGATTAAATAAGCCACGAAAACGTTGAAAGTATACCAATCTATTCCGTCTCACTTGCAGGTGGTAACAATAAAATTGAAGGCATGACACCTTTTTATTATAATTAGGTGCGCCTGTGCGCGGATCGGTTTGGTATACAGCGAAATTATAACCATCTTCCCCTCGACAGTATATCATAGGATATTGCAAACTGTCGTAAGCCCTGTGGGTTTCGAAAATACGTTGCAAACGATTGTCTCTGGAACGTATAACGATATCACGCCTATCACATTCCTGGTCGACCAGTACTACAGCAACTTCATTCGTGGATGGAACGTTATGACGCCCAGGGTGTTCCTGAGTTGGACGCTTATCGGCATTTATAACAATTTTATAATTGTTATTACCATCTTGAGAAAGGGCTTTTAATGCCGATTTAAAACTGCATACGTACGAATTAACCTGATGTAACATGTTCTGAAGTTGTGAAATGAGTTCAGTATTTAAATTCGGAAAATATTGATTTCTTATATTCGACTGTTCGTTGTAATCGGATACAAAATATATTTGAAGAAATTTAGGTTGTTCTTCAGGCAAAAGGGACCCTATCAAATGGTAAACCTGACCTTGTACCTTAAAAGTAGGCATGAAAGGGCCTTCTGAGATTTGTTTAGCACCAAAGGATGTCATTTGGAATGCACTATTATAAGTGCGAATATTATCTAAAAACTGTTTGGATTGCAAATGTTCCCCTAAAAGTAGTGATTTTAAAGGTTCCGGTGGGTCTTCGAACGAAGGCAAATTTATTTTACCTCCAGAACAACAGAAACCAGCAGACTCCTTCCTCCACTTCGAAGCATTACAAAAGGAACATACTACGTTCATATCGCCTATTTCAGAAGATGATCTGTAATCAATTGTGAGGTTATAAGCAAACCCACTTTTATATTTATCGGACCACGCCACCGAATTTGTAGATTGATCTACCACGTGTATATCTAAGTCATTAAGACCATGTCGAAATCTATCTGCAGTAAGACGGGCCTCTCGCTGTTCTTCTGTTTCAAGCGACCGAATATTTTCAATTCTTAATCTTTCATTAGATAAAGTAATCAATTGTTCTTGTCTCAAAGAATTGTAATAATCGCGTCCCGACTCTAGTCGTTGTTCATGCTCATGTTCATCTTCAAGAGATCGAATCATGTTATGGTGCGCCCTATCATTTGTCAAACGGTCTTGATATTGAGTAAAAGTTTCAGATTCTCGAGACAAAATATGACGTTCGCGATCAGCTGTAAGCCGTAATTCCCTCTCAGTGAAGGTTTCGGACTCGCGAGATAAAATATGACGTTCGTGGTCAGCTGTAAGCCGTAATTCCCTCTCAGTGAAGGTTTCGGACTCGCGAGATAAAATATGACGTTCGCGGTCAGCTGTAAGCCGTAATTCCCTCTCAGTGAAGGTTTCAGACTCGCGAGATAATGTATGCCGTTCGCGGTCAGCTGTGAGTCGCAATTCTCGTTGTAAAGCAGTTTCAGCTTCTCGGGATAACGCATGTTGTTCCCGGTCAATGGAACGCCTTAGCTCTCGTTGAGAAGAGCTTTGAGAAGCCCGTGTTGTAGCTCGTCTCGCTCTTTCAGCTGCTAATCGCATCTCTCTTTCTGGAGAGCTTTCATTAGCTCGAGATGTTGAGGCACTAACTCTCATAGAGTTTAACCGATGTGCTCTTTCCTCTTCCGATTCTTGAGAACGCGTCATTCTCATTCTCCTAGCTTGACTCGAAGTTCGAGATAAAGATGGTCGTTTTTTAGGTGGCATCGTTTATTTTATTTTTAATCGACGGTAACTTAAATTCTATTTAGTTACCCAACAAAAAACTTACGTCAGAGGTCCTAACTATAGCTAAGTATATAATAAATAGAATATAAATCTAAGTGCCTATTAAAACTAAAATAATATTCTAATCGAATTATAAATATGTACGTAGGTACCTACAAATTACAAAAGAATAAAAAATGAAAATAAAGCTATACTTAATGCGTGTGCAATACTATCTACACTTACCTACTTCACTTAAAAATGAATAATAAGAAATACCTACAACTACTGTAATTAATCAAAGTACCTATGCTAATACAAAAAAAACCTTAGATGTTCTAAGTACAGCTGCTATATAATAAAAAAATATAAATCTAAGTGCCTATTTAAACTTAAATACCTAATATTCTAATAGAATTAAACTAAGAAATATGTACCTACCTACCTACAACTTAGGTACAAAAAAAAAAGAAATGAAAATAAAGCTAAAACACGTGTGCAGTATAGGTAGATAGTAGGCAATATCTACCTATACCTACTTCACTTAAAAATAAATAAAAAATACCTATGAATACTATAATTAATAAAAGTACCTACCTACGCTTTTATCTACTCAATACAAAAAAAACTAAACATAAAATGCCCAAAACTAACCTATCAGTAACTAAAAATCTAACAATAATCTAATCTATCTATCTATTATCTAATCTAAAAATCGAATCTAAATCTACTTAAAAAGAAATAAAATAGGAACTATTAATAGTTAAGAATTTAAACAAAACTAAAACTAATTTAGAAAATAACAACAAAAGAAATTAAAATAAACTATTTAAAGACAAAAAGTCGCGCTGATAAGCACGGTTTATAAAATAACAATTATTGTCTGTCAATAAAGTTCAACACTCTGAACGCATCAACAGCCAAATATTGAATGACGCTTGCGCTCGCCTCCCGCCCCTTTTATACTCTGCCGCCGCGAGCCCCGTCGAGCGCGGCAACCGTTACGCAAAAATAATCCTTATAGCTTGATTCACTATTCACGCGCGATGTCTTGTTGGCGTATTTCATGTAAGTAAGTATAAGTTTGGTGTTTCTATACCGATTTCAATGATTCTTTTTTTATTGAATTGGTGCTAATGTTTATTTTTTTTTTAATTAGGAATGATGGTGAGCATTATTGGTTTTATAAACGTAAAAGTAAACAAATATAATAAGAAATCTCCGAACTGCTAAGCTATCGAGAGTTATGCGTGTTATTGTGAGTTAACTATAAAAGGTAGATATATGCTGTCTTGGAATATTTTTCGTGTATTTTTATGTAGAATATTTCCGTTATACATAGTTTCTATGTAGCTCTAACCATTAAGGCTGCACACGCGACGGAAGCTTAAAAAATCAAGCAACTTCTCCCATTTTCTCAACATTTCCTTTCACTGCTCTGCTCCTATTCATTGTAGTGTGATGAAAAGTATACTATTACCTGCCCAGGAGTATAAAGAATAATTGTACTAAG
Organism: Melinaea marsaeus rileyi; assembly: GCA_918358865.1. Lineage (NCBI taxonomy): Eukaryota > Metazoa > Arthropoda > Insecta > Lepidoptera > Nymphalidae > Melinaea > Melinaea marsaeus. Next base: position 4,092,536 of record OU911094.1, read on the forward strand.
TTTCGTTAAAATCCGTCGAGTAGTTTTTTTTTCTATAAATAACATACAAACAGACAGACAGACAGACAGACAGACAAAAATTTTTTTAACTGCATTTTTGGCATCAGTATCGAACACTAATCACCCCCTGCTACTTATTTTGTAAATATATTTCATGTACAGAATTGACCTCTCTACAGATTTATTATAAGTATAGATAAAACATATTTATGGTTTTAAAAAAGTATTGAGTATTTTCCAAGATCGTCTACTTCATAACAACTTATTATTCATACACTCAGTTTCTAAATTGTATATTGTAAATATAAAAGTTAAATTTGAAACACAAAGCTTACCCCTACCTATACTTTAGAGTTTATTTCACAAAATAGATAATCTAACCTAAGACCAAGTACATTTATATGTAGTTTTAAAATGTGAGTGTATAATAAAACACAGCCTCCACTCTCATCGAGGACGGATCCCTCGAGACAGCGTCATGTCTTCTGTTCTTATCCGCATGTGACTCAAATGTAATAAGATAATACTCAAACAACACATCTTGTGTCTGTTATATATTGTATACAATGTGAATATTATTACGATTTGTATCGGTTTATCTCAACTTATGTAATATATTATAATATCTAAGGTAACATGTATGTATGTATGTTAACATATTAATAAATAACAAACAGACCGAATCACAAATACTTATATTTGATACCAACTTTGTATTTTTGGTTATTGTATATTATTAATTTTATAGTTTTAATTAGCCGACTCGAATGTAACTTCTCCTATTCTTCTTTACTTGAAACAAATATTGTTAAATTATTCATATAGCTAAATAAAGAAGTTAATCTTCTAAGTATTTACTTTTAGTTAATGTGTTGAAAAATATTGACATTCTTATTCAATAAAGTTTTCATACTGACAATCTCGTTATATACGAGGAATAATATGTTGTTATTACATAATGAAGTAAATAATAACTAAATGTGAAGAGGTAAAGTGAGTTCCTCGACACTACAAGTTGTAATGACCTAACAAGGTTCATTACAAGTCTTTATAAAGTTTGTAGAAGCCTGAAGCAAAAATGTCGCGACATAAAATATTAATAGAATTTTAAACAGAAATTAAAAGTTGATTGAAACTTTAATACCTCTTACAATGAAGATTGTACTACGATATAATAACAATCACATCACAATACTCTGTAGTGAAAATAAATTATATTACTTTAAGTTACTCGAAACAGATTATATAAAAAATAATGTACACATATGAATTATAGTGTATCAAGTACCAGATCTGTTGTCACAATGTTAAATACTTTGCCTTACATCCTTCAGTATTAGACTTTTATTATAAGTAAGTACAGACGCATAATATAATATATATAATTTAGTGTATAATTTGTGTTTATTCACATTAATACTTACATATTTAACGGCAACTTTAATATTGTAATTGTTACCTCTTATAAAACTAATCCGATCTATCTCACCTTCTTCAAGTATTGTTAAAATAAGCGGCGATGTTGTTGTCAGGTGTAATGGCGATCGGAACAGCCGCCATTCTGTGACGGAGGTTGGAACGCGAGGCGCATTTGCAAAACTTTGTCTCTAATCCGTGTAAATCATTGCAATCCTTGATTATTTTGCTAATTTGAATGTAAAATACTTTAATTAAATTGTGAAATAAGTAAACTGTCATTATTTATTAAGTCTTATGTATCCAAGTCCATGTGAAACCATGTGACGATGTGCACATCTACCCTCAGACGCTTTGACTATAGATTTGGTTAGTGCTACATATTTATATCTGCATTGAAAGCCCACAGATTCTTGAAGTACTTATTTAATAAATACTGAAATGAATACGTCATCATCAATTACAATAAAAATAAATATATTTTAAAATTCAAGCAATGTATAAGTAATAGATAATAAAGTATTTGAGAAATCAACATTCATGAAGACATTCTCTACCAGCTAATAGGTTAAGTAAGAAAATATTTAAGAATCAAAAATATGATATACCATATATTGATGTAACATTTTAATAATAGAAAAAATAAACAAAATTCTTTAAATGCCTTATTCCCATTTAAAGTATTTTTTGTTTGTTTGTTTGAATTTAAATTAAGACACTAATATTACTCGTCGTATTAATTACCACGTACCTTGTACTTTGAAATACTAATTGTTATTTACATTTCTCATTTAAACACGCTCCAAATATTTCAGTTTAAACATTCATATTATATTATTAATAAGTTGTAGCTAAGGTGTATGTTATTATATTTTTGTAAAGGAATATATTTTAATATATAATGTACTAACTTTAATATAATAGGAACGTATTTAGATTTTTTACTTCACTCCTACGTTACCCTGACTTTACTCTTACTTTTCCCTCAATTAAGACTAATTCCATGTTAGTTATATTTGACTTAACAGTGGTAACTTTTTAAAGCTTAATTTTTAAATACATAGTACTTATGGAAGTTACACCAAGAGCTTTGAATTTTTTAGTTAATAAATATACAACATTAGTACGGTAACACAAGGTAAGCACAAATATTAGGAGAACGTGGTCTGATGAGACGATACTTCACTTTACACGTCGATTATAATAATTCACTGTGTCAGCAATATTGAATACTTTCTCTAAAAGTGGAAACGCTGTGTACTTTTTTTATATTTTTATATTTATGAAATAATTGCGGTTTAAACGAATCAAATTAACCCTTTTTTAAAAGAATGCTGACATTGATTTTCATAATGTAGTTTTATTCTTCTGAATGTTTGGTAATGCTACTGTTGGCAGCTTTACGAGAACTTCTTCAACTACATGTTCTTTGCTCGTTTATGAATTACTTGTTACTGACATTTAATTTTTTTGTGTACTCACGATAATTTATTCCACTATAATTTCACAATATCCTTTATTATATTTAACGTCAATCTGTTTGTTGTTTCTATCTGCTAATGTACTAGCATTAAATTATAATTATTATTTGTATCACTTACTCAGTCCTCGAGACTTTAATATCTTGTAATTACTTCGCTACATATTAAGTAACTATGTAATCGTGCTTGAAGCTAAGTAAGAAATGTGACTGCTCTAACGAGGACAAAGTATAATTTGAGCAATTACAGTTTATTTTTTTTCGTTTCATCTAAATAAAATAAATAATAATAGTCCTGTTATTATATTTCATCCACCAACCACCAAACCAACCATGTTTAAATGAACTGAACTGACTAATACGCATTCGAAACCTTAGATAACCTCGTCTTGGTTTACCAAAGTAAGGTAAGGTAAGGTAAGGTAAGGTAAGGTTTAAAACATGGTACGTTAGCGTTTAATAACAATGCAATATACTGCAAACATATATGTATACTATACCATTATATGTTTAACATAACATGGATTGATTACAAATAAAAAATAGTTCGTAAATTCGTGTCAATAGGCCTAGATGACTAATGCGCCTAAGCAATGAATTCCTTTCAATTTTAAAGTCTTAATATTGTGTATACAGTTTCAAATATTATTTCTTACAAACAAATCATTCTGCAATTGTTTATACCCACACGACTTTACTTCTTATTAATATTGCTCAATAACATATTATTTATTATGGTAGTCATATATTCAAGTAGTATCACAAATCATATTATGATAACGGTCACGGACTAACTCACATCACTTATGTGGGTCAGTCCAATTAACTAAGTTCACCCTTTCCCTCCCTTATCCCTGTTTATTTTCCGTTAACTTGGATTAAACATAAATATTTGCGACCCGGTGTGAACGATGTATGTTATTTATTTGTTTAGGTATAAATGGGTCATAACTTTTGTAGTAAATTATTTGTCACATGTTGCTATGTGCTTAGTTATGTTTGTATATATCTGCTTACTTTGTTATATGTGTGTAAGAGTATACAATTTACTTCCTGCATTGAATTCTTAGTTTGCATTTGTTTTAAATATTCATTTAGATTGAGGAATGAAATATGAAATATATTTTCAAAATTTTTTTTTATTCCACATTTATCTACATAGTGTTATTAAAAAATAAAGCAAGACAAGACAAACAATTGACATAAGATTCCCTGAGATCATCGGATATTCGCCATATTCGAGTTGTTTTTATAATATAAATACCGTAGGAGATATACGGACTATTTTAATATATTTAGCCCACGCTCTTGGGATTGGGATTCTCGTAATGTAAGAATAAAATGTAATAACAGTCGGTAGATAATTGAAATACGATTTGAAAATAACATTTGTACAAATATTTGAATGTCTTTTCATCGAGGAAAAGTAACATTAAACAACTATAATTACAAAATGGATCTTTTTAAAAAATATGAAAATATAAAATTCTAGATATTGTAAAGAACCCTAATAGATGACGTCTCCATCTCGATAAAGACGATTATATAGATGAGAATTTGGCAGAGCGACGGAACGGTTTCCTAGAGGTCACAAGTTCGAATCCTATCTGTTTTGATGATTTTATCATTGTACAATTAAATTTACAAATAAAAATACTATTCATATACATCGGAGAAGTGTAAATTTGGTACTTACCTATTATAGTATAAGTACCATTATCAATATTAATACTGTGTGTAATATTTTGTGTGAATCATTTAAATAATGTAATCCTTGTCAGTTGACATTCTCGTTGTGACTGGAAGTATGTTAAATATTCATTGAGTCGTTGGTAAATGTGTTTGTTCGTCATATGTTTGTATGATTGTATGATTTATTGTGATACTGCATTATTGATTTTAATTATTAAACAGTATGTTCAATTTTCATTAATACGCTATAGGTTTGTCATTTATATATATATATATATATATACAAGCGATTTACCACTCACTGACTCATCACGAAATCTCCGAAACTATATGCCGAAATTTTACATAGTTACTTCTTTTGTGACGTAGACGTCCACTAAGAACGAATTTTACGGAATTACTATCCCAACGGATTTCAACTTATTGCATTTCACCAAGTTATAAACCTGCAGGAGCTATACACTTAACTCGGGGGTAAGAATAACTATAACAACGGTTACCATAGCAACGGTTACGATGACAATGGATAGTATGACAAAGGTTACCTAAGTTCACATCCAAATTAATAGTGTACCCAGCGAAGCGGGAGGGAATAAGCTAGTTCTGTATATGTAGTACTAAAAATCAATGAATTATAAATGGTATTATAAGATTATGAACACCAAATATTTGTCAAAAGACCGAAAAGCAAACAATAGCTACTTTTTTTTATTTAATTGTAATTTATTTTGTTTATTCGAACATACCAGCCCTATCATATCTTATTCTAAGATTTACAAATACATTTAACTATCAAAAGCAAACCTGTAAACTATCTGTGACTCCACTGCAGTTGGTGACAGAATTCCATGAAACATACCAACATCTATACAATTGAATCAAAGATCATTAACATTCCTCCTTAATGTTACATTGCGATTACATTCAAATAGTAAATGATAAACGTCCTCCACCTTTACACACATTTAACAGTTAGGGGAGACAGATTTTTTCAGTAAAACAACAAAATTTTTTAGTGTGAGGTGTCCAGAACGCAGTCTGTGTGCCATTTTTGTTAAATAGCTACTTACGTTGTATTTATAAGCAACACTACTGCAGTTGTACCGAATTCGATTTAATTCAAAGGTTCTAAAATAGTGTTATTTAATAGTCGGTTACCTAATCCAGGACATCAACAATAAAGTCACAACGATATCTGCTTCAATATAGTTTATAACACGTGTTACAATGATGTTTGATAAATACTTAATTAAAACTGGTTGTCTCCGTGTATATTTGTTATATCAGTATTATAATTAACTCAATTGACTTTATTTTAATGTCATGTAAAATACAAATACTCTTATAATAAGCAATACCATTCCGAAAGGTATAAATGATGAATTATAATCAATATTTGCTTTCAAACAAAATAAGATATAGATTTAATAAGAGTAAAATATCTGAGTAATATCTTATACCTCACAGTATATATTAATATTTATTAAAAGATTGTTCCATTGATTCTTCTCTGTATAAATATTGTAAGTGAAGCATCCTTCCTCTCTTTTATTAGACTCATTACACTTGATCCACGTTATTGAACATTCACTGAAAAGGTTCGCTGAGCTAATATTTAATATCCACAATATTTTAAGGTGTTTTATTTTTTGTTTGCTTTCAATGTTACCTTTTGAGTGTTTGATTTTGTTTTGGAAGAAATAGATATAATTAAACTCATATTGTCCTTTGAGGGAACAAATATCATAATATTTAAATATATTTTTTGAATTTACTAAATATCTGAGAACCTTTAGTCACAGTATAGGATGTTACATGCACTTTAATAATTCTTAAATGTAGAATCCAGTTTTCCAAGCTAAAATATTTGTAGTCCCTCTTCAACTTTAATATTATAGATCAACTGAGAGTCAAAGCTGTTAACACATAGATTCATGGATAAATTTAAATATGGATTCTAATTATATCTATTAAATTTCGAAACCAAATTGAATTAAATTGACTTATTGAATTTTTTCTTAATTTTGTATGAGATTCATTTCCAATGTAGAAAAAATTTAATACACACTTATTGTACTCAATATATAAATAAGATACAACATGAAAACCCGGATACACTTTCACACTTCACAATTCAAGTTAACAATATGGCGACTGCGATGTCTGTCAGAACAAACACAAAATTAAACAAAATACTCGACAATCCGAATATGGAATATATATCTTATCGACTCAAATACATTATTTATTCAACTAAGGTTTCAATGGAGTCTATCGTACGCTTCACGATATTATTAACATAGATGAAGATAGCTTTGACATGAACTCGTACTATCATGATTATATTTTATATTAAAACAGAACTGACCAGTGTAAGATATCAATTGAATCTCATATTAACTGACACAGAGAGATGAGATCATTGTCATCTGCTGTAGTGATCAGTTCAACCACGTCAGGACATGTGTTGAATACACACGATGTAGATACAACTGATGATAATAATCAATGATGATCTATAATGTGATAATATATAACAAACTGTGTGTTAATAAGTTATACATTACACCGTCAATTAACTTTGTATACAGTCTTATAAGGTTGATTTTAATCTCGGATCATAGATTCGTTATTATTTTGGTCTATACGTAATATTAGGTCTTTGAAATATATAATCTATGTAATACATATTCTTTGATGGATTAATACGAAAGAAATATATTTATTGTGAAACACAAAAAAATATGAGAACAATTCAATCAATTATTTTCTTATCATAACGACTTAAATCAATATTCCTAAGATAAATTTACAACTAATTTGTATCAACCCATTCTCTTCTTATTCTATACTTAATATATAATGTATATCTTGTGTATATAACACTTCACACACACAGAACAACACACACATAAGATAACATTTATGAGTGATATTACATGAATGTTTAAGCTGTAATACTTAAAGTGTGTTTAAATGATGAATGTAAATAACAATGTGTTGTTATTACAAAGCACGTGGTAATTAATATGTAGAGTAATATCAGTATGTCTTAATTCAAACACAAACAAACATACCAAGTATAAAGATACTTTATTGTAAATGGTATAAATTAATGTTTCATTATGTTATGTAAATATTTACTGCATTATATTTTTACTCATTGATTGTAGTTTTTTAATCGTCTTTGGATATTTTTCCTGGATGAATGTATTTTAATAAGATCTTAGTTTTAAATATTGTTCAAAGGTTCTTCAGCACTCAGGAAGTGTATACGGTCTGATAGTAGAAACAAATCCAGAAGTCTATTTGAGTTAGTGACAACCGACACAATGCACAATACCTCTGGATATTTGAGAAAATTCAGACTACATTTAGTTTGATGGGTTTCAAGTTTCTGATAACAAAGGCATATAACATAGACATACATATATACATACATACATACATACATACTATAAATATATAGGCTCTAGTACAAATAATACAAAATATTTATGATAGATTTAATATATTTTATAAAGTACAGATGATAATAATATTAAAATATAAAACTTTATAATGAGTAGATAATGTTTGTTTATTATAGTTTCATATTTATTAGTTTTATTCAAACAAATTGTATAATAAAAAATACTTAATAATAAAAATGATATAAGAACAACATTTTATTATTATACGTATTATATTTGCTGTTTCAAAAACGTAGGTAAAGAAAAGAAAGGAAAAATCAAAGAAACAAAGAACTGAATGACACTGATCCACTCCACTATATAGTGATCTCAATAAGATATTTATAATAATATTCTTATTACATTTTTCCAAATATCTTTTATTATATCTCGAAAATCTTATTTAGAAATTTTAATTTAGTACAGATAAATATTTGTAACTATTTTATTCTCTAACTTTGTCCAAAACAAAGCACACAACCCTCATCACAATCTAATGCGCAATACACGTTTAATATTCCTAATAATAATGACAGTTAGTAATGTTTAATAAACATGTTACATTTGATTCATTGTGTATTGTACTTGATGTACACAATCTATAACGAGACAATTAATGATGATAAAAAATGATCAGTCAGCTTACATTGATATGTGTATAGTTAAGGTTGTGTTCTGATACATCATTACGATGATGGTTAGGTAGTGAGAGGAGCGTGAACAGTGAAGGTGAGCGTGTATGCGCATAGGAAAGGAGCCCCTTAAACCTACACCTGGGTCGCAAGTCCCAGGCATTGTTTGTATATATATATATATATATATATATATATATATATATATATATTGAGTATGTAAGTAATAAGACTGCTTGATTTGCCGATACAAAAAGTAAAATAATTTTTATTTTCAATAATTACTGATTTTCTTTGCAATGTACTTTGATTGGTACATTAAGTCCTATTATTAAGTCCGGCAGTTGACCATACCATTTATTGTACGATGAAGTTTTAATAAATTAATAAATATATAAAGTCCCATACAAATGCAAAAAACTACTTCAAGCAACAAACACTATTAATTGAATAAATTGTTGACAACAAATAAAATATAGCATAAACACATGCGTCATGTTTAGACATTTACCAAAAGGGTACAAGGCTGTTCAAAACCACCAGCTCGTGTGGAACAAAGCGTGTTAGAGGCAGAGTACAAGCAGATACACAACACGTCCGTGTATCGGATGGAGAATAACATGTCTCAGAGTGTGGTTATGTCTAAGCGACGAGAGCAAAACAAGCTTTCTGTGAACTGTCAATTCATAATTCTATACAGTAAACTAGAATAATTCAGACTGAATTATCAGAGAATTTTGATAATCGATTCACAGAATTACACAAATTACTAATACAACTAATACACTACAAAAAATAAACTAAAACAAAGGCAAAAATTATTAAAATTGAGCATAGTGAAGCTTGCAGGAATTGACCGGTAATTTTACCAATTTGAGAGGATATTACATATATTTTGCAGTTTTAAACTACTCGACTCCTCTCCCAATAGTCCCTATAATGTGACTTAAAATTCATTTATTTTATTTATGTATCTTTTTACTAGTCAATAAAATGTAATACCATTATTGACTCAACAGATATTCTTTAAAAAACCTGTGAAATCGTAAAATTTAATTCCCGGTTAATCAAATTCTGGAAATTAAAAAAAATTGTATATTAATTTTACAATTTCAAGTGATATACTGGTACATAATTTCCTATCGTCACTCCTAATTTTAAAAGTACATAAAGGTACTTTATTCCGAAGTAATTCAATCAAACATCATGTAATTATACAAATGAGCGCTGTGTGCCTGTGTGTGTATGTGTGTCTGTGTGTGTGTTAATTAATACTGTTGTGAACCTTCATATCGTTTATTACAGTGTTCTTTATTTATTTACTCTTTATTTCTTTTGAACGAGAACGAAAATTTGTTAACAATTTGCATCTTCATTGTGTTATACTCGTTATGTTATAAAAATATTGTTGTTAGGACGCAAGTAAGGCAAGTGAGATTTGTATAGAATAATAATTGTTAATAAAAAAGACGAGTACTTACGTATACAAATTACGTAATATGTCGTAATAGTCACTTTGTACAGAGCACAGCTGACCCTTCAGTGTGTGATGACGAGGAACAAGAGAAGTCTTTGTCATATAAAGGATCATGAATTGCTTAGCTTTCAATATTTCAAAATGGATAAGGATTTCGTATATTGTACAGTCCTATCACAATATGAGTAAGAATAACAGTATTATAGAAATATTGCAATAAGACAATAATATTGCAGGTTTCTGAGATATAATAAAAAAATATATAATATACTATTTACTATTTAAAAATAAATGAATTCTGAATTGTTATTATATATATATTTTTTAATGTTTTTTCATCCTATTTAAAAAATGTAATCTCCCAAATTAATTAAACAAAATATTGATCAAAATAGAAAATTATAAACAGATATTAGTATTTATTTCAGGCATAATCCTATTTATTGAAATATTTGTGGAATTTAGGAAATCAAATCGTTGCTTATGTTAAAGATAAATTTAGTATTTAAACATACTTGTATATAATATTTTTAATAATAAATAAACAAAGAAAACATCAATATGTTTTATATTTCAATGTAATATAAGGTTCAGGATGTTTGTGTTTTAATAAAACAGTAGATATAATGTAACAATATTAACACAACGCAAAATCACAAACAAGTCGAAGAATTATATTGTAATTGAGTGTTATTATACCTTATTGCTGCAACGAACATTAAAAAACTTTCCACTCCTGCAACAAATTACACTTTGCGCTGTTATGAAAATTCCACCAAACTTCTAAACAGAGTTTGATAAAATTTGATTGCTGTGTATACATGCAGGATGCACTGCGGAAAATTGCACTGTAATTTTCACTTGAATTTGGCGATAATAACAATATAATATAAAAAAATTTATTTTAGTCGGAAGAGGAGGAGAATATGAAGTCACTGAAAAGAGCTAGTGTTGTATAAAATATTAATAACTTCAACACAAAAGCAGTATCTTTACTGCTCCAATATTTTATTCTAATCTGAAGAGAAGGAGAATATGATGTCGCCGTAAAGAGTTAGTGTTATATTAGATTAATAACTTTTTCACAAAAGTTGTATCATTACTGCTCCAATAAACAAGAAATGAAATATCTTAAAATAGTGTCGACGTAATATTTGAGTAATAGCGAAACGAATAAAAAGGATCAGAAGCAGCTTTGCTTCAATTTTCTACAATGAATAGGTTTTGTTCCATACGATAACAACACTGCAATTATAATGTTACTACTTATCTCAATTAATCATTATTACAATATATTATGATGGTGACAAGTATTCTCTGTCTCTTTTTAAAGTATTTAGCAAGAATGAATTATAATGATTGCTAAATAAAATAGTATCAGTATTACAACTACAAATACAACGTCTTAGAATGTAACTCTCATGCATTTTAAGACAATAATTAAGAAGAAAGAGATATTGAACTTCTGTTATCGTGTATTTCGTTCATAAAACGTATGTCTCTTTGCTCGCGGTTCCGTCTCCTAACAGATAACATCACCTGTATTGATTTACTGGTTAAGTTTTGTATTAATATAATTTATATGACATTGTATTAAAATAATATATCGTCATAGTTTTCTATTCAAATTATATTTTTTGTTTATGCTATTTTATATTAGCGATGTGACAGAAAATTTAACAATAATTGTGTTAATATTTACTAAGCTGTTTTATTTAAGTCACAAGACTGAAATAGAAAATGGAAAAGAAACAGCAATTATCCTGAATTCACGACATCTTTCAATTTAATTGAAACATGTTTTATATTGAAATTTGATGAAAAAACTTTTATATTTATGTTAAACGAACTCTCTTATATAGTCTTTTAATTAAATTAATATTAAATAAAACTATTGTTATAAGTTCAGATACAGCTAGGAAATAAGTAACAAGTCACAGTAATAGCAGTCTGTAATATAAATCTCATTTATAAAGTAAAACTTTTCTGTTCAAATATATAATATGAAATGACGTGAGAAGAAGTACTTTAGTTAGTTAGTGACAGATGACCGAGGTGTCTTCTTGGACGTTTTCTTTTAATTTGTTTCAAGTATTTTTCTTTATTTATTATTTTTTTTCAAGCGCAGTGCTTTAAATATAACGATGTATTTAATCCATTATAAAATAATCAAAGTGATATCATCATCATAGGGATATGATGGCTGTAAATGACTTCTTAATCTAAACTAAATATGAACATCATTTCATGTCAAATTTTCATTTCTATTTATAAATAAAAACTTAACAATTATAAATTGTTTTATCTTGTTATATTCCTATATACTTGTGATTATTAATTAAATATGTCTTATATTCTTATTTGTTATAAAATTGTTACATTCGAATTTATTATATTCTCACGAACCGCGGAAACACTGATCAGACGCAGGTGCATTGTATCATGTTAAAATCCCAGAATGTAATATCTGAAACCTTTGTTTGTTACATTTACTTGTCTGCATTCTTTTAATTATAATTTCTTTTTATTATATTCATTCTTGTCTCCAACTTTGAGCAAGGATCACGTAGTTTGTAGTTTAATTATAATGAATAATTTTTGGCCAATAAATTTGTATTCTTTTGGATCCTCCGGTTGTGACCGACGTAATTAATGTAGTCTTGCTTCGTCATTAACTAAATTATATTTACCAATACATTCTTGGAATTCTATTATAATCTGTTTGTTGCAGTAATTTACCTACATGACCGACTTTACTAACAGAGTTAATAGAATATTGTAAAGTTAGCGTCATTCAAACAATGTTACTCCACTAGTTATAGGTCTGCACTCAACTTAACAACTATGTAACATACACAACACATGAAGTGGAAAGATGTTTATTATTTAAAGAACCATCAGCAGTTTGTATTAAATTCAAAGATAATAGAAACATGTAAATGAGAGATGCTTCTGCTATGATTGTAAAACTAAGAAAGAAATGTTAATCATTAAAAAAATATTTTTACGTCTGTAAGCTTTTATATCTAGTAGAAAATAATATATTTTACGTATTTCTTAATGTGTATAAGTCTAAAACACGTTAATATTAAAAAGTATATTCTTCTTAATATTATGTTCTTTATTAACAACCTTTGATAATGTTATAAATTAAATATAATTGAGAAACGTCGTCATAGTCAATGTTACTGCTCACATATGTACAATAAATATTAATCCTTGCAATGCTGTATATGATTATAAAAATACTGAGTTAATAAATAATCATTTTGTTTCATTGTAATGTCCGTTGTCTGTAAGATTTATAAGTTTAATATTAATGTGGTAACAAACGATTTAGTTTGTTAAATATTATGTCTTTTACGGAATCAATTTTTTATTTTTATAAGAAAAATATTATATGTATTTTTACTTATATTTTTATCTTGTTAAAAGTTTTGTTAAAGATATTATTTACCCGAAACACCTTTTAATTCTAATTAATTATGAATATAGGATAACAATTTGTTTATATATATCCTTTCACGACTTAACTACTTAAATGAATATTATACAACTGTACGTACACATTTTGTACAGAATAGGACCTCCCATTCATCCTAAAAATATATTGTTCCTGAAGGAGTAACTAACATTTTATGTACGTACATCAAAACTAAGATAATACTGCAAATGTGTATTATTCTGTATGAAGCAAAGTATCCGCATGATGTAAGGTTATATTACGTTTTTTATAGTATAAACGTCAAATTCATTAATACAATAGAACAACATGATATTTCAAAAAATTTGCTGTTGCCTGGTTACTAGCAAAACAGAATTTTCCAATTTCATTAATAAAATCTTCCGTTACAGAGCTACTATATATGTAATTATTTTATTTTTACAATCCTTTGCGGCTATGGTGGTTTTCAGTATTTAATGCTTCATTAGTGTGAAATAAATTAAGAAAATCATGAGACTGAAAACAGAAATGTAGTATTTTGTTGATATATATCAATATAAAAGTTGGTCGAAGCTGACTCTTCACATATTGTATAAAAGTAGCAATTATTTTACGTTTATTGAGTCGTTAAGATATATTTTCTTATTTTTATGAGCCGTTCACGCGTGTCTTTTTTTTTTTTTTTGTGTGTCTCTGCTGTTAGCCCTACTGGCCATGACAGCGTCGCCGGTGGATGGACGGGTGCAAAGACCCGCCCTTGATAAAGGGGGGCCTGAAGGGCTCCAGGGGAACGCGCGTCTTGAGGGCGCCTCCTGTGAGGCTCGGACCATGGCTCAGGACGCCGTTAGGTGGGAAGTGAGGGTTGGATGTGGGTTAGGATTTAACACTAACGTCCTCCGACGGCAGAAACCCCGAAAAACCTTGCTTGGATGGGGGCCTCGTCTTCGCCGGCGAAGACGCTGTGTGTGTGTGTATGTGTAGTGTTCACGCGTGTCACTGGATACTATCATACAAAACATAATATTACATACTATATTATGTTACATGAAATAAAAAATTAAATATTAAATTACTTGATACCTTTTTCTTTTTCTTATTTTTAGTTGTAGTTGTATATTAAATATCACTCAAAGAATATAAAAAGGAGTAGTTAACACCGTTTGTTCAAAAATGTTTTTTAAAAGTTCTGTTTTTCTGAAGCGTTTATTTCTACACTGTTGCTGTAAATAATGGAAATATGACTTGTATGTGCTACTTGATATATTACAAAATAAAATAAATAACTTTACAAAATATAATGGCCTTATTAAAAAATGGATATTTGATAATTGAAAAACAGCATTTTGAGTTCACAGCAAAATACACAAAAGAAAGTTCTAAACAATTTCCGAGCATTACTTTTAAAGTACGAAAAACGATTTTCTTGATCTTAATTTACATGCCTAAAGCAAAAAGTAGGCAAACTTTTTGTTTTATTCATTGTTTTCAAATCTATTTTTATAACCTAAGCGCATTTACGTCATACATATACATGTTCTAAATGTATATACGTATTCTTTGTTATTGCAATAACTATGATCAGGAAATTCAAAATATTTTACCTCGTAAAAGTATGTGGTCCATAAATCTGATTGATATTTAATATGAATTATCTTTAAGTTGCCTTAGAATAATGGTAGCTGTAATGTAATGTAATGTAATGTAATGTAATGTAATGTAATGTAATGTAATGTAATGTAATGTAATGTAATGTAATGTAATGTAATGTAATGTAATGTAATGTAATGTAATGTAATGTAATGTAATGTAATGTAATGTAATGTAATGTAATGTAATGTAATGTAATGTAATGTAATGTAATGTAATGTAATGTAATGTAATGTAATGTAATGTAATGTAATGTAATGTAATGTAATGTAATGTAATGTAATGTAATGTAATGTAATGTAATGTAATGTAATGTAATGTAATGTAATGTAATGTAATGTAATGTAATGTAATGTAATGTAATGTAATGTAATGTAATGTAATGTAATGTAATGTAATGTAATGTAATGTAATGTAATGTAATGTAATGTAATGTAATGTAATGTAATGTAATGTAATGTAATGTAATGTAATGTAATGTAATGTAATGTAATGTAATGTAATGTAATGTAATGTAATGTAATGTAATGTAATGTAATGTAATGTAATGTAATGTAATGTAATGTAATGTAATGTAATGTAATGTAATGTAATGTAATGTAATGTAGATCAATACATAACAGTGATATTAACACAACACATGAAATAACCCACTCACGTGATCACAATTGTGATACTGTAAGTATTATCGAAGCCGGATCTCCGGAAGAGTGAGCAGTTTGTGAGTGACCGTCATACTCGTAGGTACCACGTCACACGTCGCTTAGACTTTGCATATTTAACTTGAAGACCGGTCGTGTCTAAAGTTGGTATGGTTTACTTTAACTTTATATATTTAAAATTACGAATATCATATTTGTTTTGTATTAAGTGACTATAATTTGGATATAAAATCATTAATTATGCATTACAATGTCAACTATAAGTAAAAGGTGTTAAATTGTAAAAGGTTATAATATCGAAATATACGTTAAATGTTTAGAAAACTTAATTAGATAAAATAAATAGTAATAGAACAAATCCAGCATCAGATTGCAAGGTATATTAATCGGATATTATATTTCAAAAGACATTAGAGGATTATAAAGGAAAGTACAATTTCAGTGTTCAAATAAAACATCCGCAAAGAGTTTCAGTCATTGGATTATTTCAATCAGCATCGCTTGCATATTCAAAGACGGGAGAAGGGTGCAGGTAATTAGCATTTACGTATGTATAGTAATTATATTTTTGTACCAGCTTAAAATCTTAGTATTATGTTATATTTATTACAATACCTTGTACATACGAGAATATACGCGGTGAGACAAAGTTTATAATTCACTGAATGAAACTAATGTCTGTCACAGGCTTTAGTACATTATTATTATGCTACAGACGACAGCTGGTGACCTTAATCCCTCCTACAGTGTCACTGTGAGTAACGAGTATTATGGAGATGGTCACTGCAGTGTCTGTCACACACTTGTATGACCAGTAATAGTCTAGGTCCATTTATCATAATAAAGAACCACATATAAGTAAATGACACTCATTTCTGCTGTTACATTTAGCTTTTGAATGACTTTATATTTTATTTACTGTTGTCTTCTCCAATTTCGTAACTGAATTGTACGATAAACTATTTTTTGGGTAAAAAAAAATTGGTTAAATTTTTATGTATTTTTGCACACACTAGATGAGTCATCATAAAAGAAAATTATAAAATAAAATATTATACTCCAACCGACCACAGATAAGAAATAAAATCTTATATTAGTAGCACGAAATAAATTCTTATATTAACTTTATTCTTATTGTTAAGTAAAAAATGTACTAATAAATAAATGACAAATGTGTCAGTCTACTTTCTGCATAATTTAAATAACTGACATAAAGAAAAATAAATTAATAATAACAGAGAATATTCACAAGAAAACTTTATTATTAACGACTTTTGAAAATAACTTTTTGAATAAAACGCGAACGATATATTTTCAAAAGAATAAAAAGTTATTCAAATATCTTATAACTGACAGAAGTAACTTAAATGTTTGTCAATAAAAAGGCATATTGTGTTTAATGATAACACGATCTTCATTTTAACATATTAGAGCATTTTAGTGAACTAATTTACAACTACATACGCTTTAGCTGCATTCTACTGTTAGTAGTATTGAAGCAGATGAACAGCTGATATATAATAACTAACATTACATAAAAATCTTTAAAACATCTTTTCTAACTTAAATTATTGAAAAGTGTTTGTTGATTATTTTTTAAATACTGAAAGAAAAAAATCACTCAATCACAAAAGTAACTTTGTTTAAGATGATTTTATTTTATTGAAAATATTCATATTATTCATTTATGAGTTCCTAATGTCAAGTCCCGTCTTTAGGTACTGGGTTTAAAGATCTAAAGTTTTAATGTCATCATAAACACAAGATGAAATTATTTCCAAATGTCCTAATAAAGTGAACTCACACCTAACCCTTATAACATAAACGAAGGGTCACTTTTGTTCTACTTCTTCATGTTATGATATAAATATGATCAAATATAAAGTATTGTCTTAGTTGTCTCTAAATTTATTTTATTATAATATTTAAACTTCACTTTCGCAGAAAGAAATAAGAATATTTTTATTACATTTTATTATATTTCTATTACAAGTGCTTATAATTTACAACTCACTGTCTCCTGAACTATTTAAACGGATACTCTTCGACGAGTATTTTTTTGTTAATGCTTACTTTATTAATAACATTAACTTGTCTTTATGTAACTTTAAATACAATTTAAATAAATTCTCCTAACATGTCTAGGCGAAGAAAATTAATATTAAATTTATATATCATATTGGTTGTAGTTAAAAATTACAGTTTATATACTAACCGTTGAAATTCCATTTTATTAATTAATCTTTTTCCTTCGTATTTGATTAATGATTTGTTCTGTGTTTGTAAAGTTCTGAGCTTAATTAATAACAAAACTGTTATAATAATGCTGTGTTCATAAATTGTTCATAGTAATTGTATATAGTTCAAACTCACAATAATTTATGTTAATTTTTTTTACGAACTCACACAATATAACTTTTTAAGTTTATATAGATTTTAATCCGAAATACAAATTTTTATATCGCGTTTTCCGCTTCACCGACTGAAACAAAATACAAGTTCATCAGCGAGCCTCCGATATCATATTACATAATTATTAAATAACATCATGTTACATACAGACTTCCTTATTGCACTGCTTGTATATATATATATATATATATATATACATATATATATATATATATATATATATATATATATATATATATATATATATATATATATAAATTCACTTCAGAACGCAGAAGTTTAACGAATTATATAAATTTATAAAAAATATCAACAATTTCTAAAATACTTTATTTTTAATATTTTTTTATAATCACTTAGGTTTGAGTTTAGATAAAGAGTAATTAACTGTCTAAGCTACTATAGCTTCTGTAAAAGATTACTATAAATAATTGCATTTTGTTACTTAAATATGATTATATTTAGAAGTATCTGAAACTAATACATTTATTTCAGTCCCTCCTTCGGGGTTCTAATGACTTTGTTTCTTGTAGTGTAGATTATTTTAGTTAGAACTCTCTGAGAAAATTAATATCACTTAATAAGTAACGATATTCTACTTATATCATGATCACATTGAGTTGGCCATGCGTTTAGAAATTTGGTACCGTGATCTTACAATATAATTTCTGTAATTGCTTGTTTTTCTGCATGTTTACATATTTTGCTATTGTTCATACGTTTGAACTTAATTATAAATTATGTTCTAAAATCATTTAATTATGAATCTACAATACATTGAATCAATCCAGCTACCAATTTTGAGAGAAATTATTCCATATAGAGATACTCAGCGAACTGTACTCAACTTGTGATACTATTATTTACTCTTGACACATAGTAGCTGTAGCAGTCAACTTTGAAAATGATAAATGGTTGTTTCCAAATTTATATTATCTATTTCAATACATTTAATTAATTGTCATAGAAATTCCGTAAGTTCTTGCAGCGAACTATCGGTGAATATGAAAGTTACAAAGCCTCCTACTTACTCACTAAGTTATGGAGACCAATTCCAGTTTGCTCAGTTAAAGTATCTACAACTTACGAACAACTTTTAAACAAACTTAAATATATTTTGTTGAATCTTTTATTATAAATGGTTGGCAACAAAACTATAACTAAATATTTCGAATGTATGGCTTTTGCATCATTTCAAAGGAAGATGTAAAGTTATCTTATAAATATAACAATTTATTTTCTTATTATTAAAACGATTGTTACATTAAAAATGTGAAGATACCGCCAGACGTACGTAGGTGTCAACCCTCTAACAATTAAAGATAAAAGATATATACATGACCTCTTATCGAAATTCAACCACCTTTTAACTTTTGAGGTTCATTGAGCATATAATGAGGCGAGGAGACGATAGCCTCGAAAAGCTAAACGTTGTTGGGAACACACAGGAAAATAATGACTTTGAAGGGTTGAATAAAAAATCATACCGGTTTTATGTTTCTTTATTTGAACAGGTTCAAATAAAAAATAAATATTCTCAAAATATGTAAAAACGTAACATACTCGTGATACCAAGCTGTCACAGCTTACAATAGAACATCATCACGTCATCCGGAGGTCGCCGGTAATACTGACTGGGATGAAATATAAGTGAATGGTTAGTATTCAACTTATCCAATTACCAACAAATTAAAAGTATAATTGATTGCGTCGATCCCAACTAATATAGATAAGGACAGGTTGGTGACGTCATGATATATTTGATAAGTATTTATAACGTACAGTTTTTTGGAAAACACCTTATCAATAATTGTACTAATATAAATATTTAAATATTTTACAATGAATATAAAATATTAATAATGACAGATTTCACATAAAAGCTTTAACTTCTCAACAATACATAATATCTGAACATAATATAATTTGAAGAACACAATGAGTCATTATTAATTATAACTATTATTTCTTGATAAATGTAAATTAATAATAAATACTATTATTATTATAATAAATTAATTAATTATCAATGTTAAGAAAAATTAAATTTACTTATGAATATTAAATATCTGTAACTAATTCTATGTAAGAGACTAAAATTCATTACTTAATAGAGCGAAGCGAGCGGAGCGCTCTATTGGAGACTTTTTCACATTTTTTGTCACGAATAGGTTTGAAAATTACTTGACGGAAAATTATGAAATATTTGCAATCAAAAAGACACAATTAATCAAAAAGGTGATGGTTTAAAAAAAAAATTGATTGAACTGATATCCCATTGAATGGGAAACGATTAATCATTACACTGGGCTAGCTTCTGATCATATTTCAGATCTGTTTTTTCATATTATACTCGTATATAATACATGAAAAAACTATTCCAGGTTAAAAATTGTCAAATTTAAGAGAATTCAACCTGAACGTGGTTTGAATTTCTGCCTTAAAAAATTCGTGTAATGTATCTTGGTTGATAGAATAAGATATTTCCGTGTGTATTATATTTAATATTCAGAACACTCACGAAGTATGTTCAACTGTTGTGATGACACTCAAATACATTAATTAGTTAATCATTTCCTTCCCAACTACCGTCAAAGTAAAAATGGGGATTATCTATAAAAATGTTTGTTATACCTCTACCACTTATTATGTTTCTGTATAAAATACAGAGGGCATATCATTCAATATGTATTATAGACTTTTAAAAAGTAATCATTGTATTATTGTAAACATTGTATTATTGTAACTTTTAAAAAGTAATCATTGTATGATTGTATTATTGTAATTTTATTTATATGTTGTTTGTATAATTTAATATTTTTTAATAAGCTTTTTGGAAGATATTTATGTATAGACTTTTATATATTCAGTTTAGTTTACTATTAGTACGTTGCTTATCATCTATTGGTGAAGGTTAAACTCTGTCTTATCTTCGTGAAGGTTTAACATCTTATTACTCACTTAACACCAACACAGTATAAACTGATCTTTATCAAGATCCTTCCAGATTTTGGAACACTATAAGTAAATAAATGTTACCAATATATTTACCTTCATTGCTAAAGCTATTGAAGCTTAAGCAAATATATCTTAAAACTCAACCTTAATACTAAGTTATATGATTCTGATAAACATTTATTATCTTTGTTATCTTATACAGTGAAGTAGATACAATGTAATAATATGAAATAGATATTTGATATTTTATAACTTTATTGAGAGATGAAAATTAACAAATAATACTATTTTATATATTTTGTTAGTGTCATATGAAACATAGACTATGTCATTTAATAAAATTAATGTATTTAGATAAAGTACTGTAAGTATAATTTACATTTATAATTATAAAATGAATCTTCTTAATTAGTTTACTTCATATTAGCTTTTAACTTATTTAAGTATAAGAGATTATTATACAATATTCATTTGTATTTTTTTACGACAAAAAATATTGATGACGATGTTAATCACTAAAATATAATGATATTAATAATAATCTATAACTTTTTATTTGATATAATATAATATATCAGTATAATATCCCACACACAGCTGGTGCAGACCGCAGCTCTGGTTGCGGTACTCAAGTAGTGCTGATGAGACACAGACCGTACAAGTAATGTCCTTGTAAACGACACTTGAGAAATGTTAATAAATATTCATCCTTCATTTCAAAACACGCTGTGTTTATATTTTGTACTAATTATATTTTTATGCTTATATATAAAGTATGTTTCTATTGTTCAAACTAAAACGAAAAGTAACTAATAATTCAGCCACTTAATAAATAATAAATTAAAGAAACAATTTCTTTGTTATTTTATATACGTACAAGTCTCAAAAATCGTTCTTAATGGTTTTTATAAGTAGCTCTGAATTTAACAAATTACAAAGCAGTCCTCGTTTGAGACTCACAAAGACGTGTTCAACAAATTACACAAAACAAGTTCAAAACAAATTACTGATCACTTTAAAACATTACTTTGAGATACGAAAAACAATTTTCTATTTGTTTTATCTTGTCAGTTATTATATAAAGATAGGTTAATGTTGTATGTTATTTAAATACAATAAATACATATATAACTGAATAGTAAATAATATCAGGATAAGCTTCTCAATAATGTTATATATATTATTTAATATAAAGAATGTTATAATAAAGTAAAGTTATATATCTTAAGGTGTTAATGTAATAATGATGTAGTTTACAAACACATGTTGTTATTTGTAATACTGACATGATACTGGTCACTTCTATTAGTTGGTCTTCTCTGGTTTGTATCTGAGTAAAGGTGGGATTACAAAATCCTCAAAATCAAAGCAGTTTTATATGATAAAACTATATTACCTTTTAATATCAAAATATGTTCTATTTTAGATTTTTTTATTTATTATCATCACAATAGTCTTTTTGATGAATTTCGTATAATAAAAATTGATTTTCTTGTAACTAATTATTTTATTTTGTATCATTTTCTTCGCTTTAGTTAATTATTATCAATAAACTGAACGTGATGATTTAATTAGTGCTTAAATCGAATAATTTGAATTTTAACAGCGAGTTCTGAAAAGTAGTTGGATGTCAAATTTAAAAAAATATAATTAAAAAAAAGATAAATAAATAGAAAAATCTAAATATTTTTTATATGTTATTATTAAAAAATATTTTATTTTTAAATGCTTTTATTTAACTTGACATGTATCGGATCAAATATTGTAACGCGAAATTTTAATACTCAGACTCAATGAATTTCGATGAAAATTAGAGCACATGTTCGGCTCCGGTGACAATACAAGTAAATGGGGTTACCCGAAGAAAACATCCCCTTTTGACCCCTGTTTGCCACCCCTACGTGTTTTTAATCGCGTTTTCGACCATATTTGCCGAATTTTATTGTCCGGGTTAAATATATTTCACGAAAATTAGTCTTTATGTTATATTTTAGTTAAAATACAAGTGGGTTTTAAAAGCATTTTAAAAAAAAAAAAAAATTATGTATTAGAAATATCCTATCACTATGTTATATGCACTTTACATGGTGTTTAAAATAAATTGTTTTTTATTCTATAACGGTCTTATTCCAAGTCATTAACTTTTTCAGTCGAAGGTCGTCTTCAGATATAGAATTGAACTGAGAGCTTAGGGACTATTTGGTGGTCGGTATTATGTCCTTGGGAATTAAGGTTCAATATTAAACAAAAAATATAGGGGCAAAGTAACTAAGAGGAATGGATTATAAAATAGTACTTAGTTCTTTAGGTTTAATGAGTTTTAAGTTAATATTTGTTAGATATATTTATCAAATAATTTGTTGTAGTAAGTTTGGTTATATAGAAACAGTTAATAGAGGTGGTTGATTTTGAGATATATAGTAAAGATATTTCAATCGCGTGGCCGTGTGAGAGAATTTCCGCTACAATATTAATGATTCTCAAAAACGCTAATCCATGTTTCTGATTCTCCGTGAATGTACTCACATGTTAATAATTTCCTGGCTTAGAGATAAATTATAAACAGGAAGAGATTGAAGATTTGGTGTAAATGAGTATTTCACATCTACATTTTTATAATGTATATTTGTCTTTATATTTTTTTCACTGAAGTTTTTAAAAATGTATCAAATAAAGTTTCGAGAATGGTTAATATGACGTCCCTATATAGTGTTATATAATGTTAGTACATTAACAGGGCAATCGTGGAATAAAATGTAGTTAAAGGAAGAGCAATTGTGTTACTTAAAATATAATAGTAATAACCAAGTTACATTGCCTAATTATTGACAAATAATGCAGGATGTTTTGTTAATTATAATGTTTCCTATGAAGTAATAGACTATATTTCTATCAATAAGAGTATAATATCATTATTTACATTACAAATATTAGTGTTAAGTACTAAGCATTAAACGAAAAGCCGGGTTGAATTCTAATTATTTTATTAATTATTTCATACTTTTATGAGTTAAAAAAATTTACAACTAATTAGCAAATACTAGCAATTTGATTCCCCTTTAATAATAATCAGAACGTGTGTTTGTAGTTTTGTAGTTGTAGGAGACTTGATTCCCTAACTTCAAGACATCCATCATATACAGACCGTGTTAGTACGAACGCTATGGAGGTATAACAAATTATTTATAAACATGTAAATAATTCACATGCTCACAATTTTATGCATATTTTATTAATCTATCAACGCTAGTAGGATAGGACATATACATATTTTATTATTTATCATATAAGATGGTATTGTCACAATATTCTTTATAAAATAAATCTGCTTCAAGCTCTGTGTATGTTTATGCAAAAGACTCGAAAGTAAAATAAACGACTTATAATTAACAAATAAATATGTTCACAAAGGTTCACAAATTTATTTGTTATTTTATTTATTTTAGTTCCTGTAAGTAAAAGAGAGAAATATTCAATAATCATGTTTTATTTAAAAGTCACCGGATAACTTTGTTACGATCCCACAGAAACACAAAGGAATTATCTTTTGTTATGACACGCTTTTGTTTTTACTTTTGTTTTATCCATAAATGCTATAAACTTAGTTCGAAATTGTTATTTAAATATAAAAAGTTTTGAGCTCCTTGACCAATATTTTAAGGCTGATTGAAACCGGAACAATCAATAATAAAGTCTTTATTACTACCTAACAAGGCATCTCAAAAGATTTATTTAATAAGTTACCATTACTTAATTTTTAGTTTAGAGTCAAACTATCTAGTTTGAAACTAAACTCTTAAATAGAATTTTTATTAGCGTTTTACATACTTAAAAATTTCAGTTTTGACTTTTTCTCACCACTGCTACACTACACCCTGTTTTCTTTATGTATAAACAAATGTTTACAGTTCAATATTTTAACAATGGTATTAATGGAAGCCTTGTCTGTATTCTAAAGTCATTTATGTTAAGTATATTATGAACTGCTCTTCAGCAATGTGCAATGAGAAAGCTAATGTTACCGTAAAGTGCTCTGCTTCGGAATTATATCATAAATTTAATAATTTATTCTTTTATCAGATCACTTATATAATAGATAGAAAGCCCATTTTCTTTACAGTAATCTCTTTATACCTATTTAAGTTGTAACATCAATCCATCAGTGTTGACAGATGAATCTCGAAAATATTGCGATAAACAAAGCCATTGTGTCAAATTAAAAACTACTCAGAACGACTTGTTCAATCCGCAGATAACTTAAATTTAGGAATATTATTTAAATTTTCACCGAATTTCCATAAGATTCAAAAGTTAGACTAACATTAAAAGTTTATATGCTTATTTTGCGCTAAAACGAACGTAAAAATGGTGTGCTTGTCCCAAATTACTATCCTGGAAGATAGATATTATCTCTTCTTATAACTAAAGTCTGAAAAGGTTTTATATATGTTATCAGCTTTCATTCTTACAATTACAAAGTAAAGTAATGTTACTACTGGCGAAGATGAGATTTATTTAATGATATTGCTTCCACATTATAAAGATGGTGGTGCAGTTTGTTTTTCCTTAGATTGCCGCAAGCAACGTTTGTGTGGTTGCAATTATAATTGAGATTTATTTAATATGTTATTTATTCAGTATATTTTGAGATAAACGTAAAAAAAATCCAAAATACGAGTAATATTTTATTTTTAATGTAAAATTTAAGTTAAATATATGTACATTGTACATCAATGTAGTTTGTCTGCTTTATATCTTGAGTGTAGTTTATAGTCAGTATGTTGTTTCTCGTCTATTGGTGAAGGTTTAACTCTCTACCTTCATCAATGTTTCACGTCTAATTAATCAGTCAGCAGTAAGTTAAACCTGATGGAGCCATTAAGATTTTGAAACACTATAAATAAATGTTACCGATGAATTTATCTTCATTGTCAACTGATAAATATCTCTTAGCTTTATCGAACAATCCTAAATAGTAAGTTATAATACGATATCTCTTTCTAATACAGTTAACTTTTTATTTACATTGTAATGAAATGGAACTTTTTGGGACATGAAAATGTTTTCTGAGACTATATGAAACTCAGATCAAGGTAATTTGTTGAAATTTATATTTATATTTCCAGTTGTATGATATATTTATTTATTTATTTGTTTATTGTATAAGATATTTATTTCATTTATCTTTAGTTTTTAATGTTTATATATACAAAGGGCATTAATGACGTATTAATTGATAAAATAAAAAAATTACAATATTTAAAACCTTATTTAATTAATGTATATTGTCACAGCTGGCTACAGACCGCAGCTCCTTATCTTTGATAATATTACAAATCGACTCTCGTAAATTATAATAATTGTTGATTTTTTTAACACCAATGTCATATTATATGGAAGTTTCAGTTAATTTAGTTTGTACCCGATGTTATAATAAATCAAATCCATTTGTAATATTGTTTAAATAATTTCATAATTTTTGAAGATTTAACAATAATCATTTCAATACAAGTTAGTGAACCAATAATAGGTGCAACTAAATACATTTTAATAATAACTAAATACATTATAGCATTGCATTATCAATTAAAATGAAGCAAAATCTTTAAATAATTTCAAGACAGTTTGTTGCCAACAATTTATAATAAAAGATTCAACAAAATATGTTTACATCCGTTTAAAAGTTATGCGATAGTCGTGGATACTTTAACTGTGCAAACTGTAATTGGTCTTCTTAACTTAGTGAGTGAGTAGGAGGCTTTGTAACTTTCATATTCACCGATAGTTCGCTGCAAGAACTTACAGGACTTCTATGATAACTAATTAAATGTATTGAAATAGATAACATCAATTTGGTAACAACCATTTATCATTTATTGAATCTCCTGTAGTTATTAAATGTAAATAATAGTATCTGAAGTTCAGTACAATGCGATGAGTATCAAATAATATCATTACTTATTATTGTTAAGTGATTTCTTCTCGTAGAATATTTTACAATTAATTCATAAAGAAATCAAATATATATTAGTAACAGAAATTGTAAAATTGTTTTTATTAAACATTGAGTCAATTGTAATGGTTTTAATTATGAAATGGACCTAATGAGACGTAGCTTCTTAACATTCCATGGATTCACCGTGCGGGTGCCGGGCCCATCGCGTTGCAAGAAGGTGAGCGCAAATAATGCCTGGGACTTGCGACCCAGGTGTAGGTTTAAGGGGCCCCTTTACTATGCGCATACATGCTCACCTGCACTGTTTACGCTCCTCTCCCTACCTAACCAAATATCGTAAGAACCTACTAAAGCCGCCTTTGAAATATGTTCCAGAAATGAACTGATGATCGTTCTAGAAAGGCCGAGGTCCTTAAATAAGTTGTAGAGAGATTTTGCTGTTATACCTCTCGCTCCTACTTCTACAGCGTACAAGTTAACTATAAATTTATTCCTGATCAGTTCGTTACATAGTTCGTAATACTTGTTAAGCTTAAATGT
Organism: Melinaea marsaeus rileyi; assembly: GCA_918358865.1. Classification (NCBI taxonomy): domain Eukaryota; kingdom Metazoa; phylum Arthropoda; class Insecta; order Lepidoptera; family Nymphalidae; genus Melinaea; species Melinaea marsaeus. The sequence continues at coordinate 4,120,305 of OU911094.1, forward strand.
ATGGTCTTTGGGTATGTTTGTTTCCCTATAATATATTTTAATGTAAGTAAATGATGCAATAACATTCATTTTACTATAAATAAGAATTTATGAAAGAATATATTTATTTTACGGACCTTATGTCTGATTCAAACAACTTCAATATCTGTTTAAATATTTGATAACGTTGTATATATATATATATATATATATATATATATATATATATATATTTACTTACAATCAGTGCAATGACAAAGCCTGTAGGTAACATGATTTTATTTTATCAAGTGATATGATATCCGAGGCTCGGTAATGAACTTGTATTTTGTTTCAGTCGGTGATGAGGAAAACGCGATTCAAAAATCAGTATTTCAGATGAAAATCTATATAAAGTCGTACAAATTAACACAGCAATTTTTATGATTACGTCAATTATTTTACTTTTAACTTAATTATAAATAGTTCAAACTTATTGTGAATTTGAATTATTTACTAATACTAATTATAGTATGAACAATTTATTACCAATATTGTAACAGTTTAGTTAATAGTTGGTAAATATAAAGTCAGCTGATAGCGTTACAACCACTCCATACATCATTGATACAATAAAGAAGAGGAGGTTAATTAATAATATGTAATTTCAACGGTTAGGATATAAACTGTAACTTCGACCTACAATAGACTAAGGTATAGATTTAATATTATTATTAAAATTTTCTCTCACTAGTTATGTTAGGAGTGTTTATTTAAATAGTATTTAAAGTTACACAAAGAGAAGCTAATGTTATTAATAAAGTGAGCGTTAAGAGTGTCCGTTTAAATAGTTCCCTAGACAGTGAGAAAAAAATCAGTAATATTTTGTAAATTATAAGCACTTCTAATAGAAATATAATAAAATGTAATAAAAATATTCTAATTTCTTTCTGCAAAAGTGAAGTTTAAATATGATAATAAAATAAATTTAGAGACAACTAAGACAATATTTTATATTTGATCATATTTATATCATAAACATGAAGAGGTACAAAAAGTGACCCTTCGTTTATGCTATAAGGGTTAGGTGTGAGTTCACTTTTATCAGGACATTTGGAAATAATTTCATCTTGTGTTTATGATGACATAAACTTTGTATCTTCAAGTCCAGTACCAAAGGCGGGTCGCGACAGAACGAACTCATAAATTAATAATATTGTTAGATGCTACAAGACGCCGTTAGCAACACCCCCTCCATCAAATATACAAAGCGAAGCGTACGGCGCGCACGCACAGGCTTTTTTGAGACTTTGGGTCGAACAGACGTATTGCGTTAGGGATTACTGAATATCATTTTTGTCCATTGTTTTAATTATTTTTGTTAATTGTTAGACAATGTGTTAATCATTAGATTAAATATTTGATTGTGAATATTTGTTAAAATAAATAGCTGTAGGTAATAGCAGTATTTCTTTTTTTAAATTAACTTAAACCACTTCTGATTCCTAAAATCAGAAGTGGGATTCGAACACTGCTCACGGTTTGCATTTTGTGTTAATTTTTTTTCATATCCATAGTGGTGTATCGTAAGCCCTTTTCGTAAGGTTCAAATTTCACCTTCACTTTGGTAAGTGTTCATTATTCTTTTGAAACAAAGACGAGCTACGCTTACATTGTAACGTCCTATTGTCTATTTTGAATAACATTCGTCCTATTGTCAATTTTAAATACCGTTATTTCATACTGTGAGACGATTTGAAATTTGTTTTATAAAAAAAAAGTATCTTCGTGTTGCGTGACAAATGAAAGTTGATCTTATTTTGTTATGATTGCTTAATTTTTTTTTTAACGTTACGTCTTTAATAAGCCCATTTTATTGACAAGTGTTTCTTTTGAGGCCTAGATCGCTTTATATACTTTTCATACTATTGACACCTTCGTGTTTTGATAATTAACTTTTTTAAATTACTTTGTTTTTGTACCTTTTTCGTTCCGAGTGTGAATATTATTGTTTTAAAGTGAAAAATACTAATTATCCTAGTGAAACTCAAGGTCTCAAAGGGCATCTTTGGCGTTGTGATTGTTTTACATCTAGATTTTAACATGGATCGACCCTCTCGATCCAAATCTCGTGGAGATCGAAGGTTGTATCGAGAAAGGTCAGCGAATCGTTCCCGCGGGCCGTCTTCAGGTCGTACTCCCTCACTTCCACCTAGGACAAGGTATCGTACCCGCAGTCGTAGCCATAACAGAACCAGTGGTCGCTGCCATGCGCGTGATCGTGAACAGGACCGCAGCCGCAGCCCGCATCGCAATCATAGCCATAATCGCTACACGGAACAGAGCCGCAGTCGTAATCGTGAGTATAGTGACCACCAGTCTTGGCGTTCAATCATGACCCGTCTCCACGCCTTAGAATCCAACGCACTTTCCTCACATGTACCTGATCACCCGCCATCTACTAGGCCTATCTATGAGAACGGTACTGAGCAGATCGTAGAAGCTATCCATTCACTAAAAACCGGAAGTACACAGAGCTACTATGTATCAAATTTCGATCCTAACGTTCACGATGTGGAGTCATGGTTTGATGAGGTTGATAGGGCGAGGTTAATTAATCGTTGGGAGGATCACGAGTGCCTAGCTCGCATAGGTAAGTGTATGAAGGGTGATGCCAAATTATGGTTGGATGAATGGGTCACCAGTGACCGCACTTGGTCCAACTTCAAGAAAGACTTCAAGTGCCTCTGCATTAAAAAGATAGACGTAGCTAACATCCTGTATGAAGTTATGTCTACCAACTCTAATACGTTTAGGACTTATGCGGAATATGCACGTAGATCATTGTTACGTCTACGTATCGTTAAAGGGTTGAGTGAGGACCTTATTACGGCAATAGTGTTACGTGGTATCAAATACCCACAGGTTAAGGCTACCACAACAAATGCGAATCTTTCTCCTAATTATCTAGTGAACTACCTATCGACGTTTGTGAAGCCTGAAGCTCCAGGAACTTCAACGCAGAATTGCTCAGCTTTACCGACTACCTCCAATAGATATCAAGGTAACAAACACTCTTTTTCAAATCCTAATTCAGCTGTTAAATGTTTTTTGTGCAACCGACATGGCCACAAACAGGCCAACTGTCCTCAAAGGGTGAAAGCTTCTGCCGCTGTCACGACTAGTACCACCGCGGCTGATCTGACAGTAAGTAAACCATCTGGTAAGCCTGGGAACAATAATATTTGCCTATTTTAGCCAGGTCACGAAAGGAGCTGAACCTAATTACCATTCTTATGAGCTCGAAAAGTTAGCTGTAGTTAAGGTTCTTAAACATTTCCGCCACTATTTAATTGGTTTAAAATTTGATGTCTACTTCAGTCTCCAAATAAAGGACGGCCGAACGGTTATCGAGAAATCGGCTACAGCAGGATGCTACCGTTAATAGAGAACGTAGCTCCCCTCGTGTATTCCAGAAGGGAATTCGTTATAAAGTACTCGCAATCTCAAGGAAAACTAGATGCTGGTATGCGAGGTCCTTATAAAGTCATCAATACTCTTCCAAACCATAGATACGAGTTGAAATTAGTCGCTGGGGCCTATGGGAAGACTACATATGCAGCTGCCCAATCCTCCTGGTCCCATGGAAAGGAGAATGGACCTCTGACACCTGCGCTGCATTTTTCGAAAGCACTTATGTTATTTATCTTTTAAAGAAGATACCCTGTTTATGTATTCATGTTGTATTGAACACCTTATGTATCCATGTTGTGTTGGATACCTTATGTGTCTTCCATGTTGTATTGGAGATACCCTGTTTATATATTCATGTTGTATTGAACACCTTATGTATCCATGTTGTGTTGGATACCTTATGTGTCTTCCATGTTGTATTGGAGATACCCTGTTTATATATTCATGTTGTATTCAATACCTTATGTATCCATGCTGTGTTGGATACCTTATGTGTCTTCCATGTTGTATTGGAGATACCCTGTTTATGTATTCATGTTGTATTGAATACCTTATGTATCCATGTTGTGTTGGATACCCTATGTGTCTTCCATGTTGTATTGGAGATACCCTGTTTATGTATTCATGTTGTATTGAATACCTTATGTATCCATGTTGTGTTGGATACCCTATGTGTCTTCCATGTTGTATTGGAGATACCCTGTTTATGTATTCATGTTGTATTGAATACCTTATGTATCCATGTTGTGTTGGATACCTTATGTGTCTTCCATGTTGTATTGGAGATACCCTGTTTATGTATTCATGTCGTATTGAATACCTTATGTATCCATGTTGTGTTGGATACCCTATGTGTCTTCCATGTTGTATTGGAGATACCCTGTTTATGTATTCATGTTGTATTGAATACCTTATGTATCCATGTTGTGTTGGATACCTTATATGTCTTCCATGTTGTATTGGAGATACCCTGTTTATGTATTCATGTTGTATTGAATACCTTATGTATCCATGTTGTGTTGGATACCTTATGTGTCATCCATGTTGTATTGGAGATACCCTGTTTATGTATTCATGTTGTATTTAATACCCTGTTATGTATTCATGTTGTATTGAATACCCTGTTATGTATCCATGTTGTATTGGATACTTTGTGTGGTGTAGATTGTCAGTATCGGCCAGTACTGAGAACTGCTGGGTAAACGTAAGTGCCCAGTGTATCATAACCTTACTTTTGTACCTATGTGAATATGTGCATGATGAACTCTCCTTACCCTATTTAGAATTAACAAAACTAACACTCTTAACTGTGTCTCACCTAAACGGTTGGGTTAAGTGATTACTATTAACACTAGTTGTGTACATTTTGACTTTAGATATGACTAATGATGATGATGAGCCCTCGAGAACAGACCCAGCGCCGGGCCCTTCGTGTCTATCTGGTCTGCCTAGACTGTTTTCCGACTCCGAAGATGACGGGCCTGTCGGGGACGACAGGATATCAGGAGAGGCCGTGTTAGATGCTACAAGACGCCGTTAGCAACACCTCCTCCATCAAATATACAAAGCGAAGCGTACGGCGCGCACGCACAGGCTTTTTTGAGACTTTGGGTCGAACAGACGTATTGCGTTAGGGATTACTGAATATCATTTTTGTCCATTGTTTTAATTATTTTTGTTAATTGTGAGACAATGTGTTAATCATTAGATTAAATATTTGATTGTGAATATTTGTTAAAATAAATAGCTGTAGGTAATAGCAGTATTTCTTTTTTTAAATTAACTTAAACCACTTCTGATTCCTAAAAATATGATTATTTTCGTTAAAATAAAATTATCTTAAACAAAGTTACCTTTGTGAATGCTTTCGTTCTTTCAGTAGTTTAAAAAAATCAACAAACACTTTTAAGTTATTTTTTTTTTTTTTTTTTATGGAAGAGGAGGGCAAACGAGCTGGCGGGTCACAGATGACTTGTGATCACCGCCGCCCATGAACTCTTGCAACATCCGAGGATTTACAAGAGTGTTGCCGGCCTTGTAGGTAGGAGTAGACGCCTTTTTTGAAGGTACCCATGTCGTACCGATCTGGAAATACCGCCGAAGGGAGTTCGTTCCACAAGCGAGTGGAACGTGGAAAAAAGGTCCTTGAGAACCGCACAGTGGAAGATCGCCACGCATCCAGGTGGTAGGGATGGTAAAGAAGTCGATGGCGCGCTGTGCGGTGATGAAATTCGGCGGCAGGCATCAGATCGAATAGTTCTTCGGAACACTCCCCGTTGTAAATGCGGTAGAAGACGCACAAAGAAGCCACGTCTCTACGCAATGCCAAAGAGTCCAGCCGTTCGCAGAACACCGGGTCCCCGACAATCCGAGCGGCTCTCCGTTGTACGCGGTCAAATGGTAGAAGCTGATATTGGGGTGATCCGGACCAGAGATGAGAATAGTACTCCATGTGTGGCCGGACCTGCGCCTTATAGAGCGCAAGTCTTTGGCCAGGTTTGAAATACTGCCTCGCTCTATTAATCACTCCCAATTTCTTCGAGGCCAACTTGGCCTTGCTCTCCAGATGACCACGAAACTGACAATCGCTCGAAATGTCGAGACCCAGTATTCTGATACTTGGCGAGGCAATGAGGGGGGTGCTCTCGAAGAGCGGTGATACGACAAATGGGGTTTTCTTAGTGGTAAACGCGCAAACCTGTGTCTTTAGGGGATTGAACTGAACGTGGTTCAGTTCACCCCACTCAGAGACCATCCCCAAGGAAGTCTCTATAGACGACACAAGTTTCTTTCGGCACTCGTCGACGTTTTCCCGAGAGAGACCTGCACGGCCGGAATACACCGCATCCCCAGTGCTGTCATCCGCATAACAATGTATGTTGGAGATATCCAACATATCATTGATGTGCAGGAGGAACAGAGTTGGGGATAGCACGCAGCCTTGGGGTACACCGGCGTTCACGGGCTTGGGGTCCGAGCAAAAACCGTCGAGAACGACCTGTATGCTCCGCCCAGTGAGGAAGCTGGTGATCCACTTGCATAAACTCTCGGGAAGCCCATAGGAAGGTAGCTTCGAAAGAAGCCCCTTGTGCCATACACGATCGAAGGCTTTCGCCATATCCAGACTAACTGCCAGACCCTCTCCCTTGCTTTCAATAACAGCTGCCCAACGGTGTGTAAGATACAACAGAAGATCACCAGCCGATCGACCATGGCGAAAGCCATATTGCCGGTCATTGACCAACTGGTGATCCTCGAGGTAGGTTAGGAGCTGTTTATTGATAATGCTCTCTATTACTTTGGAGAGCAGAGAGGTAATGGCGATAGGTCTGTAGTTAGCTGGTTCCGAGCTATCACCTTTTTTAGGGATCGGATGGACAAGGGCACGCTTCCATGTGACCGGGACTACGCTTTTAAGGTAGGAGTACCGAAATAGACGCGTTAGCACTGGAGTCAACTCAGGGGCACACGTTCGTAGCACCAATGGAGAAATGCCATCCGGCCCACTCGACTTATGAACGTCCAAGGAAAATAGAGACTGCCTAATAGTTTTCTGCCGAAAAACTATTTCCGGCATTGAGCTCTGACACCGCGGGATGATAGGCGGTGTCTTCCCCTGGTCGTCCAAAGTCGAGTTGGAGGCGAAAAGAGTGCCCAAGAGATCGGCTTTCTCTTTTGCCGTGTGGGCCAGAGAGTCATTCCCCATGTGCAACGGCGGTAGGGACGGCTGGCTAAAGTTTCCCAGAGTGGCCTTTGAAAGCGCCCAAAATTTGCGCGTGCCAGGCGGGTACTTTGCCAGCTGATCCCCAATTTTGACGACATGCTTGAACTTTGCTCTAGCGATTTGCCGTTTGAAGAATCTGGAGGCACGATTATATTTCCTCTTCAGAACTCTAGAGTTCGGATCCTTAGTGACTAACGCATTGACCCAAGCTTGATAAGCCTGCCGTTTGCCAGCTGCTGCAGCCCTGACAGACGCATCAAACCAAGGCCGCGATCTGCCACCAAGTGGTACCACAGAGCTTGGTACAAATAGTTCCATGCCCTGTAGTATCACATCAGCTACAGCCGCAGCGCAGTCACTAGGATCATCGGAAGGGAAACAAATCGGCCCCCATGGGTAGGATGCAAAAAAGGACCGCATTCCATCCCAATCCGCTGACTTGTAGTGCCAAACGCGTCGAGTCGCAGGTGTTGTGCGAGCCGACCGTTGAATGGGCACTACACTCCGTACCAGACAGTGATCAGAGGAACCTAAGGGAGCCTCGACAGTGATCTGGTACTTTTCTGGATGTGTAGTCAGCAGAAGATCCAACAAAGAGGGCGTGTGGCTGTCCACGTCCGGTAGACGAGTGTGCGTCTTTACCAGCTGGGACAGACCATTTGCCAGAGCAAAGTCAAACACAGATCTCCCCGCGCAGTCGGTGGCACGTGACCCTAGCCAATCGGCATGGTGCGCATTAAAGTCCCCTAGGACTACGACTTCGGCGGAGGGAGTCTGTGAAAGCAGATCGTCAATCTTCGCCTGAACATGGCCCATGAGTTGATCCGTTTCTGCATTACCACTATGGGACCTGTAGAGGCACGCGTAGACTCTGACATGGTCGTCCATATCCACGCGTAGCCAGAGTATAGACAGGTCCCGACCTTCAAAAACCTGAAGGCGACGGTAGCAGATATCCTCCCTTACGAACACAGATTCCCCGGCGTGTGGTATAAAATGGTGTTCTAGTTTATACCCGGGGTATGACAGGTACGCTGTGTCGCTAGGTCGAGATATCTGCGTTTCCGTCAGAAACAACAAGGCCGGCTGCGCCGTCTCTAGATGATAATGGACGGCGTTCAAGTTGGAATGAAGTCCCCGGATGTTGCAAAAGTCCACATTTAGAGTGGGTCGGGGTGCCGCTGCGTTGACTCGTCGTGTGCCCTCATAAAACACAAAAGGCGATACTTTGCCCGCCCCAGATACGACGGGCAGCCCGAGCAAAATCCGAGAATCATTTCCCCGATTTTGCTCGGGGAGGGGGTCCCCGGCTTCGTCAAAGCCGGTACCCTCCTGGGGTATTTTTCTTGTAGGCATCGCTTTCATGTTTGGCGTGGGGGGGGGGGGGGGTGGGCTTCCGGATTCTCTCACTCACCGACGAAACATAACCAAATTAATTTGGTTACTCTACGTCGGTCTTCTGTGAGAGGGTGGTCCTTCCCCGGTCGAGCCAGCCCAATACGAGCTGCAGTCAGATAACTACAGCTAGGCTCTACCACCTACAATTAGAAAAGATGTTTTATAGATTTATGTAATAATAGTTATTATATATTAGCTGTTCGTCTGCTTCAATACTACTAACAGTAGAATGCAGCTAAAGCGTATGTAGTTGTCAATTAGTTCACTAAAAAGCTTTAATATGTTAAAATGTAGATCGCGTGATCATAATGACGCAATATGTTTTTTATTAACACACATTTAAATAATTTATGTTAGTTTATAAGAAATTTGAATAACTTTTCATTCTTTTGATAATGTATCTTTCGTTTTTTATACAAAAACTTATTTACAAAGTCGTTAGTAAGAAAGTTATCTTGTGAATATTCTCTGTTATTATTATTCTATTTTACTTTATGTAAGTTATTTAAATTATTTTGAAAGTTGACTCAAACGTGTGTCGTACATTTTTGAGTACATTTTTTACATAACAATAAGAATAAAGTTAATATAAGAATTTATTTCGTGCTACTAATACAAGATTTATTTTTAGTAGTGATTTATTGAATATTATTGATTTTGTAATAACTTATTTCGTGTTGAAATACTAGCATAGAAATTAAACAAATCAGCCTACAGAATGGATCTCCTTAATAATTACAGAATAATTTATATTTTGATTGCAGGGATCCAATTTGATTTACAAGTTATTACCAAATTAACAGAACACAAAATATAACCTATTTACAAACAAACATTTCTCAGTTAAAATGGAATACTTAAAGTTTTGTTAATTAACAAAGATATGTTATACAATGCATGTCACTTAGCGGCTTAAGGTGGCTTATCCAATTAACTTAGTTTAAAAAAATAATAATTTAAGTAATTTAAAAAAATCGTTATTAAAATAAATTCATTCTTTTGTAGCTTATAACAGGCACTTTTTTCATTGACACTTAATAGAACGTGGTTTGTAATCATTATTTGTGAACCACTCTGTACGTTATTAACATCCTTGCGTATTAAAAAAGCTATGCTTTATATTTTGTAATATATTTTACCAACACGTTTAACTAACTTACGTAGAAAAGAACGAGCACTCGTTTCACACCCGCTTTAATAAAAAGTATTTTACAACCGAGTCTGTGTTCTAGATATAGTAAGTACAGTGTCTCGGACATTGTAGCACGCTATTATACAGAGTTATCTCACCGCTACAGAGCTGTAGACACACTCAAGTACTGAATAGTATTGTAATATTATTAACATTAATAAGGTTACTCGTTTTTAATTACTAGGGGCGCCAACAGAACCTCAATTTTGACTCGCTACGATCGCGAAATCGCGGTTGCCGTTTGCATATTGAGCGAAGCGAGCTAAGTATAATGAGTTATCGTTTCCCATTGACTTCAATGGGATATCAGTTTTTTGACAATTATTCCTCAACGACAAGACATTTTTCAATTATTTTTTTTTTAAACCATCAATGTGTGTTTTTTTTTATTGCAATATTTAATAATTTTCTGTCATGTAATTTTCGAGCCTATTCGTGACAAAGAATGTGAAAAAGTCTCCAGTAGAACGCACCGCTCGCTACGCTCGCTTCACTCAATTAAAATCATATCAAGATTACATGAATATCGATTTAAATAAAAAAGTTGAATATTATGAATACTTAATATCCTAAAAAAGCCAAATGAACATCCTGAATAATATTTAATGGGAGAAGGTAAATAGTACCACGCTGTGTGTAACACTAATGCCTCGTGTGTTAATAAAGGTATTACAAACGACTCACACTCACCGTCTGTAATACACCACACTCAATATACATTTATCATGACTTGTATTTGTTACACTATTAAATAGTTACGTTTATAAATAACCAACTTCTTGACAAAGGAAATGTTCTATATTTTGAAATAACTTTATTTTACCTCCCTGATACATTCACTTCAAGGCAGCAGCGCTCTTGTGAGTCCTCGTATGTTGGTACTCATGGGCGGTGATCACGTGTCACCTGTGACCCGCACGGTCGATTGTCCTCTAACATAGAGTCAATATCATTAACATTAAGACAACTAAACCATTCTTTAACTACAATATTGATGACTATTAATTAATAAAATAATAGCTGATAATAATTTCTTATACCACTTTTATATATTTAAGCTACTTTGTATTTTGTTTACATTTAAATTACTTATTTACACGAGACTGAAATGTTTTCAACGTAAGATTATTTGAAGTATACCATTCCGTAATTATCTGTACTTTATACCATTAAGCTTTCTAACTTAATCATTAACATATTTTAATTAAATTTAATAAAAAAAACAAATACGATCGTAGGTACAGTTGTCGAAAATTGCTTTAAGTAAAATTATAATTCATGTTGCGAAAATGATTTTTAATATTGCAGTATTAGAGCGATGTCTCTGTGCGGACTGTTTCATTTATATTAGAAAAATATGTGACACCACTTATATGATATCTTACTTTGAAATCTTAATATTTTAAACTTATAAAGCTATGAGAAATAAACAAATCTTTAGATATACATAGTTTTGAACATATCATCATGTCATGGCTCTATTGTCTACTTTATCTTAATATAAAATCTTAAATATAAATGATGAATATCTTTATAGGTCCGGGTGCGCTCCGGAAATATTGCAGAAGAAAATTAGTATGAAGACTAAATAAGTTTTCTCTTTCCTTCCTTAAAATATAAATGTTAAACCTTTACTTGATACACTTTATACGTAATTAATTTGTAAGACAAAGATATAACATTACCCAAGTATTATGCAACAGAGTAAGAACATCTTACCGATATTGATATGATATTGAAAAGGAAATGAGCGTTTAATGAACGAATTTATTTTACGAGCCTTGAATATGGAATAAAATGTTAAAAAGCGAAGTTGAAATATAAATGTAAGTTACATTCCAACTCGTAACCACATTCTAAGCTTTCCTGTGTCTCATTTGAGATAGGATTTTGTGTACCTGTTTACCAAATTATATTTTCCAAATACACAGCGTATTACTTGGTGACAAACAGTCTCTGTCACCTGCGGTAGTAGTATTAGTGTACATCTGTGTGATTGTAATATTCAGTAGCAATGAAACTAAGAACTAAATAAGACAATTAATGTAAGGTGTGTTTAAAGTATTCTTATATTAAGTGAAGTAAAACTAAATATTTATTATATTAATGTCAGTCGTACTATAAATAAAGATTACCTACAAATAACATGAATCCTGATATTGCTTAATGTTTTAATAATTATTATTTTTAAACTCTTCTTATTAATACAGTGTCCCTCATGTCGTAGTATATTATATTGTACACACAAACAACCTAACAGTGAATCATGTAGTATTGGTTTCATATCAGATCTGATAAATGGATCTGTAAATCATTATTAATGGTGAATAACAATACTCTCTTTAAATCTACTGCACCGATATTGATAATACTTTTATATTGATAATAATAATTATTTATTGTCTTCTATCGTATCGTAATTGTAATACTTGATAGAGTAAAATTATAGTCCTAATTGATCTGAGCGTAAGCGAAGCTCTTAACCGTTTGGGAGACCTTTTTTGTGTTTAGTTGTCTCCAGAATGCGACGAGATAATTAGAAAAAAAAATTCTCATGCATGTTTGAGATGAACGCGAATGTTATAGCGAAAACAGATTGAAAAAATGTTTAGCCATTCAAAAGTTATCAAATAGATCACTCCTGCCATAGATAATACATTAGAGCTGCCCTGCGCGTGCGAGCAATGTGCTGAGATAGAAGGTGACAATTAGTCATAATAAATCGATATTTCCTGTAGCTATTCAGATGAAAGGAGAGTGGGTTAGCGTGCACGGTTGGCGGATGCTAGTTAGTTTGAGTTATATTTTTATAGAATATATATATATCTTTTGTTTATTAAAGTATAAATTTAGTTAAGCTGTTATAAGCTGTATATATGTTATGAATATTGTTTAAATATTTTAATTCATTAAAAGTACTCAATATACGTATAAGTAGATAACAACAGTCTTAATAGAACATTAAAGCTGCTATGAATACTATTATTATATCTACAACTTGATCACTATTATTTTATTCAATAACTTAAATACAATGAATTACAAATATTACAGACATTTATAAATAAAATTGAAGTAATACTTTGTATTTATAAATAGAAGAGTATATTATAATAATATAAGGAATCATATTAAAAATTTTGTCTGTCGCTTTGTTTGTTGGTTGGTATTGTGTTTTCTTTGTTGGTATTTGAAGGTTATGTAATCTATTCATTGCATTATTCATAATGTTTAAATTTATATTTCAAATTAGACTTACTAGTCTATGAGTCATAAGACTTAACGAAAAATACAATTTCGCTTTAGAAATATTGTTGTAATGGTTAATTTATTAATATCATTTTATCTGTCATATTTGTCTGTATGTATGAAATGAATATTGTTAAATTAAATTTGAATGATTTTACTTTAAATTAAAAATCAACGCTACCGTTGCAGCTCTATGCATTACATCTTGGCTTTAACAATGAATGCTTCAAATAATAAGGTCTTACAACAACTATTTTCCTCAACTTATCAATAAAGGTAATGTTATGTTCAATAAATGATAATTTTAAATAGAATGTTACATAATAATACCATTTCATTACTATTATTACGTTAAGTACATTACGTTTTAGTTAACTTATTGTAAGTCACTCCCAGTTCAATGATACTGCGACAGGAGGATAATCCTTGGAAGGGGTCGCAGTGAAGCGACATTTAATTTAGACTATATGAAACCTATTCATTAGTACAGTGATAGAAGTACTCTTACAAAGTTATTAACTGAGTCGATTGGATGGAGCTTGTAGAGAAATACGATACCGTCAACAGGATTTACTAGAAAGAGAGCTTCGCTGAAAATAATGATAGTTTATTATAATGTAACTCTTATCATCAAAATTAAATAACAATTGTTAACAAAACAATTTGAAAGAAGAGAGTAATTGTTAATTATTTATAAAATTAAAATGTTTCTAAACCTGATGTGATTAATTGGTTTTTACATCAGAATTTGCGAGAGCTTGAAATTGTAGAAAGTAAAATTAAAACTTAAGAGGCAAAATATATATTTGTTTGGTTTTCTAAAGAAATAATGTTTTAATCTTAACAGAGTTTAGTAAAAACTATTGTAATTTTGAAAACTATTCATCCTTTGGTTTATATCGTCAATTAACGTCAAAATAACATTAAGTTATAATAAGTTACCTGAAGTTAGACGTGGTTCCTAACTACACAGCCCCCGGCGATTAGCAGCCTTCAGATCCGTCTATGAAGTTGATATTATCAAATTCCTTGTATACCATCACTAGTTAGTTTCATTAAAATAATTAAATATCAACAAGGAAAACCTTGTCCTATATATAGCTTGGTATATGTTGAATATTACAGTTCAAACAGATCTAAAGACGTTGATAAGGCTTATCATAGCATTATTATGTACTGTGCATGTACTTTGGCTTTATCAGCTTCAGATATTTCAGGGATTACACAACATAATATGTAATCATATTCAGCAAATATACTAATAATAAATAATTTAATATCAATATATGTTATAATGAGATAATCAAATAAATTTTTCAATTTAGTGTTTAATAAAAATATTTACTTGAATTGCAATTTAATATTGCGATAAACTAAATTGATGTATTGAGCTTGATTGATCTGTAAACAGCTGTATTTTGTACTATAATATATTTGAATTGATTCCAATTTAGATAAATATGTTTGACTCTAAAAATATATCTTAAAAACAAAAAGATTATTTGTATAACATATAAATGTATTATTATAATGTAATATATAATATGAGTATGTCTCTGAGTATGTGTGTGTGTGTGTATGGGACCACGAGTGCTGGGTGTGGTTATAGTATTATGATTTTCTACTTACAGTTGATATTTAATTTTAATAAGTCTAAGTTTATCATATATTTATTATTATTTGGTGGATTTGTTTTATACTGCACTTTAAGCATCATCATTATGTCCATGCCTTCATTTAAATAGTTTAAATTTATAGCAAAAATTGACGTAATATTTAAAGATACATAATTGTATTAAATATAATAAAGGATAACATATAACAGTAGTAATAACATTGAAACTTTAGATCTTTAAGCCTAAAGATATTACGAACTCATAAATGAATAATATGATTATTTTTATTAAAAATGTTTAAATTACTTGCCTTTTAAGACGTTTAGTGATAGTTTAAAACCAATTTACTATACTACTGCTGTTATTGATATTTTAGTCTCCCATTTTAACAACATTTTTATATTTACATTACATTGCACCTTCGGTGTGTTTGTTGTCAGTGACATCACTCACAACCGCGTCCCTCTGGCTACTCTAATAATAACCCATCTATCATATCGTTTACAAAACCCATAAAATGACAGTTTTATTAATAAATATTGCCTTCTATTTCCTTTTTTTTTTACTTTGTACAATAATATAATCAACCTGATTTTATAAAAATTTTGATTGTATTATAGCGTGTATGTCTAAGAAAACATGTTTAACATTTCTCTTTTTTATTATTAATGATAGTTTAAAAATTATTAAAAAGTTAACAATTGTTATCTACATACTCGCAGATAAAGATAATATTGTTAAGTATCAGTATTATATACCATTAATCCATTTCTTTCCACCTATGGTGTAGGCTACATGCAATATATTTTGAAGATGATTTCTTAATTGATTATAGAGCTACTAAACTTCTTCGTTCTTAGTCCACCAACAATGGAGGTACAGCTTTTTATCCCAGTTAACATCACGTTAGATTTTATTAATTAACAAAACCATTCATATTCCACACAAAACAATTCTCTATAGAATAATTGGTGACGTTTCTTTGATATTTAAAAAAGCTTAAAATCACAGTCGTGTGTATTCTATAC
This sequence comes from Melinaea marsaeus rileyi, assembly GCA_918358865.1. NCBI lineage: Eukaryota > Metazoa > Arthropoda > Insecta > Lepidoptera > Nymphalidae > Melinaea > Melinaea marsaeus. The sequence goes on from OU911094.1 coordinate 4,135,944, forward strand.
TCATGTACAATTGATAACATAGAGTAGGAGATTTGTATTCTAACGTTTGTATCTGACTCGTTGAGACATATCAAAAAAGGAGTAAAGTTGTTGTCTTGTTCAGCGTACTAAGACTTAATATTTTGACGTCAAAAATGGCGTCAAATTTTTGTGGCGGTTAGTAAATAAATTAATGCGCAATAAAAAAAGTACATTTATAAAAATAACCTTGCCATAAGTATATCACATTATTAATTTAATTATACCAATAGAACAGAGTCGTCTCTCGTTTGGGATTGTGGGTGACACTAGATGTAATCTCCAATTATCTATTAATTACTATTATTATTATTATTTAGCTTCACGCCATATCCCTTGCGGGGTAGCCAGAGATGACGGAGCGCCAAACGCTACGGTCCCTGCACACCTTTTTCGCCTCGGCCACAGACATCAACCTCCTCATACATGCCCTCCGGGGGGTCCTCATGCTTTTTACGTGACCTTCCTCCAGTATCATAGATACTGTGTTTTCGAAGGTCACTCGAGGTCTCCCCCTGTCTCTCTTACCGCTCACTTTTCCTATATAAATCTTAATTACATAGTATCAATAGTACACCACAAGTTATTAGTGTTTACATACAAACAACAACAACAAACAATTAAAATAACAAGTATTAAATTATATACTTCTAATAGCAACATTCCACAAATCAAACCTTACAAATGAATATTGTATAGATAATTGTTTGTAATATTGAAGTAACAGTTACATGAGTTGTATGAAATGCCTTTTGTATATCTATAAATGGTTCGATGGTTTCTGTTTGTGACAGCTTGTTTTAAGCCACGTCCAGTATTTAATACATAAAGGTATTTCAGAACTATGTTACATCGTCCATTTATGATTTAAATTTACATAAAACGATTTGAATTATTCACTTTACATATATTATATTTATAAAATAACAATATGTAGAAATACGTCATCACTTCTAAATAACATTTTTGTAAGGTGTGTTAGTATATATTTAAAAATTGGTTTTAATAAAGCGACGAGTGAAACCTATCTTAGCTCAGATTACTTTGGTCTTTGAAACAACTGTATGCAAGATGTTTAATAAACTAACGGAGGAAGATACGCCTGAGGCTAATTTATTCTTACATTTCTACTACGTTTAATTTAAGGAAAATATATTGCTTCCACATTTCCTTACACATTCACTCTACACGTACATGTATGTAGTACATATATGTAGTCAATTTAATAAAAACCTTTATTAAAAACTCATTACTTACTTATTACACAGAACAACTTAGTAGACAACAGTTTTAAATGAATATTACTTTTTATATATTAGATTAAAACCAGAGTTTAAATATATTATCGTTGTTTCATTAGTTTTAATAAAATACAACAAACACTTTTCATTATATTAAGTTATAACAAGTAGAGAACCAGTAATTTAAAGGTTTCTTTGTAGTGTTAGTTACTACATATAAGCTGTTCGCCTGCTTCACTACAAACAGAGTTTTAAAAATAAGTCTTTAATTATAAGTCGTTAGTAATAAAGTTTTATTATGAATGTTTTCTGTTATTATTAATTTATTTTGATATGATATATATAATATATTTTTATATCTATGTTTTTTCTACCAAAGATTGTATTCACAACAAATACTTTACCAACTTACTACATTTTCTAACTTGGTACATTTATTAAGTCATGTATATTGTATTATTCTATATTAACGTTGTTATACAAATTTATATTGATGTATTCTGATATATTGTGATATTTGAAGTCACTGTGTAGTGAGTACGCTGTTCATAACTTTACCAAACATCAAAGTTTGAGGCCAAAGCTATTCAGCAGGGTCGTGTGAAATAGTTCGGTCCTAAATGAAAATCTCATTTTGGATCCTATTAAACTAAGTTCAAAGACATTTTCAATGTATACATAAATGAAGACTTACAGAAAGCTAATTTTTATTTCCTGAACTATAAAACAGTTTTAAAGAACAAAGAAAATAAATAAATTTCTCAGTAGAAATAGCGATAAACTCTTAAACATTGATATTTAACATAGTTGTATATTTTTTAAGCGTTTATAATTTAAAAATATAGTGAAAAACTTACCAAAATCTAGCATAATAATACTTTATTACAAACGAGTTAATGTTGAAGAATGACAAATATCTTAAATAAAGTAGCCTTAGTTACTCCTTATAACGTAAAGTATCCGCCGGTGAAAGTCCTACTAAAGTCAGTCCAGCCATTTTAGAGATTAGTCGGAATAAACAGATAGACTGACTGAAAGAAAAAAGAAATGTTTTTTTAAGTACATAATTTGCATTTAATGAGAAGTTATTAATTTGGTATTACAAACAGACACTTCAATTTTATTTATATGTGTGGGTGGTTTTGTGCTAGAATATAGAAAATAGAAATTTAGGTGTAATAAGCACAGTCAATATTTTCCTTTACCCTTCTCATGTCGTTCAATCATATCAATCATAATCCATCCCCGGTGTTGTCTCTTCATGTATTAAAGTATCAAGTAGTCACGTCGGTACGCTGCTGAGACCATGGAGAGATACAGACTTATTTGAATATATAAAAAGCATATAATTATACAAGAGTATTCAATGAGCGATTGTATAAAAAATATTGAATATAAGATATATTATAATAAGAAGGTTTTTTTAACTAAGTTACGTAGAAAAGAATGATCACTCGTGACACACACTATTAATAAAAGTATTTTACAACCGAGTGTGTGTTTTAAATATAGTAAGTACAGTGACGGACATTGTAGCACGCTGTTATACAGAGTTATCTCACCGCTACAAAGCTGTGGACACGCTCAAGTACTGAATAGTATTATTATATTACTAGCTGACCCATGCGGCTTTGCCCTCTTGGACTTAATATTGAATACTTAAGTAATTAAAATGGTTAAAATCTTTTTAGTATTTGGAGCCTATTCGATACAAACAGATAAACAAAAAGTGTTTAATCTTTACAATACTATATACATTATCATTAATGATGTAATATTATATTGTTTATAAATATGTTAAGTTAATTGTATTTATCTATGACAACCATATCAAATATATTCACAAATCCTCCTCAATAACATTTTTATATGAGTAAGTAAATTGCAACACATGGTCAGTAATACTAATGCCTCATATATAGTTATACGTCTTATAAGACGGCTCATATTTTCCTCCTCGCAATACATCTAACCTCAACATACATTATACTTAATTTGTAATTGATATGAAATCAAAAAATTGTGTGTAAATAAGCTATTACTTGGTAAAAGATATTTACTTATTTTTAAATTTTTAAGGTCCTAGTAACATTTGAGACCGATAATCTAACGATGTCGTCTTGGAGTATGGTTTTCATTTAATATAATGTAAGATTTATCTTATTTGATCGTGTAACAATTGTACATGATAAAGAAACATACCGATGGAAACACTAATGCCTCATTCATAATCAAAAGTGTCTAATGTAAGCGGGTCATATGCTCCGCTTGTTATGTATGTGTAATATCAACATACTGTTCTACATACAATCTGTTGCAATATAACTGCAATTTGGAAAATGATGTTTTGTTCATTTAAAATTTCTTTCTGTTATTATTCTCTTTGGAACCCTAGTGATTGCTGTAAGCACATACTAAGAGACTACTGAGACATCGTTGTCTGTACTTAATAGAGATAGATATTATATTAACTGCCTCCGACAGACATTATTAAAAGTGTTCCAATGAGAGTTATTTAAGTAAGACTGTACTGGTGCAGGTAACTTTTAATTAGTTTATATTAATTAGAACACATTGTATATATAGATTGTATCAATAGAATAATTTAAATTAAATGCTTTAAAGCTTAAAAAGTCCATATAATGCTAACTATAAGTACAATAGAAGCAACTTGAGCAACTTAAAGTATTAAAATTAAATTTAATGTCATGTTCAAGCATTTATGAAAAGGCTTACCATACCTTCAAACAAGTAACTCCCGCAGAGCAGAGCGTGCCAGAGGCAGAGTGAGGATGCGTCCTTGTATCAAATAAAGGATTCAAATAAAGGAAGGTGCTATCTTACTTATTAAACTCAAGTTATATCTGTTATCTATTATTATTTATTATTTATTATTTATTATTAACCTTCACGCCATATCCCTTGCGGGGTAGCCAGAGACGACGGAGCGCCAAACGCTACGGTCTCTGCATACCTCTTTCGCCTCGGCCACAGACATCAACCTCTTCATACATGCCCTCCGGGGGGTCCTCATGCTTTTTACGTGACCTTCCTCCAGTATCGTAGCTACTGTGTTTTCGAAGGTCACTCGAGGCCTCCCCCTGTCTCTCTTACCGCTCACTTTTCCCATATAAATCTTTTTTTCCATTCTTTCATCACTCATTCGTTCAACGTGCCCAAACCACCTGAGCACGTTCTTCTTCATTCTCACCGTGACATCTTCGCTAGTACCTGCCGTTCTGTGGATCTCTTCATTGCGGATTCGATCAGCTAGACTGACTCCGCATATTCTGCGAAGAGATCGCATCTCCACAGCATTCATTTTTCTTACATTCTTCTTCTGTGTTACCCACGTTTGGCTGCCGTATAACAGCGTCGGTAGCAAAACTGCATTGTGTACAGCCAAACGTGCAGCTATACTGACGTTTTGCCGTCTCAACAATGCAGTCAAAGCACCATTGACTCTGTTACCGACAGCAATACGTCTTTCCACATCCATTTCGTATCTTCCGTCTCTGCTAAACATACTTCCCAAATATACCACTTCATTCACTTGTTCTATTATCTTATCATTCACATTGATCTTACATTCTGTTCTTTCTTCATTTCTTTCAAATATCAGAACCTTCGTCTTATCTACATTCAGGTTAAGACCATTAATTTCACACCCATCTTTCAAAGTGGTGACCAATGCCTGCAAATTGCATTATGATGATGCAATGAGCACCGCATCATCTGCATATAGCAAGCAATTGACTTTAAGGCCACCTACTTTCACTCCCATGTCACTATCTTTCACTCCTTGGAGACAACTATCCAAATACAAATTGAACAACCAAGCTGACATAGCGCAACCTTGCTTAACACCCGATTGGATGTCAAACCAGGGCGACATGCCAGCTCCTACTCGCACACAGGCTGAGTGATCTCGGTAAAGAGACCTTACAGCCTGTAGCAAGGGTCCGTTCTCATTGTATCGGGGCAGTATCTCCCATAACTTCTTTCTCACAACCCTGTCAAACGCCTTTTCCAAATCCACAAAAGCACAGAAAACCTTTTGGTTTAGGGCCAAAAACTTTTCCGTGATCATGCGGAGGGAAAAGATCTGATCTATACACCCTCTTCCAGGTCTAAAACCTCCTTGGGCCTCCCACAACAGCCTTTCAGATCTCTCTTGCATTCTTCTCGCTAAAATTTTAGCATAAACTTTACCGCCCAAGCTAATCAAACTGATGGCCCTATAGCTTGCACAGTCTATCTGTGAACCTTTGCCTTTATACAAAGGTACGATGACTGCACTTCGCCAATCTATCTATCTATTATTATCTATTATTCTCTTGAGTATTGTATCTACATTAGTAATATATTTATAAATTGAACACAGTACAGCTCCTGAGTATTGACCGGTAATGTTACCTATTGGAGAGGATATCAAATCTATTTTGCAGATCTAAACTACTCACGATCTAAACTACTCACTTCCTTACAATCTTTCATACTCCTTTGTTCCTAATAAATTGGAAAACATGTATTTGATTTCTGTTTTATTATAACTATATAGTTACGTAGTATTAACTGTATATTTTAGCATTGAAATTTACATCTCAATATATATCTATTAACATCACTTTAGATGACAACTTAATACCACATCCTGAATACAATTGTATTATGTATTAGCAATAAATATGTATACACCATTATATATAATATAAATATCATATATAATACAATATATCGTAGATAATACCTAATGTGAACAATAATAAAGACGATGTTTAAATGCGAGTAACTACTCATCACATTGACAACTACTTTATTGAACGAAGCGAGGGTTCGGAGCGGAGCGTTCTACTGGAGACTTTTTCGCATTCTCTGTCAAAATTATGAAATTTTGCAAAAAGACACACATTAGGTGGTGGATTTAAAAAAAATAATTGAAAAATGTCAAAGAAAAATTTATTTTCAAAATGTCATGTCAAAAACTGATATCCCATTGAAGTCAATGGGAAACGATGAGTCATTACACTGGACTCGCTTCGCTCAATATGCAAACGGCACCCGAGATTTCGCAAGCGCAGCGAGACGAAATTGAGGGTCTGTTGGCGCCCCTAATATAAAATGTAATGAATTCTCATAATTACATATTAACAATAAATAAAAAGTATAACAAGGTCATAAGAACTGACGTCAAATTAATTTAATATATCTAATATTTCATTATTAACTAACTGATGTAGAATTTTCTAATATACCATGTTATATTTTCTTCCTATCTAATTCGTAGATCTGTAATTTCACAATTCCTTACTATATTTTATTTGTAACATTCTACTCATTCTGCACTGTTGAGTGTACACTGAATCAAATAGAAAATTGCTATATTTTATTTTATTTATTTAGCTTTAGTTAGCTCTTTTATTCGAAATAGTAGAGAATACTTAAAATACATTCAACTTACAATGTTAATGCTCTGCGGACCCTTTACAAGAAATATTATAACCGAGGACAAGTGAAATGTTTTAATAAAGTATCAGAAGCAGCATTACTTTCAATAACTCACAATAAATTTTTTTGATACATAATATTTATGATACTTAAGACGTTAAGTAGGCTAGTACAGGAAGACCAAGAAGATGCACGGACAGAAAGTTTATTGATATTCTTTTAACTTTTTGATAATTTTTCAATTTCTTTCGTAAGCAATTTATTATGATTATAACAATTCTGCTTTAAACTTATATAATGTCCTTTTTTAATAAAGAAAGTTAATAGAAAAACTTAGGAGTGGATGTACTGAATATGTGCATATATAAACTTATATTAAACATGTACATGTATGTACTATGTATTTATTTAAAATCGTTCACACAACACCGCTTATCAATTAGCAATGTTTAAATTGTGTAGATCACAAACGAATATGGCACAATACATATTGTTTAATATCAACCAACCTATAACACAATGTTGGCAACTAAACAAAAACATAATAAAAAGAAAATTGCTAAAGTGTCGCCATAACCCTTCGTTACCAACGAACTGATGCTGAATATTCTCATATACGATGCCATATTTTCTTGTTATCGAATATTTAGACGTTTCATTTGACAACTGTTTGTTTTATTTTATTTTACTCGTTCTGCACTGTTGAGCGTTACATTGAATTGAACGATAGAAAATAGATTTTTCTTTATGGAGATACGTTTGGAGATTTATTTATTTTATTTAGCTTTCATTAATTAGCTTAGTCAGCAACATTATTTAGAATAGTCTCTACGACTTTCAAGGTTATGATAGGTTTAGATTTTTTATACAGTGAAAATATAGTTGTCAATTATATAATTTTCATTCCAAAAAAATACATAAGTTTAACGGACAAAAATTAAATATTTGATTAGGAATTCAGGGATATGAAAATATTATTACTTTAGGGAAGGCAGCATATAAAGTCGGCAGCTTATTAAAAAAAGCATTAATTACTTCAACTTACTTAAAGTATTTTTAAGATGCTGAAACAAACAATGATAAATCTTAAAATACTTTTGACAAAATATTCTTGCTCTGGGAATCCTTTTCAGTGAATATTATTAAATGAAGATATTAAGTTTTAGGTTTGTCACAGAAGCAAAGCTGCTCTCTACTTCTCACAACGGACAGGTATTAATCTGTACGTGCTCTCGTAGTATCACACAAAATCGTTATTTTCACAACTTTTGTTTCATAACACAAGGTCACTGTCCACTATAGCGTCAGGCGGTTAACTAAACTAGTCGGGACTAGAGTTTGCTGTTTCATAAAACTAATATGTATTTAGGAAATTCTAAACGTTGATTTTGACCTTGTAAAATATTATTACATTTTGTCCTTGACCTTCAGTTGTCTAAAAGCAAATATAACTAAATTCTCTACTAAACGATGCATGTGTATTAAATTAAATACTGCATTCGGTTCTGTTATACGAGGGGAGGTCCAAAAGTTTGTAGAATGGAGAGGATGGAGCGGGGATAGAGGCGCTCGCTTGGTGTCATACGAATTGGAGACTCATCATTAGTATAAATACCGAGTTTCAACCCTATTGCGTCATTCGTTTACAAACAGTCGCCTGCTGAACAAGTCAATCCGGAAGAAAACTGAAACTATGGAGAAAATTGAACACTGCGCTGTGATATTCTGTGAGATTCCTTATCAAGCAAGGAAAGAACACTCAAACCATTTTGAATTAAACGGGAGTCGTTTATAGGGAACAGTGCCCTAGTAAATCAATGATTTACAAGTGGCATGGTCTTTATAAACATGGTCGAGAGTCAATTGAAGACGACCCCCGCTCAGGCAGGCCAGTTGAGGCCACCACATCGGACATCGTCGAAAAAGTGGAGAAAATTGTACTAGAGGATGCCCGTTTAAAGAAAAAACAATTATTTGAATTAGTTGGAGTATCAGATACCACTATTTTGCGAATCCTACGTGATCACCTGGGTATGACAAAAGTCAGTGCAAGATGAGTACCGAGAATGCTCACGCCGTTTCAGAAATAGCAGCGCGTCGATGCGTCAAAGCATATTTTGGAGTTATGTGGATATAAACCTGCACAGATTTTGGACCGAATTGTTACGGGAGATGAAACATGGGTTCATCACTTTGAGCTTGAGTCCAAACAAGAGTTTCTTGCAATGGCATAAAAAGGGGACACAACCGCCAAAGAAATTCAAGGTGACGGAGTCGGCTGTAAAGATGATGGCTACTGTTTTTTGGGATTGTGAGGGGATAATCTTGATTGATTACAAAGAAAAGAGAAGGAGTATAACCGGAGAATACTACGCAACGATATAAGAGAAATTAATTTATGCCATCAAGGAAAAGCGCCGAGGAAAATTGACAAAGGGTGTGTTGCTCTTGCAAGACAATGCGCCGGTTCACAAGAGCAAAATTGCAATGGCTGCTCTGCACACGCATGGGTTCGAATCCGTAGTTCACCCACCCTATAGTCCGGACCTGGCCCCAAGTGACTTTTTTTTATTCCCCAATTTAAAAAAAGACTTAAGGGGAAGGAAATTTTCCGACGACAATGAGGTAAGGGAGGTAATTTCGGTTCATTTTGACGGAAAAGATAAAACATATATTTTTATAGAGGTTTAGAAAAATTAATTCATAGGTCTAATAAATGTATTGAGCTTAAGCGTGATTAAGTATAGATTAAAGTAAAAACTTATCTTAAAGTTTTGTACAAAAATATATTTTTACTAGTAAATATATTATTACTAATTTATTATTACAGACTATAACAATTTTTATTCTTATTTTCTTATATTATTGTCGTTCCTATCTAAGGAAAAACCCATCGACAGTTACTCTTGTAATCTATTTTCAATAAAATAATTTACATGAAATAAAATAAAATGTAATACCAATACTTTTTATAAGTAGCTTGCGTGAGCTCATTATTATTATAATTTAATCCTTTCCTTTTATTTTTAACATAAAACAAAGACATAAGATTCCAAGAGATCATTAGATATTCGCCATATTCGAGTTGTTTACTGGTTTTTATAATATAAATACCGCGAAAGATATACGATCTATTTTAATATATTTAGCCTACGCTCTTGGGATTGGGATTCTCGTAATGGAAAAAGAAAATGTAATAACAGTCAGTACATAATTGAAATACAATTTGAAAATAACATTTATTCAAATATTTGAATGTCTTCTTCATACAGGAAAAACATAACATTATAGAACTAGAATTATAATCTGCACCTTTTAAAGAAATATGAAAATATAAAATTATACATTTTGTAAAGAGCCCTAATAGATGACGTCTCCAACTCGTTAAAGACAATTATATAGATATGTATTTGGCAGAGCGACTGAACGGTTTACTAGAGGTCACGGGTTCGAGTCCTACCTGTTTCGATGATTTTTTCATTGTGTACAAAATAAATCTATTCCGATACCTCGGGGAAAAAATGGTACTTACCTATTATAGTATAAGTACCATTATCAATATTGATATTGTGTGTAATATTATGTTTGTGAATCATTTAAATATTTTAAACTCGTCAGTTGACATTCTCGATATGACTGGAACTATGTTAAATATTCAATGAGTCGTTGGTAAATGTGTTTGTTCAGTCATGTGTTTGTATGTTTGTATAATTTATTGTGACACTGCATTATTGGTTTGAAATAATTAAAATTTATTAAACAGTGTGCTCTATTTCCATTAATACGCTATACGTTTGTCATTTATATCTATATTTATATATAAGCGATTTACCACTTACTGACTCATCACGAAATCCGTATATGTCGTACTAGAAATCAATGAATTATAAATATTATAAGATTATGAACACTAATTATTTGTCAAAAGAAGAAATAGCAATCAATAGCGATTTTTTTTTTATTTAAGGTCTTTGGTTATTCGTACATACCAGCCCTATCATATCTAATTCTAAAATTTACAAACACATTAAACTATCAAAAGCAAACTTATAAACTATCTATGCCTCCACTGTGTAGTTGGTGACAGAATTCCATGAAACATACCAACATATAAACTATTTAATACAAGATCATTAACATTCCTCCTTAATGTTGCATTGCGATTACATTCAAATAGTAAATGATAAACATCCTCCACTTTTACATACATTTAACAGTTAGGGGAGACAGATTTTTTCAGTAAAACAAAAAAAAATGTTTAATGGGAGGTGTCCAGAACGCAGTCTGTGTGCCATTTTTGTTAAATAGCTACTTACGTTGTATTTTTGAGCAACCTAACAGCTGTACAGAATTCGGTATTATTCAAAGGTTATAAAAATAGTTTTATTTAGGAGTTACCTAATCCAGGACATCAACAATATAGTCACAATAACGATATCTGCTTCAATATAGTTTATAACACGTGTTACAATGATGTGTGATATATATTTAATTAAAACTGGTTGTCTCTGTGTATATTTGTTATATCAGTGTTATAATTAACTCAATTGACTTTATTTTAACTTCATGTAAAATACAAATACTCATGTAACAAACAATACCGTTCAGAAAGATATAAATGATGAATTATAATCAATATTTACTTTCAAGCAAAATAAAATATAGATTTAATAAGAGTAAAATATCTGAGCAATATCTTTATACCTTACAGTATATATTAATATTTATTAAAGATTGTTCCATTGATTCTTCTCTGTATAAATATTGTAAGTGAAGCATCCTTCCTCTCTTTTATTATTCTCATTACACTGGATCCATGTTATTAACATTCACTAAAAGGTTCGCTGAGCTTCGATATTTAATATCCACAGTATTTTAAGGTATTTTATTTTTTGTTTGCTTTCAATGTTACTTTTTGATTGTTTGATTTTTTTAAAATAGATATAATTAAACTCATATTGCCCTTGGAAGGAACAAATATTTTTTTGAATTTTTTTGAAAACACAAACAAACAAACAAACATACAAGGCTTTATACTTTATTGTGAATGGTTTAAATTAATGTTTCATTATGTTATGTTAACATTTACTGCATTATATTTTGATATTGTTAGTAGTTTTTTAATCGTCTTTTGATATTTTTCCTGGATGAATGTACTTATAATAAGATCTTAGTCTTAAATATTGTTCAAAGCTTCGTCAGCACTCAGGAGGTGTATGCGGTCTTTTATTAGAAACAAATCCAGTAATATATATAAGTTAGTGACAATCGACACAATGCGCAATACCTCTGGATATTCGGGATACATTTAGTTTGATGGGTTTTAAGTTTCTGATAACAAAGGCGTATGACTAAGACATACATACATAATATAAATATATACACTCTAGTACAACTAATATAAAATATTTATGATGGTTTTAATATATTTTAGAAAGTATAAATGATAATAATATTAAAATGTAAAACTCTATAATGAGTAGTTAATGTCTGTTTGTTATAGTTTCATATTTATTAGTTTTATTCAAACAAAAATGTATAATAGTAAATACCTAATAATAAAAATGATATAAGAACAACATTATAACATCATAAGTATTATAATTGCACTTTAAAAAAGGAGGTAAATAAAAAAAAAAGCATTCCGATACAGTTATGATAGATTTTGGTGTATGTGTATGTGTTGATTAAAATACAAAGTACTGACTGCGCTATAAGGTAAGATGGTATTATTGGAGAGACACTACGTGAAAAACTATAATAAAGTTGAAGAATGTATAAGGTGCAGGTGCAGGTGCAGATATATGTCCGATGCTACTTATTAACTAACATTAAGGTATAGCAATTTTTTGTCCAAAACTAACGTAAAATTAACTATCACATGCAAATAAGAGATAAATATAATTTTATTTTATATATAACGTGAAAATAGACATTGGTTATGTGTTACACTTTATTACAGACTTGTTATATTTAGATCTATCTGGGGCCAAAGACTTCATTCATACAGAATATGTTTTTTAAAATAAAAGTAGTCAAAGTTTCTATTTATGACATCATCCAGTATCAGCTAGTGCAAGATGTACGTATTAAATAATATTGTTTATTATTTTTAATTTGATTATGGTAACAGTATCTTAGGAATATTCACAGAAAATAGAAAAAATATTCCTCGATAAATTGTAATGTAATACTTAATGGGTGAGATATCTTCCGCTAAAATAGTGCTAAAGATGCTACATTTACTAACAATTCTAGATATTTGTTATAGCAATATACAGATACGATATCTCTGGGTATTTGTGAGGATTCGGTTCATATTGACTTTGAAAGATTATAATCCATACATAACAAAGGGATCGTATTAAGGCTACGAGTAGGCTTATAGATTTGTAATTCATATGCTCTAGAGGGAAAAGGACAAACATTGAATTTCTAAAAATCTTTATAAATAGTATCTATTACTATGTGATATATATATATATAAACATATCAATATACATAATATATGTATTTATAATAGTATATTATTTATCAGTCAATGTGAATATAACAAACAAACCTAATAATTATGTGTAAGTATCACTTACTAACAGTATAATTGTATATTATATTATTTTCAAATAGTGTCCAATTTTCTTTGCACGAGTTATTAAAGTGTTAATATTTTTTTTTGTTACCATTAAAGAATCTAAAACTTTTAATGTCGCAACTTTCTTGCTTCAAGCTTTTGATAACTTTGTAAGAACTTTGAATCAAACTTAGTGCAACTTAATGCAACCAAAAATCTATCAATATAGTTGATAAAGTTGTAGAAATAGTGTTATCAATTTACAATATAAGTACAAACTTCAGTTAACAAAGAAGTTTGTAATAAAGTAATTAAAAATTTTATTGGAATAACTTCATGTCTTGAACCATTTTTCTTTCTAAGATTTATATTCGAACAATGGAGATACATACCGGCGATAGAATCACGAAGGACACCTGCGTCATGCGATCTTTTATATTCAGAGACTACGACAATTTAAACTTAGGAAATTTCAGTATAGAAAAATAAAATCGGCCGGTAGTTATTTATTTCACCTCTGTCTCCCTTCTTATGGAGTAAAATTATTTTTGACTTAGTCCATTGATTAGGTATTTCCTCTTTCTTGGTAATATCATTGAATAGATCCGTAAATGGAGTAATGATCAAGTCAGCGCTACCCTTAAGGAGTTCGTTTGAAATGTTGTCTTCTCCTGGTGACTTGAAGTTTTTTTGGGATTTTATCGCCTGTTCTACTTCCGCTTTAAGGATCACGGGAATTTCGTCGCGTTCAGTGGTGTTGTCTTCTAGCGCGGTTGTTGTGTAACTGCATGACTTGCTATACAAATTGCGAAAGAAGTTTGTTGCTAGCTCAGATATACAGGTCCTTTTAGTGGCTTTTTTTCCCGAACCTTTATCTTTTATATTTGTTATCAACTGTTTACCCTCTGTTAGTTCTTTTAGCGCTCGTTTTATTCCGCCAGTGCTTTCTATATGTTTCTGGATCGTTTTGTGCGTGCCGCTGTCCTGTGTTTTCTTATTTCTTTGTTAATTTCTTTACTAATACTTGCTATCTTTCCTCTGTTTTTTTTCCTGTCCTCGAGAAGTAATTTTCTTTCTTTTATCAGTTCTCTGGATCTGGTTCCTATTTTATCTTTTGTTATGTTGATTTTCAAAAGTCGGTTATTGAATTGTTTTAATTTCTCCTCCAACAGGTTATACTTTTCTTGGACTGTACCATTCCCATAATTTTTCCTCTGGAGGTCCTGTTCAAGTTGATGTAGCATATCTTTTGGGATAGGTAATGCTATATCTTTATTATGCATTGGGGTTCGTCTTCTTTTTTTTACTGTTTGTATGTATAGCTTCGCTCTTACCATTCGATTTTTCGTGTTAAAGTTTAAGCTGCTTTCGGTATCTACATCTTGAAATAGTTTGGGTGTGGAGCTCAGTATGAAATCAATTTCATTCTTAACTTCCCCATTCGGTGATACCCAAGTCCATTTCTTTTTAATTTTTTTCTTGAAGAAGCTGTTCATTATTTTCAAACTGTAAGTGTTGGCTAAGTTAATAAGTCTCTGTCCATTGTCATTCCTCCTTCCTGTACTATATGGTCCTACTATTTGGTTTTCATTTGCTTTTCTTTCCCCTATTTGACTGTTAAAATCTCCTAGAATAATCATGTTTTTGTGTGACTTTTCAATTGTATCCTGCAAGTCATTATAGAAGGAATTCTTAATGTCTTTTGTAGCTGCTTCTGTGGGAGCGTATATTTGAATTATAGACATAGCATCTTGTTGAGGAAGTGTAATGTTTATTTTTATAATTCGATCCGAGACTGCGATGAATTCTTCGATGTATTTGTTGTAAGGCCTCTTCACCAAAAAACCAACTCCGTACAACCCTGAAATATTTCCTTTATAGTACAGTATATGATTCTCATACTGTTGTATTGTTTCACCAACTCTGCGTACTTCACTTAAGCCGACAATGTGCCATTTCACATGTACTAAGGCATTTTCCAACTCCATCATTGATTCATCGGTTCTTAAAGTTCTAGTGTTGAGTGTACCAATATAAAAATCCTTTATATTTCTTTTTTCTTCTTCATCTTCATTTTGTATCCTTGTTACTGTCACTGCTTGTGGTTTTTGACTGAAACGTGTAAACAATGACAAAGCTCAGATCGCGCTCCAATTTTTTGGAAAGTTTGTCTCACGTTCGGTAATAACAATGGCATTTGGCAATTGCCAAAAACTTTGTCAGCGGCTTTGCACTGTTCAGTACAACTTAACTCGCAACCACAAGTAAAACTACCATCAAGCAGTCTTTAGCAACAATACGTTTTGTTTTCACTATAACAAGTGCTAGTGAACATGTCTAAGAGAGGCCTGCGCCACTGGCCTAGATGTGAAATTCAAGCGCCTCCTGGTGGCGCTTCTTGGAATCATTTTTTGAAAACTTCAAGGTATTTTTCATAGTTTTTAACTGAGACATTTTAATTCTAATGAACTGAAAATGATGATTAATTAATTTCTTGACTTATCATATAAAGACGTTGAGTAATAATTAGTGTTGCCCAAATGCAAGAACAAGACGAGACTTAGCCAGTCTTGGTCTTGGTCTTGCGCCAATACACCTGGTCTTGGTCTTGGTCTTGGTCTTGCGCTCCCAGTCTTGGTCTTGGTCTTGGTCTTGCAGCAAGAGTCTTGCAAGTCTTGCAATTACCTATTAGTCTATTACTATTTATTAAAGTTTACTTTAAATCTTAAAAAACGTATTAGAATTGGAACATTGTGAGCTTGAATTAACATAGCCATAGTAAAGATCAAGCAGATTAATAAATAACTGAAGATTTGATAAGAAATTCGAAAAATCAACTGACCTATATGTCGTTTTCCATGGATGTAACTGTTTCTTAATAAACATTTATGATTTATAAGCTTACATTTGCTAAAACATGTAAAAAAACAAATTAATTACAATAACTTGACTGTATTTTAAAGAACAATACTTATCTGTCTAGAAAGAGATTGAACCCTCAACTTATAAGAAATTTAATAAAAGAGTTTTACGATTTATCATTTATTTGAACAAAAAATAAAATACAACACTAATCAACAGCTTTATCATTAGGTTATGATACTTTATATCAATTTTTTTGACCAATAATTAATACAAAGTAACCATCTGGCTGACTCATCATTTAACCTATTTCTATGTTTTCTAATTACTAATGATGCTTTAGAAAATAACCTCTCAGCAGGTACTGAAGTTGCAGGTATTGAGAGAAAATCACGGGCCATTTTCGATAAAATCGGATACTCTGTCTCATGCGTCCTCCACCAATCTAAAATGTCTTCCGAGCTGGCAGTTCTTGGTTTTCTCAGGTACTCCTCCAACTCGTCTATCACTAAGCCTTGAAGACAAGATCCAGATGACGTCGAGGGACATTCATAGAGTTTATCAAAGTCTATTACGTCTTCATCTTCATCACATACTTTATTTTCTTTTTCTGGTAATTCCAGAGATTTGTTCAGTGAGTGTAGACTTTTATATTCTTCATAAAGTTCATTGAACTTGCGCAGACTTTCTGTTTTGAGTTGCTTCCCCCACATTGTCAGGTCAAAAGTCTGAGCCTTATGCCTTGGGTCTAAAATTAAAGAAGTACAATAAATCCAGTTGCTCTTCTTGTAATGTTTAAGCATTTTATCTCGAGCTGCTTGGAAAGCTAGAATGAGCCTTTCATCCACTTCAGATCGATTAGGTTTCTCATATAACTGTTTTACCATAGATTCAATTTTATCTAGCAAGAGATTGAATGATACAATGACTAGCGGTAATGTAACATATTTGTGTCCACCAAGTTTTGTACTTAAAAGTTTAAAGTTTATTAGAAATTTATGTAATTTTTCGAGTACCTGCCATTCATTAGCTGTGATTTGAAAATCATTTAATTCGGTGACAGAACTGCACAATATGTCAATGCCCGCTCTCACTTTTAAACCAAATCCAATCATATCATGTGTGGAATTCCATCTCGTTGGACAGTCAAGAATGGCATTTAGATTTGATGGCACGCCAGCTGCTTCACAAGCAGACTGAAACTTCTTCTTCACTATCTCACTTCTTTTTATTTTACTGGAAATACTGCGTAACTTTGTTACAGATGTACGCGAGTCAGCAATATTTGGTGCAGATTCTTCATCTTCCTCATCCTCAGTTTCGTCTGCGTAGTCTTCGTACTGCTGATCTTGCGCGTTAGTGTCAGACTCACAGTGTAATGCTAAGGTCTTTAATAAATCTTGTACACCAAGGTTTAAAATGTGAGCAAAACACCGGAAATGTTGATTGTCTGAATCAAAGTGTGGCGGCAGCTGTTTGCCCAGTTCATACATAAATTTGGTACTTGCAGTTGCGTTGTCGACCGTGATACCTTGTATTTTATCAATTATGCCATATTCCAATAAACATTCATGGAAAATCGTTGCAATATCTTCCCCAGTATGTCGACCGCGTGATGGTATAAAATCAAGAACTACAGATTGATACTTCCATTCGTTGTCTATATAATGAATAGTAACCCCGTAGTAACTCCTACCAGCAATTGACGTCCACCCATCAATGGTAAAAGACATTTTAGATGATAATTGTTGAAGTCGTTCCTTGAGATTCAATTGGAGCTCTTCAAATCGCTCTTTGACTTTCCTTCTAAGTGTAGACCTTTTAGGAAACACCATATTAGGGCAAATACGTCGAAAATACACTTGTGTAGCTTCGTCATCGAAAAATGAGAAGGGAAGATATTTTTTCACCACCCAATCAACTGTAGCTGTCGTGATGTTGTCACTGCTGTTTTCCGACTGAAACAAAACAATAAATCTTGTGTTATTATTTAAAACATACTAGGTTTGAGCGTATAAGAGGAGGAGGTTTGTTGTTGTTAAATCGAGAAAATCGTTAAATTGATATTTGTTATATTAAGGTTGCACTGTACTGTAATTTACCAAAATAAAGTACTTAGTTGTTACTGGCCGATTAAATGAAAATATGGGTGTTTATAAAAAATATTTAAGACGATAATTACATACTTAATATGTCGCACCCCTAGATGAAAACACCACTAACTCAAAAATACTTACGTAAGTTAATGGCGTTTTTGAAAGTATCGCATGAATAGCTACGCAGAGTTAAAATTCTTTTAACTGTTAAAAAAATATTCTTACCTGTCCACTTCTTCCAGCGGTTACTAAAAAGCTTGTGATATCTCCACTTAATTTTGGTTTACCAGGAAGAAATATTTCTGATTCCTTTTTGTGGAAAGATATTAGATGTTTCCTTAAGCCTGAAGTGTTTCTGTTTTTCATTTTTATTTCAATCTTTTTATGTTGGCACAATTTACAGAAGGCAGTTTGGGATGCATGAATTATTTCGAAAAACTCTTCAAATTTGCTTTTGGGTCTTTTAGATCTGTGACTCAAACTCTCGTTACTCGGACTAGAATAATTTGAATCTTCGTCACTCATATTAAATTGTACACGTGATACGTTTTTAGAAAACAACGAGAATTAGTAAAAACAATTATTAAGTTAGACTCGAAGCACAGCTCAATTGGAAATGACTGGAATTAAAATAATTCCTTTATTTATTAGTACGTTTCCTTGCTTTCTACCGCGCCGCCTCGCCACGTGCCGGCTCTATGAAAAGGATGCCGCCGCAAATCAAACAATGCCGCGTGCGGCGTACAAACACACACTAAATATTACCTACTTGTACAGACGCGACGCGTGAATAAAATATATGTAAAGAATTAGTGCCAATCACTATTCTTTACATATAAGTGAATGTTTTGGCGTACATCTATACTAATATTATAAAGCTGAAGAGTTCGTTTGTATGTTTGATGACAGAAGTTTTAAAATAAATAAATAAGTCCTGAACGTCACTATACCTCCAAAGTTACTATTCCTCGTGGACGAAGTCGCGGGCACAGCTAGTAAATACTTACTCTCATCATCTCTCTCAGAGATATTCGGGCTGGTAAGTAATACAAAACTCTTATCGCAGGCTTTTTATTTTATTAGTAGGTAAGTACCTACGATTTTTATATTATTTTATTAGTTTTGTAGATTTTTTTTACACGTTTCAAGTATATTTAAAAGTGGCTACAATATTTATTAAACGGGTGCGGGGTGATATTTGAACACTTTTTTGCTATTTTTTCTTGTAAAAACTTAAGAAATATAATGACTAAATGTACAATAATAGTACCTAAGTAATTAGTTTAAAACCATATAAGTAATCAATATTATAATATATACTTACTAGAATGAATTAATATGACATCTACTACCTATCCTTACCATTTTATCCCAATCATAATACTACTTGCGTGATCAGTATAATGTATTCATTTTCATTCTAAGCACTCTGAAACTTATTTATTCTTTGGAACACCTGTAGGTACTCTTAAAATTCGAAATTATTTTGCATGAGTATACCTATGCCTACGCCCTATGGCGGCAATCAAATAGTGTCAAATGTTATGATTTCGGCGTGGCGGCAACGATTGTTTTAGATTTCAAAAGAAGCCGCCGGCGCGTGTATCATAACCATGTACTTCCGAAAAGCGGCAAATTTCTTTGAGAAGTAAGTACAAAACCTTTGATGCCTCATTATCAAAGTGCCGATGGTTAAAACATAACTATGCATGCACTCAGTTTGATTTTAATAGATAGGTCCAGTTTTTCATATTCTTTGATACAGTTTTTTGCGTCTCATAGAATTCCTAAGCGTACCTACCTATACACCGAACTGTTACACCTAACTACTCAGTGAAATAGCGCTAAGTCCTAGCTGCAAGACGCAAGAGTCTTGCAGGCTATGTCTTGTTCTTGCTCAAATCTTGCACGGTCAGTCTTGGTCTCGGTCTTGCTAAAAATACGCGGTCTTGTTCTTGGTCTTGGTCTTGCAAAAACGCAAGAACAAGACCAAGACTGCAAGACCAAGACTGAATTTGGGCAACACTAACGCTTTGTATTTAAAGCAATTTTGCTTTAATACTTCTTCACTACACACTTGATGATATTTTAAAATAAATACTTGGTTATGACATCATCTTACAACTTAATAATAAATTTAAGCAATTGTTTTTTTTTTTCTAATATTTACGTTTTTTTCTATATTTTTTCAGAAATAATAACATTCGTCTTAAAAAATTTGAAGGTAGACATACATTTACAACATAATCAATTAGTGTAAGAATCTATTGAATATCGCATTTATTATTATTGTCTTATTGTTACTTCTATTAAGACATGTGATATATTTATTAAAGAGATAAAATTACTAAATGGAATTACAAAATTTACCTAATAGGGTGACATCTATTGTCATTATATCCTAAATGACCATAAATTATTTTGAGTACTGCAAACAAAAGTACTTCATTTAACTTTGTTGCTAACTTACAACACTCCAACTTTATTTATAAAGGTTCTTATGATTCTTATTCAAGAATACCATAAAAGATAAATTAATATTTAATTCATTATGATTCCAGCCATTACTTGGCTATATATCTAAGACCATTCTCAATATCTATTTTCTTTTAATGGTATCTGTAACAATGTAACGGATAAAATTTATTGTCGGTTCTCGCAATAAAACGACGAAACCTACAATGAAACTCCATATTGCAAATTGTATGCATCATGGACTATCGACTGTCGCTTTTAGTATTCTATTTTCACTTTAGACTAATTTATAAGATTGATATTCTTCTATATGAAAGTGCTGTAAACTTTTACTACTATCATATTATCTTTATGTTATAATTGAAATTGTGTAATACATTTCAACTATTAAGAGTAATACATATATATATATATCTACTATATAAAAATAAGTCGGGTTTTCCTTCCTGACGATATAACTCCAGAACGCACGAACCGATTTCCACGGTTTTGCATTCGTTGGAAAGGTCTCGGGCTCCGTGAGGTTTATAGCAACGAAAATCTAGGAAAAATTTCAATAGAAAAGCGGGAAAATAGGGAAAATCATTTTTTAAATACAGCGCCATCTCTGATACATAGCATGTACTACAAACCAATATTTTAAGTAGATGGCGTCGGTGCGTGACACATTGCTTGACAGCTACTTATTGTTTTCTTATCAGTTAATTTCATTTGACAAACCGGTATTGTGTACACTGTGAAATAATGAAAAAAAAGTAAAAAAAATTAGTTATTCGTTTCTTAACATTTTAATTGGAAACCATCAAATCAATCAAGTGTATTGTGTACATTTTTATTCAATTTCAACAGCAGGTATTTGTCTTTAAGGTGGTAAGTTGAACTGTGTAAATTATGTGGATCGTGCATTTGAGGTTAAATTCACCACTCTGTCTATAGCCCAAAATGCCTAGAGGACGACGTGCGAACATCGGCCGCCGCACAAGACATGCAAGTCAGCAACAAGTGTATTCACAGAACTTAAGCGAAGAAAGACAAAATATAATAAGAGAAAATGCACGATTGAGACAACGCGTGAGCACACGAAGATCATTGGCATCATACAATCGCTTGGCATTCCAATATGATCCCACTGCGAACTACAGTGATGATGAAAATTTAGATATTGGACCAATGACGACTATATGCCGATATTGCAATGCGTTAAAGTTCAAAAGAGAAACGGCTGGATTATGCTGTGCAAGTGGAAAAGTCAAACTGGATCCATTACTTACACCACCACAGCCACTGAAAGCATTGTTCGATGGAAATGATCCCGATTCCAGCCATTTTCTTCAACACATCCTTGAATACAATAACTGCTTTCGCATGACTTCCTTTGGAGCTAATATCATTCGAGAAGGCGGCTTCATGCCGACTTGCAAGGTAAAAGATACAACACACACGATCAAAAGTTACACCATATTCTTTAACAAATGATTGTTTGCAATTACAGATACAAGGACAAATATATCATTTGCATGGTTCAATGGTGCCAACACCAGATGAACCGCATCAATTTCTGCAAATATATTTCATTTCGTCGATGGTGGATCAGCTGAATGTGCGGTGCAATATACAGGGAACAGAACAGTTAAAGAGACGAATTATTGAACAGTTGCAAGCATTTTTTCACGCTAATAACGCTGTGGTTAATATGTTCAAAACAGCATTGGAACGAATGCCATCGGATACGCACAAATTTGTCATAAGAGCGGATTGTACCCCAACAGGTGAACATGTGCGAAGATTCAATGCACCCACCGTTAATGATGTTGCTGCAATTATTGTTGGCGATCCAACTAAATCGCGAGACATTGTCGTTCAGCGAAGAAGCAATATCATGCATCGTGTAAACGAGACACATCGTTTGTACGATGCGTTACAATATCCAATCATTTATTGGCAAGGGCAAGACGGATACGATATCACGTTGAAGATGGTCGATCCAATTACAAGTAAGATGGTCGATCCAATTACAAGTACAATATTCACACACTAATTATTGCTATTATTGGTTTCCATTAACAATTCATTTAATTTTGCATTTTCAGGCGTATCAACGAATAAAAATCTAAGCGCAATGAACTACTATGCGTATCGTATGATGATTCGTACACATGAGGAGAATGTCATTCTGAAGTGCCGTCGGCTATTCCAGCAATTCGCTGTCGACATGTATGTCAAAGTCGAGACAGAACGTTTAGCGTTCATCCGATTCAATCAGGCAAAGCTACGATCTGAGGACTATATACACTTGCGTGATGCTATTCATTCAGATGGTGATGTTGAGAGTGTTGGACGTCTGACGATTCTCCCATCATCTTATATCGGAAGCCCACGCCACATGCATGAATACGCTCAAGACGCTATGACATACGTGCGAAATTATGGAACTCCCGATTTATTTATTACGTTCACATGCAATCCGAAGTGGATGGAAATTGAACGTGAGTTGGAACCGGGTCAGAAACCGCAAGATCGCCATGACATAATCGCCAGAGTATTTCAACAAAAACTCAAGGTTATGATGGATGTGCTTACTAAGTATCGAGTTTTTGGTGACACACGTTGTTATATGTACTCGGTGGAATGGCAGAAGCGTGGGCTACCGCATGCTCATATCCTAATTTGGTTGCTGAACAAATTACATTCAAATGAAGTGGATGACATCATATCAGCTGAAATTCCTGATCCAGTCACTGATCCCCATCTACACGACATTGTGACGACACAGATGGTGCATGGACCGTGCGGTGCATTAAATCCATTATCGCCTTGCATGGCTGATGGAAAGTGCACAAAACGATATCCGCGACCGTTAGTTGCTGAAACAGTTACAGGGAACGATGGATATCCAGTTTATCGTCGGCGTTCAAAAGAAGATAATGGTCGAACTATCAAAGTTAAAGTTAAAAATCAAGAGATTGAGATCGGAAATGAATTCATTGTACCATATTGCCCGCTGCTATCACGAATTTTCGAAACACATGCAAACGTTGAGAGTTGTCATTCGGCCAAATCAATCAAATATTTGTGCAAGTACGTCACAAAAGGCAGCGACATGGCTGTGTTTGGTATTGCGTCGGAAAATGCGAATGACGAAATCAGCAACTTCCAAATGGGCAGATACGTCAGTACTAATGAAGCACTGTGGCGATTATTTTCATTTCTAATTCATGAAAGATATCCCACAGTTGTACATTTAGCAGTGCATTTGGAAAATGGCCAAAGAGTTTACTTCACTGAGGCTAATGCAGCACAACGAGCTGAGAGACCACCATCGACAACATTGACTAGCTTCTTTGCAATGTGCGAAGCAGATCCATTCGCAGCGACGCTGATGTACGTTGAAATGCCCAAGTATTACACTTGGAATCAATCAACAAAGAAATTCCAACGTCGCAAACAAGGAACCCCAGTTCCAGATTGGCCACAGGTGTTTTCCAGTGATGCACTAGGTCGCATGTATACTGTTCATCCTAGAAATGATGAATGTTTTTATTTGCGACTGCTGTTAGTAAATGTACGTGGACCAAAATCATTTGCGCATTTGAAAACTGTGAATGACCACCAATGCCAAACTTTTCGAGAAGCATGTCAACTATTGAGTTTGCTAGAGAACGATTCTCATTGGGATTTAACACTTGCGGATTCAGTTGTTTCATCAAATGCGTACCAAATACGAACGCTGTTCGCAATTATCATCACCACATGTTTTCCTTCACAAACAATTCAGTTATGGAACAAATACAAAGATGACATATGTGAAGATATCTTGCATCGCTTGCGCATTCAAACGAATAATCCTGACATGCAAATAACCGATGAAATCTACAATGAAGGATTGATTCTGATTGAGGATCAATGTTTGACTATTGCAAACAAGCTACTGATTGAAGTAGGAATGATTGCACCAAATCGATCGATGCACGATGCATTCAACCAAGAATTAAATCGAGAGCTGCAATACAATGTTGATACATTGCAGGAATTCGTTCAAAATAATGTGCTGTTGCTAAATGAACAGCAAAAACAAGTATACGAAACATTAATGCAAGCGGTGGACAATAATACTGGTGGTCTATTCTTCCTGGACGCATCTGGAGGAACAGGGAAAACATTTGTCATTTCATTGATTTTGGCCACTATTCGATCAAGATGTGACATAGCTTTGGCGTTAGCATCATCTGGAATTGCGGCGACTCTTCTAGATGGCGGTCGTACTGCACATTCTGCGCTTAAGTTGCCACTCAATTTAAACACAATTGATACTCCAACATGCAATATTTCACGATCCAGTGCAATGGGAAAATTGTTGATGCAATGCAAGCTCATTGTTTGGGATGAGTGCACAATGGCACATAAGAAATCACTTGAAGCACTTAACTTCACACTGAAGGATCTTCGGCGAAATAACAACATCTTTGGTGGCTTAATGATATTGTTGGCAGGCGATTTCAGGCAGACGTTGCCAGTAATTCCCAGTGGAACGCCTGCAGATGAATTGAATGCTTGCCTGAAGGCATCACCTTTATGGAATAACGTAAAAACGTTATCGCTAACCACTAATATGAGAGTTCAACTTCAAAATGATCAAAGTGCTGCACAATTTTCAAAACAATTGTTAGCTGTTGGAAATGGAAAAGTCACAGTTGATGCGACATCTGGATTAATTACTCTTACCAACGACTTTTGCCGATTTGTAGACTCTCAACTAGCTCTTATTGAAAATGTTTTTCCAAACATTAGTGAGAATTATCAGAATTATGCTTGGTTAAGTCAACGAGCAATTCTTGCCGCAAAGAATAATGATGTACACGCACTGAATTTCACCATTCAATCAAAAATCGATGGCGATTTGGTGACATACAAATCCGTTGATTCCATAACAAATCCCGATGATGTAGTACATTATCCAACGGAGTTTTTGAACTCTCTCGAGTTACCAGGATTTCCACCACATAACTTGCAACTCAAAGTTGGTACAGTTATTATGATATTGCGTAATTTGAATCCACCGCGACTTTGCAACGGTACTCGACTTGCGGTAAAAAGACTTATGCCGAATTTGATTGAGGCAACCATTATTAACGGAAAGTACGCAGGTGAAAATGTTTGTATTCCTCGAATACCAATGATTCCGACTGATCTTCCGTTTGACTTCAAACGATTGCAATTTCCAGTTCGCCTTGCGTTCGCAATGACAATTAACAAGTCGCAAGGCCAATCGCTTAGTGTTTGCGGGATAAATTTAGAAAATCATTGTTTTTCACATGGGCAGTTATACGTTGCGTGTTCACGAGTTGGAAAACCATCCGCTTTGTTTGTGTTAACGTCAGACCAAAAAACAAAAAATGTGGTTTACCAAAGAGCACTTCAATGAAACGAATGATTTGCGGACACGTATAACGATTCGATTCAGTATTTACTTTGTATTCACTTTCATTCACTTAGAGAAGTTCAACTAAATAACACTTAATTTATTTTAATCTAAATGAATTCATTACTATTGTGAAATGAAATAAAATTTTTCCTTTTCAAATATAAAACAAAAAAATTTTTTTCGTTCATACTTTAATCACCAAACGAAATGTTACATAAAACGAAGCCATCTGGTGGCGAAACGGAGTTCGCCGGGTGTGCTAGTATATATATATATAATACATATATATATATATATATATATATATATATATATATGATGTAAAAAGTTACATATATATCACATGTATGTAATAGCGAAGTATGACCATTAGTATTTTCAAACTAACGCTGGTATCACTCACTAACAAAGTTTATTAACGAGTTGTTCGTCTCTCGCTTCAGGCGGTTTTCAGTGACACACAAATATTACTGTATTGAACGTTTCTAAGACCGTTATGTTAACAAATAAATTGCCTTATATAACTAAGGAATAAAGCAGTTACCATTCGAATATATATACTTCACTAATATTTCTTCAAATGTTTTGTAAAAATAAAAGGCTGGACGGAGAGATCTTTTAAATCCATGTGACTTTCGTTTATACGCGCGGATTTATTCTGAGCCAACACGGAAACATTCTGTCTGTACTGATCAGTACTGGCTTATTTCAAAAACGGAGCGGTTGAAAGATCCCTTACTGTTTTCATATATGTAAATAACTAGGGGCGCGAACCGTAGAATTCCGCAAATCGAAGCGAGTAACCCGTTTTCAATTCAGCGTTCAAAGCTGAAACCGACAGGCAAAAAATATAGAATAATCAAATATGACATAGCGAATTTTTTTTTGTTAATTATTCCTCAACGACATGAGTTTTCTTTTTCTCTTTTTTTTATAAACCATCGCTATAAATGTGCAAGATTTCATGAAGATCGGTAAAGCCGTTTTCATGCCAACCCCGGACATGGGATGCAAAAAATCTCAAAGAGCCCTCCGCTCGCTTCGCTCAATTATTGATTTCCTAGTAACAACAAAACATTATCGATACCTACGTACATAAAATTATATCTCTAAAATAATTAATTTAAAATTTTAAAAGGTTGATAAAAAATATTTATTAAAAACCAAATAAATTTTAAATTACAGTAAACGTAATATTTTGAAAACTTTTACTCTATTTATTTCTTTCTGTTATTTCAACGAGGAAAGTTATTCTTTGCGATACTAATGAGAAAGGAATTTATTCAGGGAAAAAATTACGTGTAAGAGTATAATTAAAAAAAAACTAGTTTTCACCATTTTAATTGTGATAAATAATATTTTTTATTCCGTTTTACTACAAATCTAAATAAAATATGTATCGTTTGTTTAAATACATTAATTTAATTGCGATAATTTATACTGTTTTGAGGTCAATCTATATACTCTTATAAGCGATTTACCACTCACTGACTCATCACGAAATCGCCGAAAATATCTGTCCGATTAACTTAAGATTTTACATAGTTACTTCTTTTGTGACCTAGACGTGTCCGCTAAGAACGGATTTTAAGGAATTCCTATCCCAATACATTTCAACTTTTTGCATTTCGCCAAGTTTAAAACCTATACGAGCTATACATATAACGTCGAGGTAAGAGTTAATATAGCAACGGTTACCATAGCAACGGATAATATGACAAAGGTTACCATAGCAACCTAAGTTCACATCCAAATTAATAGTGTGTCCAGCGAAGCGGGAGGGAATAAGTTAGTTTATTTTATGTTGTTATTATTTATGTTTATAAAAAGTGATATTTTGGATTTACAAATAAACGTACAAAACGTACGGATTTAAAAAAAAAATCGAAATTTCCGAAAGTATATAACTAGGGTTTATACATCGGATAGTACACTTGAATGATTTAGGAACTGAGAACCTTATAGTTATTTTTCGGTTCCACTCAAACAAAAACAAATGTCTCATATTATACGAATTGCGGATTAGTCTGAATCATAGTAATTCGAACAAACACAGTGGTCGTAGTTTAGGACATAAGGAATTATTTAACTGTTATAATCCGATATAAGGGAACAGACAATTTATAATCACCATAGCGTTGTTAAATGGCCTCCATAATTAGATGCTTTCAAATTATTTATGTTATTATTTTCTCTAATTAAGCTATTGATAACTAAATTTGTCATTTTGTTTTTTAATTTTAATAAGTACCAATTCTTATTGTATATTTACACATACTAAAACTATATTAAAATTCAATTATCATGAACATTTTACTTCATATAAGTCCTTTATATATAATACTGGCAAGAAATAAAGAAAAAGCTAAATAAGTTTTACCGAAATTAAGAAATGACATGAAATAGAAGAATGTCGGCATTCTATTTCATTTAATTTTGACCCTCTCCCTATTTCATTTAATCCTAATGTAAGGTCAGTTTGCTTCAATAACCTTAAAAATAAGTACAATCGAAATCAAAAGATAAATATGCGTAACCTTGAATATGAATAAAATGTTCAATATACGCGCATTAACGCAATGCTACTAGATATTCTTGTTCTTGTCTTGGTTTAACTTCAATCCCCGTTTTAAACCAAATACATGCAATAAGATATATTTACCGAGATTTTAAGGTAGCCACAAAAATAGCCTTAAAAGAATAATTTTGAAAACAGGAATTAGTAAGGATTGAGAAAAATATTTAACTAGTAAGTTTTTTATGAAAATTATTTTAATACGATTCTGTCTAAATCTATGCTGATCTGTATTATATTGTAATTGATCTCGGATATTGTGAATTAAATAGATACATCTAATAATATCCGATATTTTAGATCGTAGAGTATATACAATTAAATTTAGGTTGACTGAATCTATAAATAGGCGAGGTCAAGAGGCAAGGTAATATTTATTACACAGTATAAATGTCACCTTTAGAAGAGTTATATGATTGGCCACTATGCACTTAGCATTTTTTTTATACATCAATTTTATTAAATTAAATAGCTTTGACGACGAATTTGTTTGTATGTAATGTTTCTTTGAAATAAAAGTAGACTATGTTACTAATTATAACATCAGCTATCCGCTTGGATAAGTGATGTTAGAATCGGTTCATCCGTTTCAGAGATTAGCAAGATCAAACAAACAGATGGAGATACAGAAAATTACAAAAATTGGTTTTTAGTAAGTACCGCATATATTTTCAAATATATTTGGTAGAAAACTTAAATTCAAACTGCAACTAAAAAAATGATTCAACACTTAAAATAATGAAAGATAAACTTGATTAACAATTAATTATCATACGAATAATATTGATATCGCAACTTGTTTAATCTTTTTGTTGGATTACCAGTTACCTAACACAGAAGGTTCCTTGGGTACTTACGGTATGTTGAGTTGTATTTAGTATCTGTGAAATAATATTACCCGGCTTTCATTTCATTACTCTCGCCATTTCGTACAAAATTAGGAAATAACGTGTATATTTTAAAAAGCATTTTGTTGTTTAAAAAGTAATTATGAAATATGAACATTATCCAACCATTAAATCTTTAATTAAAGCCTTGTTTACATTAAACCTGTTTTAGGTTCAAGTAAACTCATATTGGGTAAAAAATGCGTTTATGTACTTGATATTTTTTTAAATATATTTTTTTAATATTAATTAATTCGTATATACTTTTAGTCAGGACGTCAAAATAATATCTGATAATATTTATCTTTCTATCTAATAATCTTTCTAAGCTTTAAAGAAATAAATGAATAGTTTGGCCTCTATGTTATAAAAATTCTTTATATATATTCTTCTCACACAGTCTCCTTTTTCAATCCTTGATTATGCCGATATATGCTATCTCGACAACAATGAGGAGCTTTTAAATAAACTAGGGGGCCTACAGAACTTTTGTATGATATTCATAGTTGGTCGTCGCCATTATGTCTGTTTCCCATGATCGCGCTAAACTCAAGCGGCTCCCGATTCGCTGTCGCAGGAATTCTCTTATCTTAAATACTCTCTTTTCCACTTAGTTCAATCCCACTTTTTCTTACCTCAAAGAATATTTAATTTTTTTAAAGTAAGACGCATGAACGTTACCTTACGCTCTGGGGATAATTTAACTTTAAAAATTCCTTCTCACTCCTCCTCTTTTAAACACAAATTCCTTCACAGCTCAAGCCGCTCGTCTATGGAACTCTTTGCCCCTATGTGTAAGGTATGTAAAGACTCAAGCAGCTTTTAAAATTAAAGTCAAGGATTTTTATTTCTATTCACTTCTTTATATCAAACGGACCTTTATATAAAAACAAAATATAAGTCTACATTATTCTTCCCAACCAGATTAACATAATATACACTTTTACCAACGTAAGCGCTGTATAGATCCCGAGGGAGCAGTAAGCGTTTCTGTGAGGATAGTAATACGTTAACACTGCATACTTAATGACGTGTACTAAATATTTTGTGGGGAAAAGAGAATATTAGAATACATCCTTACCTTACCTTAGTTGTAACTCATAACTAAGACCCAATGTTTATAGTGAACCTAATGGAGGCAGTTAAATATTGATTGACAATGACTAATTTAAGTTCATAATTAAAACTCCAAAAAAGTACCTAGCTTTTTCTAAAAATGCATCACCTTAGGCTTTGACATAAACTATTTTCACAATAGTTTCGATTGAAATTTTTGCTTATACTAGTTTGAAGATTTTAAATGGTTTGTATATTTTATATTAAAAAATTGTATTAACTGATGCTAATAAGTATATGTGCATATGATTTGTTTTATAATATGCAAATCAGCGAGTAATTAAAAAATCAAATGCCTTTAGTAGACGGACATTAATATTACATAAAGAGCAGCTTCAGTAGTAATATATATTAAGGGGAAAATAACTAAAGCAAATAAAAGAACTCTTAAATGCGATATGAACAATTTTTAATCATTCATTAATTCTGACGATACCTTTCATTGCTTAAGTTGGTTAAGGAAATGTATTGAGTACTTACAATCTATTTTCAAAAACCTATTCAATACTGGTTTGGTATTCCTTACAGTATAATTGCACAAAATTTATATGACAATAAATCATTAACAAAACGAAACTAATGTCGTTTGGTTAATTTGATATTCAAACGGACACACGCTATTTGGAACATCTGTAATAGTATTTATGGTTAATAACTCAACGTATAATAGGAAGAGTCAAAATACTGCGTTGTCTGAAGCCTTCACTCACAGAGGTAAATCTATATTAATAATTTCGATTAAAACTTCACCTCAATAATAAAACATAAAAAAATAAAAATTTCAAATCGCCAACATGTATCCGCAAAATACGGATTGTTGAGTATTTTGTTAAGTTCTAATGACGATGACAAACGAATCGCAGTCACCATTTTGGACGCTAGCGAAACGTCACTGACACCGGAGGCCATCTTGATTTCCTTAATCAAAGCTATAACTACAATAATCTACCAACATTATGTAAAATATTGATGAGAAGAGTCACATTTAAACCAAGCGCAGCCGGGTTACCATTTAGAATTAGAATAGAATTTAATAGATAAAATTTAGTTACAAACCGTCTTCTGCTCTAAATTCTCTTCTTCAAGGTGTGCGAAGCCACGGGCATAAGCTAGTTAATATAAGTATTGTACATTATATTGCTATTTTATAATAATCAAATATCATTCCATTACATTAAACACAGTTGAGAATATATATTACGTACATATTTTACTCTATTCCGTCTTACATATTAACTTAAATTTACACTTTGTAACCTTCAGAGCCGGTATGATCAAACAATTATCTATGAAATGGTTATTTAAAAAACAATATATATATATCTTAGAAGTTATGTCATGTTTCTGAAAGCACTGAAGGCAATTCTAACTATTCAATAAACCATCTCCGAATACCAAAGAAAAAAACTGCTAATAGAAGGTATATTCTTAATATCAACATACAGAAGACTTAATGAATCACTGATATTAAAAAAAACGTAATAGCAAAATAACCTCATTATAAATAAAACAGAATTTTCGAACACTTTAATATTAATTATTTAAAAAGTTCTGCTATGCATTTTGTTTAGTTTCAAGATCAAAGATAAGTTATCCCAATTACTCTTCGACGGACCGACCATCAGTACTGATATATTTAATATGTTAAAATATTATTATACAGACTTGTTTTACAGAACTTCCATAATTTATGTTGACCCTTAACTCAGTCAAAGGCTATTGAGTCCTACATATTTTAATCAGAACATTAAATTTCTGATTCGCTTGCTTCCTTTTTTTGAGCATCTTCGAAATTTTTCTAACAAAGTATTTGAAGTACTAATCGTATGAATATTTTAATGCAATGTATAAAGACTCGTATTTAAAATTTGGTGAATAAATACAGTAGATATTTAGATCAAAAACAATATAATAACATTTTTTGGAATTAATTTTTGATTACTTTTTAATTTAAAACTTTAAAATGTATATTAGTAGTACTGTAACAGTTCTTTTTATAATAAATCATAAATAACAAACCCTATTTAGGGAAACGTAATAATAAATGCAGTTTATAACTACAATGTTTTTCATCCGAAATTTGCATAAAAAGCAAACTGTGGTATTCAAATCCCATTGAGTCGTTATCGGACAAACACAGCGGCAGTTATAGACTTAAAGTGTTATCTTCTGTGTCAAAACTCGACTAATCGTGAATAATGGAGCTGAGAATTAAAAATTTCCCTATCCATATCTCACAATTGAAGGCTAAAAGAATAACTGGTACATTTTTAAATACAATAGTGTTTTTTAAATCCAATATTTAAGTTTGTCATAAATACTACCTAATTCCAAGACAAAAAGAGGTTTAGTCCATCAAATGTCCTCAATTCTACAAAGATAAAATGGATACGGCTTTGAATATAATAGCATAATGTTCTCATACGGTTAATATCCCCTGTTTTTAAATATACAAAAATCCTGTCTATTAAATTATATCTTCCCTTCCTATAGTTTCACTATAGTTATTAGGTTGTAGCGATTTTACAACAAATATTTTATATTTTCATTGTTCACAAAATACTTTATTAATTACACACACTTGACAACTACCGTTGTATATAGTAAAAATTGTTTAATACTAAGAAAACTCGAAAATAAAGTGATAATACAAAAATACCAGATATAAAACTCAATTATATTTAAATAAACAGTATTTTATCATTATTTAGAGAAAATACTATTTATTTCCACCTTTTTTTCATTATTTTTGTATTTTTAATGCTTAATTAATATGGTTGAAAGCATGAGGACCCCCCGGAGGGCATGTATGAAGATGTTGATGTCTGTGGCCGAGGCGAAAGAGATATGCAGGGACCGTAGCGTTCGGCGTTCCGTCGTCTCAAATAAAAAAATCCGTGCCCGCAGGGGGACACGCGTGGGTAGACCTCGTGTGTAACTCATTTAAAATATAACTCACTACCTAAGAATAATACATGATGCCGTTGTTTACATCAAAAATTTTCAAGCAAAAAGCGGTTTTAATTTTTTTTCTCGGAAAAGGTATCTTTTTTGGAAATACTTTTGGTACTTAAATTTAGAGTAAAAAATAACCTTTCTATTAAAAATATTTGCGAGGAGGGAATGTTTACCAGAAAAAAGTTGCCGTGGTTTTACCTACCTAAAATTTACAAGCTAAAAGTGGTTTTTATTTTTTTTCTCGGAAACGGTACCTTTTACGGAAAAACTTTTGGTACCTAAATTTAGAGTAAAAAATAACCTTTCTATTAAAAATACTTCCGATGCAAGAATGTTTACCAGAAAAAAGTTATGATTGTTTTTCCAAAAATTTTCGTTTTTTTTACCCCCACCCCTAAGTTATTGAAGTTAGGTTTTCGGTTTATGTACATTAGTTATAAGTATTTATCAAAGACATCATATAATATGAACGCGATTGATCTCCTTTGTATAGGGACAAAGTTATGGTCGAAAAACTGAAATCAGAAAAAGTGAGGCCCTAGCGCCCCCTGTGACCGGATTTCTCTGGTTAACGAACTTGACCTTCATTTTTAGTTGGTTGATTTTTGTGCAAAGTTTGAAAGCGATCCGAGCGAAACTGCGGCCGCTATCGTGCTGACAAAAGTCGAATCTGGACGCACGCACGCATATATATATATATATATATATATACACTTTTGACCAATGGTCATTTCGGACTCAGGCGGTCATAAGAAGACCTCCTGTGAAGAAATTTTTCCAAAATTCGAAAGTAGGGGACAAATGAATGGGCAGACCGAATTCTTCGAGGTCTACCCAAAAAAATGCTATTATATTATACTCAAGCATTTTAAGGTAGTGCCTAATTATCTATGTCAAATAATCACTAATCCCTCACTCACAGATATTAAAGTTATGATATGAAAACACCAACTAGTAACAGGCACTGTGGGAGTGTGGTCTGTTTTGTAATATTAGTTATACCAATTAACTATAATTTATTCGAGTGTAAAACGTTGCAAGATTTAAAAGAATTTGTTGAAACTGTGTTTCAATTTAAGGATTATAGAAATTCATTAGTTTAAATCAAATACACTAAGACTATCAAAAGTACTTAATAATATTAATAACATTTGGACAGATGCATCGCAATTAAAAATATTATTGTATAAAATAACTCAAAAAACATAAACAACATTAAGTATTGGTGTAATGAAATTTTAATTTAAACCTTTTCGGATTCACGTACTTATAAAATTTATTAAAATCATTAAACAATAAAATATTATCGTTCAGTACAAATAAAAAATAATATAGGTCTTAAATTGAGGATCAAAATCGTTTCTTACAAATTATAGTTAAAAAGGTATGCAGGCATTGTTGATAAACAATTCAGACTGCCTGTGTTTTTAATATATTTTTTCATGTTCATATTATTTTTGTTATTTATTTACCTTTCAAAACAACTCTTGATTCTTAAAGATCTAAACTAAAACACCAGAATATGTTTATTTATATCTGTGAGTTTTTATACAATTTTCTATCAGTAGAGTCACTATCTCACTACAATACAAGAGTTTAAACTGGAACTCACACAACATGAAACCATTTCAGAAGTCTGAACTATATCTATATCATGAGACACGCTCCCACAGCGCTTGTTACAAGTTCAGTATCACAAGCCATTGTTCAAAACAAAACTACAATAAACTAGTAGTTGGTATGAACCAGTGTACATAAGCATCGCTCTGTTCCACATATTGCATAAGTTTGTCTAGATAAAAACAATAAACTTAAAAGTGGAAGGAGTATTAATATTGTGTTTTATCAGTAGTTATTGGCTTAATTATTATAAATTGTAAAATGATATATGAGTAAGATGTGTTTTTAAAAGGCATTATTATTGTAACAAAAACAGCGACCACAATTAATAATAATAAAATAATATAAATATATTTAATACTTTTGATTCCCAAAGTATTAGGAGCATTAAATATAAATAAGTAAATGAAAACATAAAAATATATATTTAAAGCCATTATTATACTAAAAAAGCAGCGACCACAATTAATAATAATAAAATAATATAAATATATTTAACACTTTAGTTTGACAAAGTATTTATTAATATTAATAACTAAATGAAAACATAAAAATATATGTTATTCTTATTTACTACCGACAATTCAATTTGGAACATGGTTTACACTCTTTTTTCTATATCTTATAAAGTATAGCAAAAAGAAAAGATAAAAATGAAATTATTAAGATTCTGGTGATTATTGAAAATATAATTTTATTCTTCCTTCTTACAAAGCCAACGTTACTTATTCTAACTTGATCCAATATTTTGTGTATTCTAATTATAATAAGACTTACAATAATTTATTCCCTACTTATTTAGGTGATAATATAGCCTATTTAAAATAACAATAATCTGCTAAAAATACAAATATCTGAGTAAAACTTATTACTCAAATACTTGATTTACCATAAATTACATTACTCTTCCTTGCCTCGTTATATATAAGTTGAACTAAATGTCAATATTATTAAAAAAATGTACATTCTTATTACACATATTTCTGTTTGTGATTAAAAATTAAGATAAAATTCCAGAAAATTTGACGAAATTTTTAAATTGTATAATTTATTAATGTTACAAATGTTATATACTTCACTTGAAGGACACTAACATTAATATACATATATAACTTTAATATACATTCAAATAATTGTTTGAGAATTGATGGTATTAAAATACACTTACCGATCCAATTTCTTAGTAAACTTTGATATTTTACTAGATGTTGAATCATATTCAAAAATAGTAAAACATTCTAATGACTTTTTCTTTAGGTTTTCTCGGCGTTCTTTGTAAGTGTAGTTCTGTTGAGAGCTCGTCACCTCCACGTGTCAGACCCTCAAGATGCAACAAAACCGGCCTCTGTTTCTTTCGAGTGACAAAATACATGTTTTTCACGTTTCTTTTTTATTAAAAATAATAATCACAGAAACAGGATTGTTTTTTGCATTGAACATTTTAAGCTCATTTAAAATTATAGCTTAAAATATATCTCACAGTGAGCTCACCGATTTACTTTAAAAGACATCAGATTTGAAAAGATCTAAAATTCTTATAAGCTAAGTTTTAGTATTGACTTTTATGCTCTACGAATATGAGATTTTTATATGAAATATATCTGTTATTTTTAACATAGTGAATCATATTTCTTAAACTTCAACACAAACAGATTACTTTATATATAAATAAAAGCAATAAGAAAGGTAGGTAACATTTTAAATCTTTAATATTATTATTTTTCGAAAATACCTAAAAATACTAAGCTAAAAAGTTTTAAACTTACGAGTAGTTTTAAAACATGATACTATAATATACTTACTGAATATGAGAACTAATAGTACAGCGCAGTACAACAGAAGTACGACATATATTTACTCAGTTACAAAATATATAATGAAGATTAATAAAGAGTTTTATATGAATAATTAACAT
The DNA here is from genome assembly GCA_918358865.1 of Melinaea marsaeus rileyi. Lineage (NCBI taxonomy): Eukaryota > Metazoa > Arthropoda > Insecta > Lepidoptera > Nymphalidae > Melinaea > Melinaea marsaeus. The sequence continues at coordinate 4,173,148 of OU911094.1, forward strand.
TTAAGTTTAACTAATAAAATCTAATAAAATGTAGGACGATAGTAATTGCTCTATCTTTATAAATTAATGTTAAAACATCGCTAAAAGTTCCACAAAATTACGCTTAAGTCCAAACCTCCATTTCGTCATGAATTGATAAATTTACCAAAAAACAATAAAATGACAGTCACAGAAAAATAAAAAATATTGATTTTTGTCTTGTTTTTGAGACCGTTTCGATATCAAAAATATCCTTATCCTTACATTGTAGATCTGAAGAGCTAAAAAATTGCTAATTATATTACATCAATAAAATAAAACGATTACGTTATTTTCTATATTTGATCAATAATTTTTAACTTACAGTAAATACACAACAGAATTATAAAACTTAACAAATTGGTTTAAAGAAATAATTACGCAAACTATTTTTTGATTTATCGTATTTAATAGTATTATATTTTTTTTTTTTTTTTTTTTTTTATGTTATAGGAGGGCAAACGAGCGTGCGGGTCACCGTTAATATGTGATCACCGCCGCCCATGGACTCTTGCAACATCCGAGGATACACAAGAGCGTTGCCGGCCTTGGAGAAAGGAATATATGCCTTTTTTGAAGGTACCCATGTCGTATCGATCTGGAAATACCGCCGAAGGAAGTTCGTTCCACATTTGAGTGGTACGTGGGAAGAAAGTCCTTGAAAACCGCACAGTTGAAGATCGCCACGCATCCAGGTGGTATGGATGGTAAAGGAGGCGATGGCGAGCTGTGCGGTGGTGAAATTCGGCGGTAGGCATCAGATCGAATAGTTCTTCGGAACACTCCCCGTTGTAAATGCGGTAGAAGACGCACAAAGAAGCCACGTCTCTACGCAATGCCAAAGAGTCCAGCCGTTCGCAGAGCACCGGGTCCCCGACAATCCGATCGGCTCTCCGTTGTACGCGGTCAAATGGTAGAAGCTGATATTGGGGTGATCCGGACCAGAGATGAGAACAGTACTCCATGTGTGGCCGGACCTGCGCCTTGTAGAGCGCAAGTCTTTGGCCAGGTTTGAAATACTGCCTCGCTCTATTGATCACTCCCAATTTCGTCGAGGCCAACTTGGCCTTGCTCTCCAGATGACCACGAAACTGACAGTCGCTCGAAATGTCGAGACCCAGTATTCTGATACTTGGCGAGGCAATAAGAGGAGTGCTCTCGAAGAGCGGTGATACGACAAATGGGGTTTTCTTAGTGGTAAACGCGCAAACCTGTGTCTTGTCGGGATTGAACTGAACGTGGTTCAGTTCACCCCACTCAGAGATCATCCCCAGGGAAGTCTCTATTGAAGACACAAGTTTCTTTCGGCACTCATCGACGTTTTCCCAAGAGAGACCTGCACGACCGGAATATACCGCATCCCCAGTGCTGTCATCCGCATAACAATGTATGTTGGAAATATCCAACATATCATTGATGTGCAGGAGGAACAGAGTTGGGGATAGCACGCAGCCTTGGGGTACACCAGCGTTCACGGGCTTGGGGTCCGAGCAAAAACCGTCGAGAACGACCTGTATGCTCCGCCCAGTGAGGAAGCTGGTTATCCACTTGCATAAACTCTCGGGAAGCCCATAGGAAGGTAGCTTCGAAAGAAGCCCCTTGTGCCATACACGATCGAAGGCTTTTGCCATATCCAGACTAACTGCCAGACCCTCTCCCTTGCTTTCAATAACCGTTGCCCAACGGTGAGTGAGGTATAACAGAAGATCACCAGCTGATCGACCATGGCGAAAGCCATACTGCCGGTCATTGATCAACTGGTGATCCTCGAGGTACGTTAGGACCTGTCGGTTTATGATAATCTCCATTATTTTGGAGAGAAGGGAGGTAATGGCGATAGGTCTGTAGTTAGCTGGGTCCGAGCTATCACCTTTTTTAGGGATCGGATGGACAAGGGCACACTTCCATGAGACCGGGACTACGCCTTTAAGGTAGGAGTGCCGAAATAGACGCGTTAGCACTGGAGTCAACTCAGGGGCACACGTTCGTAGCACCAGTGGAGAAATGCCATCCGGCCCACTCGACTTATGAACGTCCAAGGAAAATAGAGTCTGCCTGATAGTTTTTTGCCGAAAAACTATTTCCGGCATTGAGCTCTGACACCGCGGGATGATAGGCGGTGTCTTCCCTTGGTCGTCCAAAGTCGAGTTGGAGGCGAAAAGAGTGCCCAAGAGATCGGCTTTCTCTTTTGCCGTGTGGGCCAGAGAGTCATTCCCCATGTGCAACGGCGGTAGGGACGGCTGGCTAAAGTTTCCCAGAGTGGCCTTTGAAAGCGCCCAGAATTTGCGCGTGCCAGGCGGGTACTTTGCCAGCTGATCCCCAATTTTGACGACATGCTTGAACTTTGCTCTAGCGATTTGCCGTTTGAAGAATCTGGAGGCACGGTTGTATTTCCTCTTCAGAACTCTAGAGTTCGGATCCTTAGTGACTAACGCATTGGCCCAAGCTTGATAAGCCTGCCGTTTGCCAGCTGATGCAGCCCTGACAGACGCATCAAACCAAGGCCGCGATCTGCCACCAAGTGGTACCACAGAGCTTGGTACAAAAAGTTCCATGCCCTGAAGTATCACATCAGCTACAGCCGCAGCGCAGTCACTAGGATCGTTGGAAGGGAAACAAATCGGCCCCCATGGGTAGGATGCAAAAAAAGACCGCATTCCATCCCAATCCGCTGACTTGTAGTGCCAAACGCGTCGAGTCGCAGGTCTTGTGCGAGCTGGACGTTGAATGGGCACTACACTCCGTACCAGACAGTGATCAGAGGACCCTAAAGGAGCCTCGACAGCGACCTGGTACTTTTCTGGATGTGTAGTCAGCAGAAGATCCAACAAAGAGGGCGTGTGGCTGTCCACATCCGGTAGACGTGTGTGCGTCTTTACCAGCTGGGACAGACCATTTGCCAGAGCAAAGTTAAACACAGATCTCCCCGCGTAGTCGGTTGCACGTGACCCTAACCATTCGGTATTGTGCGCGTTAAAGTCCCCGAGGACTACGACTTCGGCGGAGGGAGTCTGAGAAAGCAGGTCGTCAATCTTCGCTTGAACGTGGCCCAACAGTTGATCTGTTTAACTAAATTCGTAATATATTTAGTTCAAAAAAACTTTATATCAAGATCAATATGCAAGTCTATATTATTTTTTCTTGCCGCATTATTATAATATAATTTTTTATCTCCGCGAGCGGATCAAGCCCGAGGGAGCTGTAAGCGTCTCTGCAAGAATAGTAATCCCTTATTACATGTGTACCAAACGGTGCTGGGAATAAAATAATTTAAGATTGATTGAAACATGCGTAATTTAAATATTACATTTTACACCTAAGTTTTATTTAATAAGGCTAAAGGTTTTAAATGATCAAAGATGAGTTATTCATATTCCCTCTCTGACGGACCCGACCATCAATATTCATATATTTATTATATTAAAAGATTTTGCAGTCATATATTTCACAATATATGTGTCATTTATCATAAATATTAAATCAATTACATTCACGTATATATACCTGTATTTAAAATTGAAAACAAATAGAATAGCTACATATCTCAAAAACATCAATATTCAAAATTCACCAAAAAGTATTAGTGCCACTGTACATGCTTTTATCAAAAGAGCTTTTAACATAATTATAACCTATTTAGGGTTAAGTTTAGAGTAAATGCAGTTTATATCAACAATGCTTTTAACCGAAATTTGCATAAAAAGCAAACCATGGTTTTCAAATCCTATTGAGTCGTTATCGGACAAACACAGCAGTTAAAGACTTAACGTATTATCTTTTCTCTCACAATTCAACTAATTCTGAATAATGGAGTGAATTATTAAACTCTATTAGCGCGTTATTCTGTTTTTCATCTTCCAATTAAAGACCAGAAGGTAGCAATAATGACTATCAAATTTTAATATATTCTTTATTAATGCCACTTTATCATTAGTCTTATCCAATTTACATTCCAATAAGACAAAAATATGTTTAATTGTTTATTTTTATTTATTTATTTTATTGTATTTTTATCTAAAGTCACATAAAATCACATTTGTTAGTAATAATTTAATTTTAAAAACTATGTTAGTATTATTACTATTTCTTCAAACCACTGGATATGGCGCAGCAATGATTTAAATATACACAATCCAATCTGTTACAGATGATATTTAAGATGATGTTGGTGCTACCGCGTAGTCTTTGAACTAAAGACCCACTCTTTTTGCGCATAGTAGCGAAAAAACAATAAACTCGCACCATAGGGAACATCCCTGACGTACTACAGAACCGCGGCAACCCTAGCAGCACCCCAAATATGTTTATGTACACGTAGTTATGAAAAAGTCTACTATTCTACTCAAAAAGCACAAATGCATTTTAGAACATAGCTATATGACAGTCAGATACGGTAGATATCTCCTGATTTTTTGTACAGATTCCGTCAATCAAATTATACTTTAAATATAGTTATGACTCGTTACCGTCTCTATACTTTCACTAGTTATCAAGATGAAACACATTTTTGATAAATTTATTTAGTTATAAAAAAAAGGACTCACAAAAATAAAGTAATCATGATATAAAAATGTCGGAATCGTAAAAGTAAGTATTTAAATACCAAAGTCATTTTAATATCACTTAATGAAAATATGAGCATATTCATTTATTTCTCACGTTTCTCCTTCGCTTTTTTTGTGTATATAATTGAGCGAAGCGAGCGAAGCGATCTATGTGAAACTTTTTGCATCCCATGTCCAGGATTGGCATGAAAACGGCTTTACCGATCTTCACGAAATTTTGCACATTTATAGCGATGGTTATTGCGATGGTTTAGAAAAAAACTTATGCTGTTGAGGAATAATCACCAAAAAATTACAGTCCCACACACTTTAATGTAAAAAAAATACGTTATATTTGATTATTCTATATTTTTTGTCTGTCGGTTTCAGCTTTGAACGCTGCATTGAAGATGGTTTACTTCGCTTAAGTCGCCGAACTCTACCGAGATTTTGAGAGCGCAGCGAGTCAAAATCGAGGTCTGGTTCGCGGCCCTAGTTCTTAAATTTTTATATCTACATAAATTAGAGATATTATAGTACTAAAGTATTTTGAGATAAGCCCATTTGTCAGTAATATGTATTATTTCCTCGTTCAAGATTATGTTATGCTATGGTTTCTTTGTATTTATCTCGATAGAAGTAATACTTATATAAAGTGCTATTTACTAAGTGAAAAAACTATAGTTGTTAATAGTTGTAGTATTTGTAGTAGTTGTATACCCACCATCCAGTAACTGAGTTTTACCATTTCACATCACAATGATATGAAAAGCCCAACTCATAACAACCACTGTGGGAGTGTGGTCTGTTTTATTTATTTATTTACCTTCACGCCATATCCCTTGCGGGGTAGCCAGAGACGACGGAGCGCCAAACGCTACGGTCTCTGCATACCTCTTTCGCCTCGGCCACAGACATCATCCTCTTTATACATACCCTCCGGGGGGTCCTCATGCTTTTTACGTGACCTTCCTCCAGTATCGTAGCTACTGTGTTTTCGAAGGTCACTCGAGGCCTCCCCCTGTCTCTCTTACCGCTCACTTTTCCCATATAAATCTTTTTTACCTTCATTCTCACCGTGACATCTTCGCTAGTACCTGCCATTCTGTGGATCTCTTCATTGCGGATTCGATCAGCTAGACTGACTCCGCATATTCTGCGAAGAGATCGCATCTCCACAGCATTCATCTTTCTTACATTCTTCTTCTGTGTTACCCACGTTTGGCTGCCGTATAACAGCGTCGGTAGCAAAACTGCATTGTGTACAGCCAAACGTGCAGCTATACTGACGTTTTGCCGTCTCAATAATGCAGTCAAAACACCATTGACTCTGTTACCAGCAGCAATACGCCTTTCCACATCCATTTCGTATCTTCCGTCTCTGCTAAACATACTTCCCAAATATACTAATTCATTCACTTGTTCTATTATCTTATCATTCACGTTGATCTTACATTCTGTTCTTTCTTCATTTCTTTCAAATATCAGAACCTTCTTCTTATCTACATTCAGGTTAAGACCATTAATTTCACACCCATCTTTCAGAGTGGTGACCAATGCCTGCAAATTGCATTCTGATGATGCAATGAGCACTGCATCATCTGCATATAGCAAGCAATTGACCTTAAGGTCACCTACTTTCACTCCCATGTCACTATCTTTCACTCCTTGGAGACAACTATCCAAATACAAATTGAACAACCAAGCTGACATAGCGCAACCTTGCTTAACACCCGATTGGATGTCAAACCAGGGCGACATGCCAGCTCCTACTCGCACACAGGCTGAGTGATCTCGGTAAAGAGACCTTACAGCCTGTAGCAAGGGTCCGTTCACATTGTATCGGGGGAGTATCTCCCATAACTTCTTTCTCACAACCCTGTCAAACGCCTTTTCCAAATCCACAAAAGCACAGAAAACCTTTTGGTTTAGGGCCAAAAACTTTTCCGTGATCATGCGGAGGGAAAAGATCTGATCTATATGCCCTCTTCCAGGTCTAAAACCTCCTTGGGCCTCCCACAACAGCCTTTCAGATCTCTCTTGCATTCTTCTCGCTAAAATTTTAGCATAAACTTTACCGCCCAAGCTAATCAAACTGATGGCCCTATAGCTTGCACAGTCTATCTGTGAGTGTATAAAGGCAAAGTATACAAAGGTACGATGACTGCACTTCGCCAATCGTCTGGGACCTCCCCGGATTTCCACCATAAATTGCACAAAAACCAGAAAAAGTCCCAGACGCGTGGCCCACCATATTTTATCATCTTGGCAGTAACTTCATCTGCTCCCGCAGCCTTACCACATTTCAGACTTCGAATCACGCTCTCTACTTCTTCCAAACTGTTTATAACAGTTCAAGAATGAGTTCAAGAAATGGTTCAAGTCCAGCTTTGTTGCAGCTCAAAAAATCATCAAGCTCAAAACATCTTTATGTTTGTCGTCTAAAGGAATCACTGAACATGCAGTTAATTGAATCGATAGTTTTATCTAAAATGTTAATATTGTTTTCCCTTTTTCTGTAATTTGAAATTTGATGTTTATTTTTTTATTATATCTATATACAATAAAAAAAAATCTTTTATTTTTGGAAACATATTGAAGGTACTTGTAAATTAATAATATTACCAATAGATATTAAATACGATGAGTTGTGATGTCATACGAAACAATGGACCCATTCGTTGTTGATGATCGTCGCTCGTATTTTATTTTTAATAGCTATCTACTAGGGGCGCGAACCGGCCCGAATAGAGTTCGACGAATTGAGCGAAGCGAGTAACATCTTCAATTCAACGTTCAAAGCTGAAACCGACGGGCAAAAATATAAAATAATCAAATAACACATAGCGAAATTTTTTTTACATTGAAGTCTATGGCACTGGTATTTTTTGGTGATTATTCCTCAACGACATGAGTTTTCTTCACTTTTTTTTTATAAACCATCGCAATAACTATCGCATTAAATGTGCAAAATTTCATGAAGATCGGTAAAGCCATTTCATGCCAACCCCGGACATGGGATGCAAAAAGTCTCACATAGAGCGCTCCACTCGCTTCGCTCAATTAAGAAAGCGTTGATTTTATCATTTGTAATACCTTTCACAAATATTATGAATTGACGTTTTGTAACGAAGATATTAAAAACCAAATAATAAATTGTTTTAATAATCAAAGCATCCTGAACTTTTATGTATGTCTTGTCATAGTTAAATTGTAATAAATTGTATTTATAAAGTGAGGTGGAATAAACTATATACATTCAACGTATTTTTTACTACTTTTTGTCAAAGGTAAATGAATTTCGTGAGTTCTTTGAATATTAATACGCGGGTCAGAGTGTAATTAATTTTCCAACAAACTCTGTGCGAACTTTTTACCACCAAAATACTTGTATGAATTAAATTTTATTTTTAATCAGACTATGATAAGTTAACATGAAAAAGGATTTAAAAGTATGACCCATTCAGAAAATTACAAAAAGGATATATCAGAATAAACCATTTACAATATTAATATAGAAGTTTCATTACAATATATAGACTCATATTATTTTTAATATAATATTATATATTAGTTTTGCACCAAAAAGCTTTTATTAGGCCTTTTACCGCGCAACTAATCAATAGATGACATTTTCATTTTTCACTTATAAATTGATAAAGAAAGTAAAATTTCATGTTATTATTTTTCAATAATGCATAATATGAATCAAATTTATGGCATCATTTTAAAAGATAATATAATAATAAACTCTGTTAATATCAAATATTATACAAAATAGACAAAACACAAATATATAAACATAACTTTGAATTATAATTTTACAAAAACCATGAACAATACAGTTTACTTCGCTATATTATCTGTTTTATACGGATATTTAGAAATGTATAAAGAAAAACTACTGAAACACACTGAAATCTAAGAATACATACTTACATATTAAGAATCCGTAACAATCTTCAAAAATTAATTCTAATCACGAAGCTGTAACGTAGAGTAATTCTAGCGATAGACATATGATAGCGACCAGAAATACTCATTACATAATATCTGATTTGAATTTCCATATTTAATTATATATAAACAATAATGAAATAAATTCTCTGGAGGCTGGATTATATTAAAAATATAATAAAATTATAATTATTAATCTTGTTGTGAAAGAGTAATTTAATAATATATGTTAAGAGTTCGCTTCATTTCGCGAGATAAACAATTTAATTAAGAAGCAGATTGCTTCTGTTTCAAGATTTTCAATTCATCACTTGTAATTGCCTCGCCAGTCTTCTTTGTTATTACCTTCCGTCTAAAATTTTAAAATCATTTTGAAAAACAACAAGTAACTTTTTAACTTCATTTGCATTCATAAACTTGACCTAGAATATCATATTATTACAAAATAAAGTATCGTTTATTTGAATTTTGTATTATTTGTATGGATGACATTCTAAGTGAGACACACAACGAAGAAGCATTAGTATGATCCACTGACACTGGTGTCACTTACTAATGCAATTTGCTAACGAGTTGCTCTAACTATTGCCCGCTTCAGGCCATTTCCAGAGACACAAAAATATACTTTATATATATTTTTGAGACCATTGTACTATTATATTAATAACCTCATTCTATTATAGAACTACAGCTGAGAAGTTAAAAATTTATATTACAAATAAAATTAGGTACTCGTTAAGGAAACTTATTGACTTTAAACAATTAGTTTGAGATGAAAGAGACAGGGTTTCTAATGGAGTAGAATGGAAATTATTGAGTACATTATCTTTAAAAGCATTCTTTTTAAATGATTGAGCCCTCGTATAGAACAATGAAATGGATATCAATAAATGTATATCAATTATTGCAGCCATCTTAATTTTTCCAGATTCATCGTTATCAACAGACGGTCCGAAGCAAACTAGCCCGCGTCTAGCGCGTTACCATAGCAACGGTTACGATTACAACGGATACTATGACAACGGTTACCATAGCAACCTAATATAATATAGCAACCTAACTAGTATCTTATAAAATAGAGACTTACAGATCGACATCTTGAGCAGTCAATGACAAATAATTAATCTTTACTTACTGTAAAATGCCTTGCTTCTTAAAAAGTAATTGTTTATTTTCTAGATTTTCTTTAAGTGTCACAAATAAGTTCTAAAGCTAAGTCTACAAAATATTTTCAACTATTTTTACACTTTGGAGAAATAGAATTATAGATAGTCACAAAATGCAATTTGAGAATTTTTCATGATCAAAATCCACTTATTATCCCCAAGCGTAAATTTAATTAAGTTTATATCACACTGGTATTACCTTTATACAAAGTATAAACTGCTTTGGAGTATACAGCGCAGAGTTCAATGGGATTATAGTAAACTGTGAAATAGCTTGCCTTTACGCCTGCATGTATTTGTATCAGAAATATTTAAATTATGTTCAACATATTAAACATAACTATAGTTCAAAAGGTCCATATCATAATATTAATATATCCCGAGTATTTCATTGTATTATCAATTTGATTTATATTTTGGAGAGATGATTGTAGAGTTGAATTGGAATCAACTGCCATTATATAATTTTAATGGCACATCGAAATATAATATATTATTATTTCATACAAAAAATAATAATCAGATTTATATACATTTTTTAAGTTATACATTTTTTACTTCCGAATTTTTCGAATTAAATTCCTAACTTGTCTTTTCATTGATTTCAGAAGTTTAACTCCTAAAAGAGATAAAATGGAATTTATATAGAAGTACTGTATTTTTTCAAAACCAGTTCATGTGTTTTGTAAGTGTCGTTGTCGTTCTTTGTACAGATTAGTCGATTTTCAAAGGACTTTAACACCCTGAAAAGTATGCCAAGTTCTTGCATAAAACGATTATTATCTCTAGGTAGATACACTTCGCGCTCTAACTAAGCGCTCTACTGGATATTTTTTCACATTCTTTGTCACGAATATAATCGAAAACTACTTGACGGAAAATTATGAAATTTTACAATCAAACAGACACACATTAGGTGATGGCATTAAAAAAATTGAAAAATGTCATGTTGTTAAGGGATAATCGTCCAAAAACTGATATCCCATTGGAGTAAATGGGAAACGATGAGTCATTACACTGGACTCGCTTCGCTCAATATGCAAACGGCACCCGAGATTTCGAGAGCGCAGTCAGTCGAAAATGAGGTCTGTTGGCACCCCTAGTTAATCATAAGGTAAAAAAAATAACTGACCTCCGCAATAATGTTTGCCTAAACCACTTTACAATTATTAAACAGACAAAGAGATTAATTCTTCAAGAAGCTTCCGGGCGCTCTGATCTTATGGGCGGTTGATTCTAAAAGTTGGCAACTAAAATCATTAATATCTTTTTTATGTCCGTGAGTTTTTCTCAGATTTCTTAACAGTCGAGACGCCATCTTTCTACAATACAAGAGTCTAAACTGAAACTCGCACAACATTAAACCATTTCAGAAGTTAGTACTATATCTATAACATGAGAAATTCTCACACAGTTACAAGTTGAGTATCACAAGCCATTGTACAAAAGACAAAACTCGGAGATGTCACTTTATAAAGTTTACAGTAAGATATGTACTGTAAACTGTAAATAAAACTTTTAAAATGGAATGAATATTATGCTTATTAATATTAAAGATTAAGAGTAAAATACTAAATAAATATTCCAAAAATATAAGTTGATTACGAATATTAATAATATTATTTCTCGTCGTACATTCAATTTCATAGATATGAATTGTACTGTTAGACTTAAAGGAAAGGAATTAAAAATCATTTTAATAATAACTAATTGGCGTTAACTTTAATAGAAACTAACACAATTTTACTCATAAAGTAAGTGTAAAATTTTACAATTAATGTATTGCACAGTACACTTAATATTTTTATATAGTATCTTAAAGAAGCTGACTTCTTTATTTTTTTTTAGTTTTAGGGAGCTTTGGGCATTTAAAGTATATTCATTTATTATATTTTTTTCTATAGGTAACAGTTTTCTAAAATTTTAACGAACTTTAGTCTGAGACTCCGCCCATACTCGTATATGTATATAATAAAATAATTTATTATTCTAATACATAGATCAGGTGACAATTTGTAATTTCCTTTTTTGGTTCCTAATCCTCTTAATATTCTACTTTTAGATATTGCTCATTTACTTATATACCTACATAATTCACAACACCATAAACTATTCAATCATAGTGTAGCTCTCTCTGTCTGTCTTTTTATGACTATGTGATATACTTATATGAATATACTATACTATATGAATATGATATTTGACTTCAACCGGTCAGGTCCTTCAGATGTGAAATTAAAAACACTAACAAATTCATGACCTATTTCTTTGTTATTTACAGTTTATCAATCAATTTTCAATTTTTAATAATAGCCCCTAATTGTGTTGCTATTTTCTGCAGTGTGTTCAGTTTTATACAGAATTCATTATCGTACATGGTTTAATTCCATTATTATATATTCGTTTTCCCTGGAATCACTGCTTTCTTTTTGTGAAAGAATATTTCAATGACCGAATTTATATATTTAAGGTGGTAGAGCCTAGCTGTAGTTATCTGACTGCAGCTCGTATTGGGCTGGCTCGACCGGGGAAGGACCACCCTCTCACAGAAGACCGACGCGTAGTAACCAAATTCATTTGGTTATGTTCCGTCGGTGAGTGAGAGAATCCGGTAGCCCAAACCCCCCCCCCCACGCCATGAAACATGAAAGCGATGCCGGAAAGAAAAATACCCCAGGAGGGTACCGGCTTTGATGAAGCCGGGGACCCCCTCCCCGAGCAAAATCGGGGAAATAATTCTCGGATTTTGCTCGGGCTGCCCGTCGTATCTGGGGCGGGCAAAGTATCGCCTTTTGTTTTTTTTGAGGGCAAACGACGAGTCAACGCAGCGGCACCCCGACCCACTCTAAATGTGGACTTTTGCAACATTCGGGGACTTCATTCCAACTTGAACGCCGTCCACTATCATCTAGAGACGGCGCAGCCGGCCTTGTTGTTTCTGACGGAGACGCAGATATCTAAACCTAGCGACACAGCGTACCTGTCATACCCCGGGTATAATCTAGAACACCATTTTATACCACACGCCGGGGTATCTGTGTTCGTAAGGGAGGATATCTGCTACCGTCGCCTTCAGGTTTTTGAAGGTCGGGACCTGTCTGTACTCTGGCTGCGCGTGGACATGGACGACCATGTCAGAGTCTACGCATGCCTCTACAGGTCCCATAGTGGTAATGCAGAAACGGATCAACTCTTGGGCCATGTTCAGGCGAAGATTGACGATCTGCTTTCACAGATTCCCTCCGCCGAAGTCGTAGTCCTCGGTGACTTCAATGCGCACCATACCGATTGGTTAGGGTCACGTGCCACCGACTACGCGGGGAGATCTGTGTTTGACTTTGCTCTGGCAAATGGTCTGTCCCAATTGGTCAAGACGCACACTCGTCTACCGGATGTGGACAGCCATATGCCCTCTTTGTTGGATCTTCTGCTGACTACACATCCCGGAAAGTACCAGGTCACTGTCGAGGCTCCGTTAGGGTCCTCTGATCATTGTCTGGTACGGAGTGTAGTGCCCATTCAACGTTCGGGTCGCACAACACCTGCGACTCGACTCGTTTGGCACTACAAGTCAGCGGATTGGGATGGAATGCGGTCCTTCTTTGCATCCTACCCATGGGGGCCGATTTGTTTCCCTTCCGATGATCCTAGTGACTGCGCTGCGGCTGTAGCTGATGTGATACTACAGGGCATGGAACTATTTGTACCAAGCTCTGTGGTACCACTTGGTGGCAGATCGCGGCCTTGGTTTGATGCGTCTGTCAGGGCTGCAGCAGCTGGCAAACGGCAGGCTTATCAAGCTTGGGCCAATGCGTTAGTCACTAAGGATCCGAACTCTAGAGTTCTGAAGAGGAAATATAATCGTGCCTCCAGATTCTTCAAACGGCAAATCGCTAGAGCAAAGTTCAAGCATATCGTCAAAATTGGGGATCAGCTGGCAAAGTACCCGCCTGGCACGCGCAAATTTTGGGCGCTTTCAAAGGCCACTCTGGGCAACTTTAGCCAGCCATCCCTACCGCCGTTGCACATGGGGAATGACTCTCTGGCCCATACGGCAAAAGAGAAAGCCGATCTCTTGGGCACTCTTTTCGCCTCCAACTCGACTTTGGACGACCAGGGGAAGACACCGCCTATCATCCCGCGGTGTCAGAGCTCAATGCCGGAAATAGTTTTTAGGCAGAAAACTATTAGGCAGTCTCTATTTTCCTTGGACGTTCATAAGTCGAGTGGGCCGGATGGCATTTCTCCATTGGTGCTACGAACGTGTGCCCCTGAGTTGACTCCAGTGCTAACGCGTCTATTTCGGTACTCCTACCTTAAAGGCGTAGTCCCGGTCTCATGGAAGCGTGCCCTTGTCCATCCGATCCCTAAAAAAGGTGATAGCTCGGACCCAGCTAACTACAGACCTATCGCCATTACCTCTCTGCTCTCCAAAGTAATGGAGAGCATTATCAATAAACAGCTCCTAACATACCTCGAGGATCACCAGTTGGTCAATGACCGGCAATATGGCTTTCGCCATGGTCGATCGGCTGGTGATCTTCTGTTATATCTTACGCACCGTTGGGCAGCTGTTATTGAAAGTAAGGGAGAGGGTCTGGCAGTTAGTCTGGATATGGCGAAAGCCTTCGATCGTGTATGGCACAAGGGGCTTCTTTCGAAGCTACCTTCCTATGGGCTTCCCGAGAGTTTATGCAAGTGGATCACCAGCTTCCTCACTGGGCGGAGCATACAGGTCGTTCTCGACGGTTTTTGCTCGGACCCCAAGCCCGTGAACGCTGGTGTACCCCAAGGCTGCGTGCTATCCCCAACCCTGTTCCTCCTGCACATCAATGATATGTTGGATATCTCCAACATACATTGTTATGCGGATGACAGCACTGGGGATGCGGTATATTCCGGCCGTGCAGGTCTCTCTCGGGAAAACGTCGACGAGTGCCGAAAGAAACTTGTGTCCTCTATAGAGACTTCCTTGGGGATGGTCTCTGAGTGGGGTGAACTGAACCACGTTCAGTTCAATCCCCTAAAGACACAAGTTTGCGCGTTTACCACTAAGAAAACCCCATTTGTCGTATCACCGCTCTTCGAGAGCACTCCTCTTAATGCCTCGCCAAGTATCAGAATACTGGGTCTCGACATTTCGAGCGACTGTCAGTTTCGTGGTCATCTGGAGAGCAAAGCCAAGTTGGCCTCGAAGAAATTGGGAGTGATCAATAGAGCGAGGCAGTACTTCAAACCTGGCCAAAGACTTGCGCTCTATAAGGCGCAGGTCCGGCCTCACATGGAGTACTGTTCTCATCTCTGGTCCGGATCACCCCAATATCAGCTTCTACCATTTGACCGCGTACAACGGAGAGCCGTTCGAATTGTTGGGAACCCGGTGCTCTGCGAACGGCTGGACTCTCTGGCATTGCGTAGAGACGTGGCTTCTTTGTGCGTCTTCTACCGCATTTACAACGGGGAGTGTTCCGAAGAACTATTCGATCTGATGCCTGCCGCTGAATTTCATCACCGCACAGCGCGCCATCGCCTCCAATACCATCCTTACCACCTGGATGCGTGGCGATCCTCCACTGTGCGGTTCTCAAGGACATTTTTTCCACGTTCCACTCGCTTGTGGAACGAACTACCTTCGGCGGTATTTCCAGATCGGTACGACATGGGTACCTTCAAAAAAGGCGTTTATTCCCACCTACAAGGCCGGCAACACTCCTGTAAGTCCTCGGATGTTGCAATAGTTCATGGGCGGCGGTGATCACGTCCATCTGTGACCCGCCAGCTCGTTTGCCCTCGTCTTACATAAAAAAAAAAAAAAAAAAAAATTTAAAGAAATATTCTTAAACTCTCCTAACATTAATTAAAATGTTTTGTCTACTAATTTATGTAAGAAGAAATTACTAAATTATTTTCTTCACATTTAATCCAACCTAGGCTAAATGTTCACTAATGAGATTCTATTACAGTATCATTTGTATAATAACGTTATATTCATTTATATATTGCGGACACACTGAGATACTAATTAGCAACTTGCATGTTTTCAACAATTATTACACTTCTTGTTGTCGTTAAAGTAGACAACACTAAACTTTTGTAATGTCCAATGACATCTAGCTTGAAATTAGAGAAGTATTGTCTAATGTATTAAAATTGAAAAAAATAGACATTCTAATTTGGATAACAATAGTTGAATTCTATTATAGTCTAAAAACGTACATACTGAATTTAACTAAATATATGAAACAATTAATCCTTCCAAATTCAAAGACAGACAATGGAATATAAAGCTTTATAGTGCGTGGGACTGGTCAGGACTCAGGGTCAGGGCTCGCTGTGTGCCTATTATAAATTCTCTGCTCCATTATCCACGACTGGTCAGGTACTGACAGTTGAGATAATTCGTTAAATCCTTAACTACGCTCCCTGAGTTTGTTTGATAACGATTCAATAGAATTTAGAAAATGTAAAATCGCAAAATAGAAAGCTTAACGGGCTCTTTTTTATTTTTATTCAGTTTAAATAAAAAACCGAACAAATGCTTAGACAATTCTTTGCTAAAAGATATTTTTTGAAAACACAAGTCTTTGGTACCTTTTAGTTTCCCTACCGAGAGAATAAAGTTAGAATTATGTATTGTTTTTTCACAGTTGTTTGTTAATATTTTAATATGTCTGCAGTGTTTATGCATAAGTGGCCTCACCGAAATGTTTACTGCTCTCTTAGGATCTATGTCGCTCAGCAGATAAAAACGTTGTTTATGTTAATTTGGAATGTAAAAATATAGTGAAAAATACTTACTATTCATGATCTACATAATATAAATTTTTGTCTTATGACATCTGTTCTTATTTTGTATAAACGGAGTATTGTATTAAAACTCTTTTAGTTGTTATGAATTAGTAGGTACAATTATTTTATAAAAAGTTATACATTCTTCAGTTAAATACAATTCGTTACTTATGTGTTCAGGTTACTCGGCATAGTAAACACACAAATGTTTTTTGAGCTGAGCGTAAGAGAAGCTCTTAACCGTTTGGGAAAGTTCTTTTTGAAGCAACATCATATTAAAACTACTGAACCGAATTCAATGAAAATAAGCAGAGCTATAGAAGTTGGGAATGTTAAAAAAACAAAATTAAAATATCTCATTCCGTTCAGAAATGAAGGTCAAAAAACTGTTTTTTCCCATAGACTTAACGTAATCAGAACCTCCGCGCGCTTGCCGATCGTCAACCTAGAAATACGCTTATAAGCAACATCACATAAAAACTACTAAATAAAAACTAAAAAAAATAATAATACTATATTTTATTTAAAAGGGGAGGGGATTCAGCTCAACTCCTGCAGTGAACAGCGGTTTATTTTGTTTTATGTAGAATTATAATGTATAATTCAATGAATAAAGCGTCTTAGTTTATTATAAATTTGATGTTGTATATATTCTCTTCTATTAGTTAAAACGCGAAAATCTGTGTGAATAGATGGATGGATAAAAAAAGATCAGTTAAATGGGTTTAAATTGTAAAGATAGATAAATAAATTCTGCCATCTAATACTGCATCAGTTGCATACTACTATAGCCATCGAAGATAATACTGGGGCGCGAAACGGACCTCGATTTTTACTCGCTGCGCTCGCAAAATCTCGGTAAAGTTCGGCGAAATGAGCGCACCGAGTAGCCAGTCTTCAATTCAGCGTTCAAAGTTGAACCGTCAGGCAAAAAATATAAAATAATCAAATATCTTCTATAAATAAAAATATAGATAATCTATTATCTTTCTATCCCGATTAATCTTAAATTTTTTTACTGCGAATTTGAGGTTTTTTATACACAAAAGGTTTAATTGACTTTTAAGTTTCCGATAGATGGCGGAGGTAATAAAAAATTATGAAGTGGCAGATGAAGTCTTTCACAACAGCTGGTATGTGCATAATTTTTCAATTACTAACATAGAGAGATGCTTTTTTAAAGATTGCTTACAAATTTGTCTGAACTTATTCCAAGCTGCAGATCTGGAAAAGCCTCGGGGAAGATATGACGAGACATATAAAATAATATATTTATATTTTGTAATAACTTTTATAAACTTTTTAAATCGTAAAGGTCCAATCTCGTGAGTGGTCTTTCGTGGCTTTACACTTTGACTGTTTACCAAGACTTGAAAATAACCTCCATTATGAATTTTATTAACTGTATCGTCTCTTACTTCTCTGAAATGAAATCTATTTAATATTTAAATATCAGTTACTAAAAGAAAATGAACACAAGTATTTCTACGAATTATTATTTTTATGGTGAAATCTCTAAATTACTTTCCATTTACAAATAACACATTTTAGATCTAATGTTTTCTTTCCGCATCGATTCTTTATTATGATTAATTCTGTGAAGATTCTTGATAAGACTTATTGTGATTGTATCGTTTCAAAAGACACATACTGTGACGGTAAAGAAACCGCATTCGTACCATTCAGCTAATAAGAGATTAATTTATTCTTTCAATCTGATATATTAATTTCTGATAATCGACAAACTCGTATGGAGATAGATACTAAAGCTTCAATATCACATTTGAAAACGAACACTTACGGACCTAGACTTATATTAAAAATTTATTGCGGTGTCTTTAGTGTTCTATTAAAGATGTTCAATAGTTTTAATGCAAGATATCACAAACTTTATACGACAGACAAGAAAGTTATTTGTTCGGAAGGTTTTATTTTATTCTTGTGAGACCTTTGTCTCTTTTATCTCTATGTTATTATACACGGGTACTGGGAAGTTTCTTTAATTTTTATGAACATGAAATATATATTTTAAATAATATATGATAAAAAATGCATGAAATGTAATCATACTGTAAATATTTTTTATCATTAAAGTCACTCATTGAAATGAATAAATAATTCGTTATATTAAGGATGAAACAGATAACAATTTTCTGTTATCATTCATTCACATTTAGTCTGTATTTTGAAATACTGGTTCATTGTGGAATATCTTCATTTCATCTTAAATTTACCGACTGAAGCTATAAACACTATTACCAAAGTTAACTGTTTATTAGCTTGGCCTTTAAAATATTATTTTTATGGCCAATATACTAAAAATAACTGTTTATTATTATAAGACTTAGGCTACTAAAGATCAAGACCTTAACAAATCAATGATAAATAAATTACCTTCACTATAAAATGTCTCAATTGATAAGGTCTTGTTTGTTTGCAAGATTTTCTTTATTTATTATTCTAATTGTAAAAAATTCTTTGTGTGAGTAAAGTTAAGTAAGATAAGTTCTAATTGTATAAAATATTGTCAACACTTTGAACTATTTGAGAAAAAAGTATTTTAAATTAATAAATATGTAGATAGTAAATATGTAGATAGTCGCAGAGTGCAGTTTGAGAATTGGTCATGATTAAAATCCGTCTAATAGTCCTGACCGTAAATGATGTCCATTCGTACCAAAAACTGTACTAATGTATCTATAGCTGTTAACAAACAGCTACCTCTGGGTTAAAATGGTCGTTACGGAACAAAACTGCTTCTAACGGTTCGGACAGCGTTTGATCGGATTGTATGACTGGTGATGGTTGATTCTTTTCTTATATAGACAAGTGATCAATACCGATTCATCATTCTCTCTTTGGTCTTTAGATAATACTACTCTATAAACGCTATATCATACAATACAGACCATTATTATCATTTACTACAAGTGTAATAGAAATCTTTTTTGGTCTTTAAATAACGCTACTCTATAAACGCATAAACGCTATATTATATAATACAGACTATTATTATCATATATTACAAGTGTCATATAAATATTAGTATATACAAATCGCATATATAGATCGCTATTCAAAGAAAGCTTCTAGTATTTATATAGGTATAAATACTATAATACTTAATAATAAATAAATATATTAGGATATAAAACAAATTTGTTTATAATATTCTTATTATTTATCTTACGTTTTAGTTAAACCTCCAACATCTATATTTAATTAATTGAATTATTTAAATGTTTTTTATTGATTAGCATATCGAAATCAAATTATTTTACTGATTTTTAATAAATTTTGTACAGGTATAATATATTTCTATTATCTATAATTTCATCAAACTATTTTTATTAATAGTCTCAACCAATCATACTTTATTTTTTGTACTATTCATGACGAAGAATTTACATTATAATACATCAGCTTCCTTATGATAGAAACGATTTCATATTATTCTGAATCAGATATTGGTTTAGGGATTTATTTTCCAGTTTTCTTTAATATCTATACTGTAATATTAAACTCCTGATTAGTTGAGTTCCGTGACATTGATAAATGAAATTCTTTAGGTCTTCTCATAGAACTCAGATAAAATTAATATGTAATAATCTATTGCCTGAAAATAGAGATAGGTACTTAAAAAGAAATTCAAGCAGAATTTTATAAAATCCGTTTCGTCTTTTATCTTAAAATGCAGTTTTTGCATCAAATGCACTTTGTTTGTTTCTCACAGCGATTCAAACAAAATTCATGAATAAACCGTACTACTTTGTTTTATTAACTCCGTTTGGATTGGAATTTATACAAAGAATGTATCACTGAATTGAATTGTAAACTTTATTTGTTAGGTAGGAAATAGGAAATAATCAGCAGGCGTTAAATCAGGCTTCCTCGGTGGCCAGTTGATGTCTCCTCGGCGAAATATCATTCTTCCAGGGAATAAATCGTGAAGAGTAGCTAATGAGTCCTTTGTAACATGAGAAGCGGCTCCATCTTGCTGGATTGCATCTTGCTGTGGCGGGTGTAGATAGACTGGTTTTGCGTTTCTGTTGCTAAAAAAGTCCGGGTCATATGCCTATATCAGAATTAACGGCCTGAGTTCGATTTCGGGCATCCTCAAAAAAATAAGGACTGATAATTCCTTGATTTGATATGGCAACCCAAACAACCACTTCTGGCGAGTGCAAGTTCATAAGCCCAGTATCTGCAATTTTATTTATTCATGTTACTATTTAAGTGAAAATTCGATTTGTCGGATAGCTAGATAAATCATCTAAAATGACGCGATGAACCGTAGATTTTCTCAAATTAAGAGAAGTTGCGAGCAATCTCAACGACTGTCGTGGGTCGTCCATAACAGACTGAAGTCGCGGTCGACGTTCGTACTCGTCCTTGACGTCCTTTTGCGCCCAGGCGATTTGTCCGGCATTTTATTTCCAGTCTCTCTAAACTTGCACACCCAATGTTTAATCAAATTTTGTTAAATTAAAATGTGTCCTGTGGAGACGACGAACAATAGTATAGAAATCGTTGTTTTTATAAAACGCTCGCACACAAAACGCGCATTTCGGTCCCGTGAAACGATTCATAAATACTAAACTTAACAAGCCGGCCAAGCGTTTGAGACTACATCTCTCCCCCTGCTACCTGCGGTTGGCGCGTATTGGTCAATCCAAAAACGAAAAACATTCTGAGACACCCGTTACTTCAACGACTACTCAAAGCAAATATTTTCAACAATATTTTACTTTTGCGGAAGTAAAATGTAAGTTAATTCAACTATAAAATTATAAAATAATAATACGTGTGTAGCAACGACTTAATGATTAAACAACTAAGTAAAATATTCTTGGTTATTGAACCGCTATCCATAACTGAACCGTACTGTTGCACTGACCCCACCAAATTGCTTGTCTTTTACAATGAATATTTTATTTCTGATTTGGTGTTTTGTCCTCACTATTTTGTTTTGCAGTCGATACACATTTATATTTTAATTTGTACTTTCTTTTCGTTGAATTTCTTATTTGTTATCGATATTGTATTGTTATATTGATCCAAGCAAAAAGGTACGATGGCGATATCCTTTTTTGAAAAAAAGGTCAAACTTTCAGTGACCAAGAGGGTTTTATATAGACAAAATACATTGAATTTGAAGCCGTAGTTTAGGAGTTACTGCAAATCAGTTTCTTTATATTGTCACTGATCCACTGACTCATCGATCATAACATTAGAAGTGATATTTCCCGTTAAACTAGAGAACTTAAATTTGGTATACAATTGGATTTTTTAAAGGAAAAGCTATCAAAACTTTGAAACTTGGAGATGTAGAGTATTTCTTGCGGAACATAATAGCACAGACAAACTATCATAGATACTTAATCGTAGGGAAAGCATAAGTTATTAAGTTTTTTGAACACTATCTGGTGATACCAAAGTTGAAGATATGGAGTACTTGATGTGGAAACCTAGAGCACAGACAAACTGTCAGAGAAACGAAAAAGCGACTTCTTAAGTAAAATAAAACAAAATAATATAATGACGTGTAACGTTAAAATACTTTACATAGTAAATACTGAGGTTTTTTAAGTTTATACTAAATAAATTTATTTTCATTATTGTAGATCTCAACTGGTTTAGTAACGGCTACTAGTCAATGTTTGTACCTAATGGAAATATTAAAACCTTTGAAAACAGCCCACCGAGACAGGGGGTGAGCTTTGAGGAATCCCGCAGCGTAGTGCAACATATGAGGATAATTCCAGAGAAGAAGAAAAACATCGCTATCTAATAAAAGAATTGAGATCCCATTAAAACATAACATGTATCAATCATCAATAATATAACGGCTTCTGCAACGTAGTTTAAGCTCAGGATAAAGTATCCTATTTAAAATATCTTTACACAAAATGTCATCAAAATGCGTTCGATGGTTTGGGTGTGAAGGCATAATAGACAGAAACGGTTACACTCGCATTTATTATATTTATAGTCTAGTATTTTGCTGGGTGCGTTGGCTAAGTCACTAACAGGGTATCAATTATGATAAATATTTTTGGTAGCTGCTCTCATAGATGGGTAGGAGGTAGGAGGTAGGAGGTACTGAATTAACCGACTTGGTTTATATTGGATTTCATAACATTTTACGTCATTGCGAGATTCGGACCTTCTTTAGACGTAGAAATCACTCATAGCATAGTATAACTTGTGACATCTTTTCAACCCATCGACGATGCTCCTACTTATCATTACAAAATTATATATTTGTGTTACAAAATATTATTCAGTTTTTGAATATTAACAAGATTTTCGACGCTTCATAAGTTATTTATTTACAGATTATTAATTAAAAATATTCACCAAATCCCAAGGTTTTATTTTTGAATATAAAACCAGAAAACCTGTTACCAACATGTTAATATGTGTCGATGGGTCACCAGCAATAAAAGGACGCACAAAATAACATTTTAATACACAGGCTGCGTTAAATATTCTGGCAGAAAACCAAACCAGCGGATAGAATATTGATCATAACAAAAAGCAATTTGCACACTTCACCACAACGACACGCGTAGCAATGGACAGAGAACTGAAATAATATATATTGAAATACGTTAACCTGTAAACTAATAATTAATAGCAACCAAAAGCGTAAGTGAACAGGGGTCTATATAATTAAAAATTTCAAGATAATTACTCAAAATACTCCTTGTTAATAAGATTTATGTTTAAATTCTTGTTACGCTGTTATGTCATAACTACTCTAACACTGAATGACCAAGAACATTAGTATTTCTCGAAAGGTAGAAATACATTTGATAGTATAGTTTTCGCTTTCTCAAATAACAAGCCGACAGTAAACCTAGTTTTCAATAATAAAAACACTTTTATAATTATTAAATTGAATTATATCTAGCATAAGCTCGGTACAGTTTTACAAAAACGATAAACGACAAGTATCATAATAAATTACTTTTATATTATCGTTAAGGAAAATATTTAGTGTAAAATAAGTTTTGTTTGTACAATATGATAATAGATATCTTACACTGTTATTCTAACGATATAACATATAAGGTGTTAGGTGAATTTTTGCTTTCATAAGATATTCATAGTTTAAAGAAATACCAAACTCTGATATGGCGTTTCAGTTTTAAAACTGCATACATTTTAATATATTATCAAAAAACAGAGAAAGGAACAGAGTACTTTTGTCCTACACTTTTTGAAACTCGGATATAATCGTTAACTTACTGATAATAAGGTATGTTTTTCTGACGACACACGAAATGTAGCTGTAATAGTTGTTTTATACATATTACAATTTCCACAAATTTCTTCCCAAGCAAATTCAATCATTTTGGATATATTTTGTCATAAATATTATAATTGAGTTTTATTAATTGGTTACTTTTTAGTTAATTATTCCCAGCATAATATTTTTACGAGTTTTTTTTTGACGAGTAATTTCCAGTATCTTACATTGTTTTAAAATTATTCAATTTATTTATTAAATAATTTATGTTCAGAAAACTTCTCGATTTCAAAAAGGATAGGACGGAGATAAAACAGACGGATGTCGTACGATGATAAAATAAAAACATACAAGATAATAACTTTTTTATTGAATGAAGCGAGCGGAGCGTTCTACTGGAGACTTTTTCACATTCTTTGTTACGAATATGCTCGCAAACTACTTGGCAGAAAATTGTGAAATTTTGCAATAAAAAAAAACACACCTTCGGTGATGGTATTAAAAAAAATTGAAAAATCTCATGACGTTGTGGTATAATCGTCAAAAAACTGATATCCCATTGCAGTCAATGGGAAAAACATTCGCTCGAAAAATTTGCTTTACGATGAAAAAGGCGTGAAGAATTTTTTAATCGAATTGTAATTTTAATTTTAAAGTGCACTACGACGACTGAACTGTGTCCCTGGATGACTGGTGTACTCACTGACTGTATAGGGAGATTTCCATCAATCAGCTATCAGTTGGTAACTTTTGAAACTAAGGAAAGAAGTTTTGTCATATTTGATTCCATTTGCCCCAGTATCACCTTCTATAACAGCGAGCAATAACGAGCCGCTCAATTTATCGATAACTCAATCTTTTGTGAAGAGCTTACTTAATCCATTTGCCTAACGTAAGGATATTGCACTTATATGCGTCTTCTATTACTTTTATTCTGGATATTATTTTGAATAGGTTTTTCATCTTATTTCGGCCGCTGGCTTCTTTAATTTACATTTGTTTAATTTTGTATTTTTTTATGTAAGAGAGACGAAGTTTCTTAGCATTCCACGGATTCAGATGTAGGTTTAAGGGGCCCCTTTACTATGCGCATACACGCTCATCTTCACTGTTTACGCTTCTCCTCCTAACCTAACCTAACCAAATATCATAAGAACCTACTAAAGCCGTCTTTGAAATACGTTCTAGAAATGAACCGATGACCGTTCTAGAAAGGCCGAGATCATTAAGTTAGTAATAGAGAGATTTTGCTGCTATACCTCTCGCTTCTACTTCAATAACTATAAAAATTAACCATGTTCTACGCGCCTTTATATATGAGATCTTATTGTTGCATCTATATGGTATTATTGTTAAAGGAAATAGCACGCTAGTATTCAGTCCTACAATTTTGTATAACAAATGTAATAACTAAGAGCACTTGTGACAATTATAATAATAGTTGGTAATAAGTGTACATTTGTCCTCCGCAAGTTTTGATGAAACACATTACTACAATGACAATAGTTTTACGTAATGGCAGTAACTTGAATAAACAGGGGTGCGGTAAAACTTAATAAATGCTTGTTATTAATTATTATGATTTAATTAATTTGGACAATTAGCAATACGTTGTTTTATTTAACAAATACTTAATAGTTTATTTATAGAATTGAATTAAAGTATATTTGTAGTGATTTCCTATCCTATAGTCGGTCTTTACATGGTTATAACGAATGAATTAAAACTTGTGCTTTTCATCTGGAAACAAATTAAGTATTGACTATATTTTTACTTTAATGGAGTTGTTACTTTTATTCAATATTTTATTTATAATCTGTTACATTTTGTCTTAGAAATAAAACTAGGAATATTCACTCACTATTTTCGTAAAAATTGATGCAATATAATAACTGAGACTATTCTTATAATTGACTGACTAAAACCACAGTTTTAGTCAGTCAATTATAAGAATAGTCTAAGTTATTTTTAATAGTCTAAGTTATTACAGTCACAGACTAGAATTAGTGATTAACGATTAAGTTGCTTTTCGGACAACAAATGTTAGGTTAAGTATCATATTCAATTTAATTAAGTTAATAAAAATGTATTTAAGTAGTATATAAAATATCATTATATATATCGATATAGATATCTCATAAATATTTTTGTTAAAGAACCAGAATTTAGCCAGCAAAAATTAATTTCGCTCCGACCCGTGTATTAATATTCAAGGGTCTCTCAATGTTCGTTTACGTAAAATGAAGAAGTTGTAAAGTGCGAATTATTTGAGAAAAATGTCTCACCAGAGAAGGTTAAGAACTTTTATTATATATAGATATATATATATATTTATATATATGTCAAGGTTTTTACTTAAATCTTATCATCATAAATGAGCTAATATTTCATAGTAGAAGTTATAGAACTTAAATTAATTTATTTTAATAATACGTAATAAATTATATTTAATTTTAACTCGTATTGAAATAAATTTAATAAAAAATTTTATAACATTTTTTATTATTCAAATGATTATTTTATGCTCACGGAACCTTGACTATGTTTCAAATGTATTAATTTTAAGACCATTCTTGCAGTTCAATAGCTTGAAACCTTTTAAATTATTTATTGTTATTACAAGATTTTTTTTTGAATGAGCGGTAAGAGAGACAGGGGGAAGCCTCGAGTGACCTTCGAAAACACAGTATCAATGATACTGAAGGAAGGTCACGTAAAAAGCATGAGGACCTCCCGCAGGGCAAGTATGAAGAGGTTGATGTCTGTGGCCGAGGCGAAAGAGGTATGCAGGGACCGTAGCGTTTGGCGCTCTTCCAGTACCATTGATACTGTGTATTGATATTTTATACAGAATACCTTTGTAGTTTAAAATACAAATACTAGTGATATTTACTAATAAATTAATAATAGATATACTAAAAACCTAAATAAAAATATTCAGCAAACTATTATTGAGCGAAGCGAGCGAAGCGAGCGGAGCGCTCTTTGTGAGACTACATCTCATGTCCGGGGTTGGCATGAAAATGGCTTTACGGATCTTCATGAAATTTTGCACATTTATAGTGATAGTTATTGCAAGAGTTAATAAAAAAAGGAAAAAAAAACCTCATGTGTCTATAATTTAAATTTATGAAACTATGAGAAATAAACAAATCATAAAGTATTAAAAGCTTTGGATATATCATCACGATATGTCTCCATTAGACAATGAAGAAGACTCTTTATCTTAATAAAAAATCCAAAATGCAAATGATAAGTATAATATGTTATTATGATTTAATTAATTTGTTTATGTCCGGGAATAATGCACAAGAAATGGCATGAAGAATAAATAAGTTTTCTCCTTTCTTTCTTAAAATATAAAAATAATATCTTCACTTAGTACACTTCAGAAAACAAGATATAATATTAACAACGTATTACGTAACATTGAGTAAGGACATCTTACCGATATTGAAAAGGCAATGAGCGTTTTATGAATGAATTTATTTTACGAGCGTTAAATATGGAATAAAATTCTGTTAAAAAGCGAAATTTAAATATAAATGTATGTTACATTCCAACTCGTAACCACATTCCAAGCTTTCCTGTGTCTCATTTGAGATAGGATTTTATGTACCTGGTTACCGAATTATGTTTTACAAATACAGAGCATATTATTTGTTGACAATCAGTCTCTGTCACCTGCAGTAGTAGTATTAGTGTACATCTGTGTGATTGTAATATTCAGTATCAATGAAACTAAGAACTAAATAAGACAATTAATGTGAGGTGCGTTTAAAGGATTCTTATATTAAGTGAGGTAAAACTAAACATTTTTTATATTAATATCAGTCGTACTATAAATAAAGATTACCTACAAATAGCATGAAGCCTGATATTGCTTAATGTTTTAATAATTATTATTTTAAAACTCTTCTTATTAACACAGTGTCCCTCATGTTGTAGTATATTATATCGTACATACAAACAACCTAACAGTGAATCATGGAGTATTGGTTTTATATCAGATCTGATAAATGGATCTGTAAATCATTATTAATGGTGAATAACAATACTCTCTATAAATCTACTGCACCGATATTGATAATACTTTTATATTGATATTAATAACTATTTATTGTCTTGTATCGTATCGTAATTGTAATACTAGATAGAAAAAAATTATAGTCTTAATTAGTTTGAAATATATTTCTATAGAATGTACTATAACAATACATAATGTATATTATTAGATATATTTTTTAGACCAAATTACATTTCCGCTCTAAATGTATACACTTATCTGTACAATCGTTCTTAGATTATATATATATATATATATATTATTAAAGTATAAATTTAGTTAAGCTGTTATAAGCTTTATATATGTTATGAACATTTTTAAACATTTTAATTCATTAAAATACTCAATATAGTATAAGTAGATAACAATAGTCTTAATAGAACATTAAAGCTGCTACAAATACTATTATTATATCTACAACTTGATCACTATTATTTTATTCAATAACTTAAATACAATGAATTACAAATATTACAGACATTTATAAATAAAATTGAAGTATTAATTTGTATTTATAAATATAAAGGGTACTATAATAATATAAGTAATCATATTAACAATTTTGTCTGTCGGTTTGTTGTGTTTCTTTGTTGTTATTTGAAGGTTTTGTAATCTCCTACTCATTGCATTATTAATAATGTTTAATATAATTTTAATTAGATTTTCTAGTCTATGAGACATTTGACTTAACGAAAAATACAATTTCCCTTTAGATATATTGTTGTAATGGTTAATTTATTAATATCATTTTATCTTTCATTTGTGTCTGTTTAAATGAAATACATATTGCTAAAATAAGTATAAATATTTTAGTGAAAACGAGATGATTTTACTTTAAGTTAATAAATACTAGGATCCGCCAACCGTGCGCGGCAGGTGTTGAGCTGAGCCCCTCTCCTTTCTTCTTTTCTTGATTGCTTTTGAATGGCTAAACATTTTTTCAATCTGTTTTCGCTATAACATCCGCTTTCGGCTCAAACATACATGAGAAATTTTTAGCTAATTATCTCGTACCATTCTGGAGACAACTAAACACAAAAAAAAAGTCTCCGAAACGGTTAAGAGCACCGCAGCAGTTTATTGAGCTGAGCGTAAGCTAACTTACGCTCAGCTCAATAAACGGTATAGAGATATTCATATCTTTTCACTAAATCATAATTAATAAACATTACTTCACAATATCCGATACTAAAACTCTTTATGAAATATGAATTTTGACATAAAGGTCTATGCGTTGAACTAGAATTGACGGATCTTACGATTACTCAGCAGTTAAAGACAAGTTGGTGTTTTCGTGAACATAAACGTGACTTTGACTTATAGTTGTCATTACTTAAAAGTATAGAATACGTCTTAAGGATTATTGATTGCCATCCATATTTGTCACAGACGTGGCAGTGGTCAGAAGTTTACAAACACATGATAAATAGGCTTCGTTTGCGGATGTCTTAGACTGCGAGGTATCCTTATCAGTGACATACGCTATACTCCGCCAAATGATACAAGTTAATTAATTCTTGTCCCAAACTATGGAAATAAACAGTAATAATGAGCCTCTTTGTCAGAAATTTTCGTGGTCAGTCTAGAGGTCAGTCGTGGTCTATTTTTTTTTTTGACGAAAACTGTCTGTTACTTAAAATATACAGGACCAATATTGATTTACATGTTTTTAAGAAAAAAATGAATAAAATACAAATAATATAAAAACATAAATGGTCTCTTTATTTAAATATTTTTTCTCATATAATACTTACTAGTATGCATATAGTACTTTAAAAAAAAATTAAAACGATGGTCAAGTATAAAGTGAAAAAGTAATTCCTGATACAAATAAACTCCACCAGATATCAGCTTCATTACTATCCTTATGATAAGAAGTTATTTAAAAAAAGTATTGCATTTTCTTCTAAAATGAAGCAAAATCTGTAAATATTTTCAATACAGTTTGTTGCCAAAAGTTTATAATAAAAGATCCAACAAAATATGTTCAAATCAGTTTAAAAGTTGTTCGTAAGCTGTAGATACTTTAACTGAGCAAACTGGAATTGGTCTCCATAACTTAGTGAGTAAGTAGGAGGCTTTGTAACTTTCATATTCACCGATAGTTCGCTGCAAGAACTTACGGGACTTCTATGATAACTAATTAAATATATTGAAATAGATAACATCAGTTTGGTAACAACCATTTATCATTTACTGAATCTTCTACAGCTACTATGCGTCAAGAATAAATAATAGTTTCTGAAGTTCAGTACAGTTCCATTTAAATAACATAATTACATAATATTTGTACGTAAGTAATTCCTTCGCGTAAGAATGATTTAATCTAATTTCTATCCGTTATCTCTGTGTCTATCTGTTTCACATTATGTAGTTTATATTTTATGCATTTAACCAATGTATTAACTGTATACTGAATGGTATTTAAGATATTATTAAGATACAAACTAACCTTTTATGTTGATGATATATTTGTTGTTGTTAGACTGTATTTAGTAATATGACTCAATGTATTGTTAACAGAATTTGTTAAATTATTAATATCAATACAGTATTCATTCAATATGAAGTCAATTTTAACTCAATTTTGTTTGAAATAAAATTTACATTGAATTAAAAGAATATGACTGAACTCATGGATTTAATTATAACATTATTTTGATACTACAGATTAAATAAAACAGAGAATATATATTAATGTAAGCAAATGATGCAATTACATACATTACAGTTCAAATAAGAATTTATGAAAAGAAATATGTTTATTCTGCTTACTTTGTTTCTAATTAAAATAACTTCAACATTTCATACCTATAATGTTTCAGAGACTTATAAAAATAATCACGTTTAAATAACAAAATACGATTATTCAGGTTAAGGGAACACAGATGCTACAGTAACTGAAGCAGTCAGATACTCCACAGGTAAACTGGGACTTAACGATTATAGTGATCGATGAAAAATAATAAAATAACTATATATTCTTGCTATTACATAATATAAATTTATATAACTCTTTAAAACGCACTCAGTGCAGTGACAGTCTGTAGGTAACATGATGTTATTTAATAATGAAGTAATATGATGTCGGAGGCTCGCTGATGAACTTGTATTTTGTTTCAGTCGGTGATGCGGAAAACACGATTAAAAAAATTGTATTTCAGATTAAAATCTATATGAATCGATTTATCGACAACAAATAAATGAGACAGAATGATTTAATATTTAACAAACTTAACATTTAAATTAATAATAAACAGTTCAAACTGAATTGTGCGTTTGAACTACGTATAATTAATATGAGCCATTTGTGAACATTATTGTAATGGTTCAGTTACTAGTTGATAAATATAGGGTCAGCTCACAACTTTACAACACATCATTAACCACATAAGAATATTATCACATCATTAACTAAATAAGAAAGGATGTTAATTAATGAAATGTAATTTCAATAGTCAAAATATAAACTGTAACTTCTAACTACAACAATATGAAGTATATATCTAATATTATCATTAAATTTTTCTCTGATTAAATATGCTCGGTTTATTTTACATTATATTTAAAATTACGTTAAGAACAGCTATTTTTATTTGTAAAGAGAGGATTAATAAAAAAATAAGTGTATCAATTTCAATTGTTCCCTCAGAGGGAGTGGCGGGAGTTTGTTGGTAATGTTTTCAAAGTTACATACACTTCTAATAGAAACATATTAAATTATAAATTCAGCAATATCTGTATAATATTTTGGTGTAAATCGTTCTACATATAATTAATTAGGTGTTGGTTGGTTTAACATTTTTATTGCCTTATTTGTTAGTGACATAACAATATTGTAATAAAATAAATTTTGGGACAATACTGAGACAATATTTTATATTTGATCATAATATATATTACTATATATATAACATGAAGAGGTAGAACAAAAGTGACCCTTCGTTTGTGTTAGGGTTAAGGGTTAGGTGTGAGTTCACTTTTATTTGGCCATTAGGAAATAATATCATCTTCTGTTTATGATGATATTAAAACTTTGGATCTTTAAGCCCAAAGACATTACGGACTCATAAATGAATAATATGATTATTTTTATTAAAAATGTATAAAATTACTTGCATTTTAAGACGTTTAGTGATATTTTGGAATAAGTAAAAAGATAATCCATTAAAAGTATTATTTTAATAAATTTACTATACTACTGCTGTTATTGATAATTTAATCTCCCAAGAAAAAAAATTGTTAAGTATGTATTCTATTTATAAAATAACAATATGTACAAATACGTTATCATTTCTAAATAACATTTTCGTAAGATGTTTTAGTATACATTTATGAATTGGTTTTAATAAAGCGACGAGTGAAACCTATCTTAGCTCAGATTACTTTGATCTTTGAAACAACTGTATGCAAGATGTTTAATAAAGTAACGGAGGAAGATACGCCTGAGGCTAATTTATTCTTACATTTCTACTACGTTTAATTTAAGGTAAATATGTTGTTTTTCACATTTTCTTACACATTCACTCTTTACATACATGTATGTAGTACATATTATATAGTCAATTTATTAAAAACCTTTATTAAAACCCATTACTTACTTATTATCCTGAAAAACTTAGTAGATTGCAGTTTCAGAGTAAATTTGATTTTAGATAGTACATAAATGAATATTACGTTTTATATATTAAGTTAAAAGAAGGTTTAATGAATTATTGGTTATTTCATTAGTTTTATATAATATATATGTATAATATAATATATATACGCTTATTTTATAAACATATGAATTTGAAAAAAAATAAGCAAAACAAAAAGTTTGCCTTCTTTTTGCTTTAAGTATATAAATTAAGATCAAGAAAATCGTATTTCGTAATTCAAAAGTAATGCTCTCAAATTGTTTAAAACTTTCTTTTGGGTATTTTGCGGTGAACTGTGGTGTTTTGCAATTATCAAATTTCACTGTTTTATTTTTAAAGCTGTTATATTTTGTTATGTTATTTATTATATTTTGTAACATATCAAGTAGCACATATAGTCAAATTTCCATTATTTACAGCAACAATGTAAAAATAAACACTTCAGAAACACAGAACTTTTAAAAATAAATTTTGAATAACGGTATTAACTGTTCCATTTTTAATTACCTGTTAACAAATCGTTACTGCAATTTATTTTTCTTTAACACTAAGTTTCTGTTATCTTTTATTGATATGTAAATAGCTGATAGTCCTTTTCAACAATATATCCCTTTTCTTTCATTCATACGCTGTAGTACTTTCAGTAGTTGTAGATTTGATCACAAGTATCACTATAACCAGCGGAGTAACATTCTGTTAGAACAATGACAACTTTATAATATTATATTCAACACTTCATCAACTCTGTTGGTAAAGTTGTTCATGAAGTATATTCCTGTAACAAAACAGATTATAATCTAGTATCAAAGAGTTGTAGGAGAGTATACTGCAGACAATTATACGATGTGCACGATTCAAAGAGATTGAGAAATATTCATAAGTATATTTATATATATATTTATTTTGTATCTAAAAAGCTGTAAGATTGGATTCGCTACAAATACTACTACGTTTACTAACTTATTACATTTCCTAACTTGGTACATTTATTAGGTCGTGTATATAGTATTACTAGTTCATTCCCTCCCGCTTCGCTGGGCACATTATTAATTTTGACGTGAACTTAAGCGGCTATGGTAACTTTTGTCATGTTATCCGTTGTCATCGTAACCGTTGTTACAGTAACTCTTACCCTCGCGTTAAGTATAAAGCTTCTATAGGTTTAAAACTTGGCGAAATGTAAATAATTTAAATCCGTTGGGATAGAAATTCCGTAAAATCCGTTCTTAGTGGACGTCAACGTCAGAAAAGAAGTAAGTATGTAAAGTTTTAAGTTAATCGGACAGATAGTATCGGAGATTTCGTGACGAGTCAGTGAGTGGTAAATATATATATAGATTCTACATGAACGTTGTTTCACATTTTTATATTGATATATTCTGATATATTTTGATATAAGACGTCACTGTGTAGTGTGTAAGTTGTTCATAACTTTATCAAACATATCAAAGTTAGAGGTCAAAACTATTCAACAGGGTCGTGTGAAATAGTTCGGTCCTAAATGAAAATCAAGGTAAGTTAATTCAAAGCCATAATATATACAGTTGACTTACTAAAGCCAATTCCATATTGAACAAACAGTTAAAATTAATTAATAAGAAAGAAAGAAATAAATAAATTATTTCAATAGAAGTAGTAAAAAACTCTTAAACGTTCATATTCAACTTGTTTGTATATTTTTCATTGTTTATAATCATCAAATATAATGAAAAACTTAAAAAACCCTTATATTTAATTATATAAATACTAGGGGCGCCAACAGACTCTCAATTTCGTCTCGCTGCGCTCTCGAAATCTCGGGTGCCGTTTGCATATTGAGCGAAGCGAGTCCAGTGTAATGACTCATCGTAGTGAAAAATGTCGGTAATGTAGTAGATTTCAGATTAGGCTGACAGTCACGCCACGATCACCACCAAGCCATCAAATTAGACCTACCATAACCTATATATATGGGATATCAATTTTTTGATGATTATTCCTCAACAACATGACACTTTTCGAAGTTTTTTTTTTTAACCATCACCTAATGTGTGTTTTCGACCCTATTCGTGAAAAAGAATCCGAAAAAGTCTCCTGTAGAACGCTCCGCTCGCTTCGCTCAATGCGGGGTATGTCTATGTGAGTGTGTGAGTGTGTACGGTATGGTACCACGAGTGCTAAACGTGGTTATGGTAATTTAAGTATAATCATTATGTCCATGCCTTCATTTAAATAGTCAAACATTATAGCAAAAAAGTGATGTAATATTTAAAGATACACAATTGTATAATAAAGCATAACATATAACAGTAAATATATATTTACCTACAATGAGTGCAGTGAGGCAGCCTGTTTTTTATAATGAAGCAATATGATGTCGGAGGCTCGCTGATGAACTTGTATTTTGTTTCAGTCGGTGATGTGGAAAACGAAAATTAAAAATCAGTATTTCAGATTAAAATCTATATAAACTCAATAGTTGTCAGAGCGATTTATGTGTTACATAACAGAAACTTAACTTTTAACCTACTTATAAATGGGTAAAACTTATTCTATTTGAACTATTTACAATTAGTATGAACAATATATGAACACTGAGCACATCATTAATAAAATGAAGGAAGGAGGTTAATTAATAAAATGTATTTTCAACTGTTACTTGTTGTATATAAACTGTAACTTAACAACAACATAAGGTATAAATTTAATATAATCATTACAGTTTTCTCTGAATAACTCTAAGTGTTCTTTTTAATTTTATTTAACACTAAACCTACCGACAATTCTTGTACACCTGTTCCTACCGTACGCCGTCAAATTGACCGGTAATTAAAAGTTATTTTATTATATAACGCAGGTAATAATATAAATATTTAAAAGTAAAGATTGTAGAAAATAATAAATGCATATTCTAAGAATTGTCATGTAGTTTGATAACGATATTATAACGTTTAAAAATGTGTAAGTTTTACAAAAGTTTAGAAACGGTCAATTTGACCGGTACTTGGTAAGTTTAGTGTTAAAGTTACGTTAAGAAAAGCTAATAATGTTTGTAAAGTGAGTAATAAGAAGAAATTACTCGCCAAAGTGTATCCCTAAATCTTGTCCCTCGGAGACGGTGATATGAATTTTTTGGTGATATTTTGTAAATTATATTCTAATAAAAAAATAATACATTTTAAGTTCA
Organism: Melinaea marsaeus rileyi; assembly: GCA_918358865.1. Taxonomy (NCBI): domain Eukaryota; kingdom Metazoa; phylum Arthropoda; class Insecta; order Lepidoptera; family Nymphalidae; genus Melinaea; species Melinaea marsaeus. Next base: position 4,208,749 of record OU911094.1, read on the forward strand.
GTGTAAGCTGTATAACAATTTGGTGTAAATAGTTCTATAATTGACTAGCTTTTGGTTTCTTAGGTGTATTTAAAAATATTACTACTTCTTTTTTTATTTTTACTTCAAAAGTGAAATCAAAATATTATAATAAAATTAACTTAGAGAATGAGAGAATATTTTATTTTTGAACATGATTTTAAATTTTTATCATAAACATGAAGAGGTAGAACAAAAGTGACCCTTCGTTTATGTTATAAGGGTTAGGTGTGAGTTCAGTTTTATTAGGCCATTTGGAAATAATTTCCTCTTGTGTTTATGATGACATAAACTTTGGATCTTTAAGCCCAGAACCCGAAAGCTGGTCGTGATATTCAGAACTCATAAATGAGTAATATGATTATTTTCGTTAAAAATAGGTATCTTAAACAAAGTTACCTTCTAAGATGTTTAGTGATATTTTGAACTAAGTATAAAGATAATCCAATTAATACATTATTGTAACTAATGTACTATATTACTCTCTGTTATTATCTCTTGACTCTAATAATAAGTCATCTGTCATATCGTTTACAAAAGTCGTGGATTGCTAATTTTATTATATATTTAAACAGTTCATTTAAAAAAAAAAAAAACAAAATTGTAATTTTGATGGTATAAAGTTTTGATTACTAAACATCTTCGTGTGGTCGTTCAAAGAAGGCATTGAAGCCTTTTAAGTATCGTCGCCACGTTAATCTTGATGAACCTTCAAAAACCATTCAATATTTAGATTTATTTATATTATTGAGGTTAACCACTAGACTATAAAACATTTTCTTTAGAATAATTGATAAAGTTTCTTCGATATTAAAAATCTTTAAAATCACAGATGTGCGTTTTCTATACTTATATAAAATTGATAACATATAGACATAATGTTTCTGAAAAGTCAAGACATAAGAAAATTATTTTATCTTTACTTAAATATGTAAATATAAATCGATGAAATATGACCAAAAAGGATTTTAAAACCTGCTGTGGTGTTTAGTAAACAAATTCAATATTAATAAACTAACTTTTCCATATATATATATATATATATATATATATATATAATTTATTTAGTGTGCTGCGTTGTTTATTGATTTATTTAATATAATTATATCAATAAATAGCACAGAGTCGTCTCTCGTTCAGGATTATGTCATGAGATCAGATTTAATCTTTAATTACATAGTATCAATAGTACACCACAAGTTATTAGTGTTTACATACAAACAATAACAACGAACAATTAAAACAACAAGTATTGAATACTATACTACTAATAGCAACATTTGTGGAACAAATCAAACCTTTCAAATGAATATTGTAAAGATAATTGTTTGAAATGTTGAAGTAACAGTTACATGAGTTGTATGAAATGCCTTTTGTATCTATAAATGGTTGGATGGTTTCTGCTTCTATCAGCTTGTTTTAAGCCACGTCCAGTATTTCATACATAAAGGTATTTCAGAACTAGGTTACATCGTCTAGTTATGATTGAAATGTACATAAAACGATTTGAATTATTCATTTTATATATTTTATATTTATAAAATAACAATATGTAGAAATACGTCATCACTTCTAAATAACATTTTTGTAAGGTATTTTAGTATACATTTGAATTGGTTTGAAAGCGAGCAGTGAAACCAATCTTAGCTCAGATTACTTTGGTCTTTGAAACAACTGTATGTAAGATGTTTCATAAAGTAACGGAGGAAGATACGCCTGAGGATAATTTATTCTTACATTTCTTCTACGTTTAATTTAAGGAAAATATATTGCTTTTCACATTTTCTTACACATACACTTTACACGTACATGTATGTAGTACATATTACATAGTCAATTTAATAAAAACCTTTATTAAAAACTCATTACTTACTTATTACACAGAATAACTTAGTAGACAACAGTTTAAAATGAATATTACTTTTTATATATTAGATTAAAAGAAGAGATTAAATATATTATTATTTGTTTCATTAGTTTTAAATAAAATACAACAAACACTTTTCAATATATTAAGTTAGTAAAGATGTTTTATATGTGTCTATGTAATGTTAGTTATTATATACCAGCTGTTCGTCTGCTTCAATACTACTAACAGTAGAATGCAGCTAAAGCGTATGTAGTTGTCAATTAGTTCACTATAAAGCTTTAATATGTATAAATGTAGATCGCGTTATCATTAAGCAAAATGTGTTTTTTATTGATAAACTTTTATCTGATTTATGTTAATTTATAAGATCTTTGAATAACTTTTTATTCTTTTGAAAATGTATCTTTCGTAATTTATACAAAAAGTTATTTTCAAGTTGTTGTTAATAAAGTTGGTTTGTGAATATACTGCGCTATTAAGTTATTTTTCCTTGTGCAAGTTATTTTAATTATATAGAAAGTTCACTCAAACCTGTGTCATTTATTTATAAGAACATTTTAACATAACACTAGTAATAAAGTTAATATAAGAAATTATTTCATGATACCAATATAAGATTTTTTATTTGTGGTCAAATGAAGTATAATAAAATTTAATTTTAATACTATCATATGATAACTCGTTTATTATAACATAGAAATTTCACCAATTTTAATTTCTATCAACCCTAAAAAAAAATATCGTACAATTCAGTTATGAAACTTGAGGAAAAGACAACAGTAAATAAATTATAAAGTTATTCAAAAGCTTATATTACAACTAATATTACAACAGAAACGAGTGTCATTTACCTGCTTGCAATCCTTCATTATGATAAATGGACCTAGACTGTGTGACGTTCTACAAATACTTATCAATAGGAATGTTAAATAAATAAATCTCAAAATATCCGTGGTCTGATTATTGTATCAAAATATTAGATCTTGAATAAACGTTTTAATACATAAATAGAAAACAACTCCGTAAATTAATTATATCATTATGAATAGTGTGTGTGCGTGTGTGTGTGCGTGTGCGTGTGCGTGTGCGTGTGCGTGTGCGTGTGCGTGTGCGTGTGCGTGTGCGTGTGCGTGTGCGTGTGCGTGTGCGTGTGCGTGTGCGTGTGCGTGTGCGTGTGCGTGTGCGTGTGCGTGTGCGTGTGCGTGTGCGTGTGCGTGTGCGTGTGCGTGTGCGTGTGCGTGTGCGTGTGCGTGTGCGTGTGCGTGTGCGTGTGCGTGTGCGTGTTAGAAGGGAGTTAGTTAATTTGTCTTTATTTTCATGGTGCAAGTTTGGTTAGAGAAAACAGAACCCTAATATAAATATGTAAACCATTCGAGTGTACATTTATATATATCCTACATCTAATACTATATTCATCGCTAAGAGATAGCTAAAGAATAGCACCGACTCTGCAACTCACATCGTGTTGTAGATCTTATTAAAGACATTAGAAACTCACTATCGTCTGCATCGTCTTTATATTACCTGCAGGAAATACAAGATATAATATAATAAATAAAAACTACATGTAATAAATATGTAAACTAATGTAAAAATAAATATGAATTACTTACATTCGAGTAACTTAACATGATATGATGATCACAATACCATCAGTTATAGTAATTATATAAATATCATATTGTTGTGTCTGTAGATATCGCGTATAAAGAGAGTACACAAACAAACATCCATTCAATTGTCACACACGTGTGTGTGTAAACACAACTTACTCAATATTAGAAATACGTGGTCTGAGTTGGGCGAGGGGTAGCTTAGGTTTGAGTATAGATATATTAACATATATATGCAGTATTATAGATTTGTTCAATGATTTTATTTAAAATTTTAAGAAATTAAAGTTAAATTGAATAAAAAAGCAATGTTGAAATTTAATTTAGTTTGAAAGGAATTAAACCTGAGGCAATAAAAGATATTGAAACATGATTTTATTATGAAGGAACTTTAATGTAAATTGTTTCTATTTAGAAATGTTATAAAGTCAATTACTGGTTATTAATTCTGACAAGTCGCTTGGATCAAGAATGTATTTAAAGATAAATTATTGTGTCAAAGCGGTGTATTAAATGTAATCCGTGTAATGGAGATGCAGTCCGTTCCGTTCCAGTCACTGTATTAATAATATCCGCTGTACTATGTTGATGTATTGATGGTTGATCACTATACTAATAAAGGTAGTATATCACTTCTACAACATATAATTTGTATCTCTTAAGCGATACTGGAACATAATTTTATTCAATCTGCGTTTCTGGAACGATTAAAAAAATCTGAAGATAGTAAAGAAAATTAATCAATATAAGACTGAATTGCCAAAAAGACAAATTAGATAAAGATTTCTCATCTTAGTAGAGTAACGGACAATAAGGAAATCAAACTCTGAATCGTGTACGTGAAATACTATTCTCATAAATGTTGATTTATTCCTGCGGGATACATACCTGGTACTCTGTGATACATAACACTGATGACACTCACACACTTGGACCCTCACTGACACATAATATTATATCAACAAATGAACAATGGATGTGACTAAGGACTATGTGTATTATATATGTGCATTATCAAAATTACTAACATCATAAGTAGATAAACTCTATATATATGACTTATGTTAATATTTCACGTTAATGTACTTCTGAGTCTTATTAAAATTATGATTCAACATTTTGCTCACTTCTTTGAAAAGAATATAAAAAAAAGTTATGATGCTACTGATTGGTCTATTTATTGCAAGGCTTCTTTATTTACATGTTACTTATATAAGACATGTTCCGTGGATTAGAAACCATGTCAGATATATTGGTAGTAACAACTTGAGCATTCCTTATAGGTATATAAGTACCTATATATATTTCTAACAACCTACAAAATTTATAGTTGTATTTTCTGTTAAACAAGTAACATTGCATTGGATATCCGACTTCTTTCTCTTCACCGGTTTCAAATACAGACGAGCGGGTTTCTGCATCAGATTACACAGACCCAAAGCATTGTAGTTTAGTTTCAAGAATAAGTAAAATATTTGACTGGTAACTTGTAACTTGTTGATTACATGCAGAGTTAGTTACTACACATTAATAAAACTGATATCAAAATATATGTGTCATACTAATGCCATGGTAAGTAGTTTAGTTTAGTTCTTCTATTTAATTATATCAACTATTTTTATCTTCCAAGACTAAGGCTCAAAGAGGTTAAAATAAATGTTAAATTGGTATATAAAAACTTATGATAAAATTTTACAACAGATTAAAGGAATCCCAAACGAGCTGTTCTCAGATAATTAAAAGATACAATCCTCTTTATATCTTGAAAGTCGCGGTTCTTGTTTTCTCTTGGATAAGTCTGTTAGATAATACAACAGCTGAGGAGATTAAAAGGCTATAAACTTTCATAAGATGCTCCGAGGATCGAACAATAACTAACTTTTTTGTTATCATATATACAGTCTGAAAATAGGTAGGACAACTTTGTTTATAAACTAAAATACTTGTAATAATAGTATGTAGTACATAACTTTAGAAGTCATTTATTTGGCACAATACAGCAGCACATATTTTAAATGAAATCTTCATTTACATTTTTATTAAGTTGTTTTTTCCCATCAGTTACTTACACGAAATTATTAAAAATACCTCTTAAACATAAAGCAAAACGCAAAAAGAAATAAGATTCTCAGAATATTTTCATACTCGAGTTGTTTACTGATTCCTATAACATAAATACTTCGTCAAATGTACGGATTATTTTAATATATTTAGCCTTAAGCCTACACTCTTTGGATTCTGGTGATGTAAGAAAATGTAATAACAACATATAAAATAACATTGGAATAAATAAAAATGTTATCTACACATTATTACAACACATGTATGAAGTTATTGAAATATTAATATTGTGTCTAATATTTGGTGTGAATCATTTGAATATTGTAATTCTTGTCAGTTGACATTCTTATTATGACTGCAATTATGTTAAATATTCATTGAGTCGTTGGTGAATGTGCTTGTTCGGTCATATGTTTGCATGATTGCTTGTGACATTGCTTTATTGATTTCACAATTGAAAATTATTAAATAGTATGTTCTATTTTCATTAACACGGTACACATTTGTCATTTATGTACGGTATATTTTGTACTAGAAACTAGTAAATCATAAGTAGTTTTATAAAAGCACTAGCTTATCCTCTCCCGCTTCGCTGAGCACACTATTAATTTGGATGTGAACTTAGGTTGCTATGGTAAACTTTGTCAGATTATCCGTTGTCATGTAACCGTTGCTGTAGTATCTTTTACCCCTGCGTTAAGTGTATATCTCCTACAGGTTTAAAACTTGGCGAAATGCAAAAAGTTGAAATCCGTTGGTATAAGAATTCCGTAAAATCCGTTTTTAGTGGCCGTCTACGTCACAAAAGAAGTAACTATGTAAAATTTTAAGTTAATCGAACAGATAGTTTCGGAGAGTTCGTGATGAGTCAGTGAGTAGTAAATCGCTTAAATAAATATAGATTACGAGTACTACATGTGACATAACAGTAGCCAATGGGTAGTTACGTTGTGTTTTTACGAAATACACAACTGTAGCTGTACAGAATTAGATATTATTGAAAGGTTCTAAAATAGTTTTATTTAATAGTCGGTTACCTAATCCAGGACATCAACAATAAAGTCACACCAACGATATCTGCTTCAATATAATTTATAACACGTGTTACAATGATGTGTGATAAATACTTAATTAAAACTGGTTGTCTCTGTGTATATTTGTTATATCAGTGTTATAATTAACTCAATTACTTGTTATGTATATATTTATACTAAACATCAACTAAGGCATGTTGTATTAGTTTTCATATGAAACATACATTATGTGTTGAGTTATCACAAAATGAAGATTACATATTATGCTTCTATTAAGTATCTTCCTGAGTTGGTTTGTTTGAGAAAATTGTGTGTCAATTTCATGAAATCCTTAAAAACATAATATGACGTATTCATTCTTATAATATTCTACACTATTCGACATATTTTATAAAACTGTAAAATCATATTTCTTTAAATAAAATTCATTTTGGTTTCAGAAAATTTCCAATGTATTCTTGAATTTTCTTGACCGTAAAATGAACAACAATTGCGGGCAAACTTAAATGTATTTCTGAAGAATGTTATATTAGTTATAGTTCATTTAGTGCACAAAAGTATGAAGGAGCTGTCTTTGTTACAAACCAATGAAGTATATAACTACGGACGAGACGAGACTTACTTAATGATATTGCTTCAAATTTATATCAACTGTGGTACAAAGTAAACTGTGTGAGAATATTTCTTTACTCTGCCGCCAGCAACGATTGTATTATTACAATTTTATTTATATGTTGTTTGTATACTTTAATATTTTTAAATAAGCTTTTTGGAAGATATTTATGTATAGACTTTTATAGATTCATTTTAGTTTACTATTAGTACGTTGCTTATCATCTATTGGTGAAGGTTAAACTATGTCTTATCTTCGTGAAGGTTTAACATCGTGAGTAATACACTTAACACCAACACAGTATAAACTGATCTTTATCAAGATCCTTCAGATTTTGGAACACTATAAGGAAATAAATGTTACCAATACATTTATCTTCATTGATAAAGCTATAAACGTCATTTAACTTTATTGAAGCTTAACTAAATATATCTTAAAACTCAACCTTAATACTAAGTTATATGATTCTGATAAACATTTATTATCTTTGGTAACTTATACAGTGAAGTAGATACAATGTAAAAATATGAAATAGATATTTGGTATATTATAACTTTATTGAGAGATCAAAATTAACAAATAATACTATTTTATATATATTGTTAGTGTCATATGAAACATAGACTATGTAATTTACTAAAATTAATATATTTAGATAAAGTACTGTAACGATCATTTACATTTATAATTATAAAAATCTTCTTAATTAGTTTACTTCATATTAGCTCATAACTTATTTAAGTATAAGAGATTATCATACAATATTTATTTGTATTTATTTTTACAAAAAATATTGATGACGATATAAATAACTAAAATATAATGAAATTAATAATAATCTAAATCTTTTTATTTGATATAATATAATATATCAGTATAATATCCCACACACAGCTGGTGCAGACCGCAGCTCTGATTGTGGTACTCAAGTAGTGCTGATGAGACACAGACCGTACAAGTAATTTCCTTGTAAACGATACTTGAGATATGGTGATAAATATTCATCCTTCATTTCAAAACACGCTGTGTTTATATTTTGTACTAATTATTTTTATATTATATAAAGTATGTTTCTATTTCAAACTAAAACGAAAAGTAACTAATAACTCATCCACTTAATAAATAATAAATTAAAGAAATAATTTCTTTGTTATTTTATTCGTAAAAGTCTCAAAAATCGTTGTTAATGGTTTTTATAAGTAGCTTCGAATTTAACAAATTACAAAGCAGCTCGCGTTTGAGACTCACCAAGACGTGTTCACAACAAATTACACTAACACAAGTTCAGAACAAATTACTGATCACTTTAAAACAGTACTTTGAGATACGAAAAAACATTTTCTTTATGTTGTATCTTTTGAGAGTTCTTTTATATAAAAATAGGTTAGTTTTATATGTTATTTTGAAACAATAAATACATACATATAACTAAACTGAATAGTAAATAATATCAGGATAAGCTTCTTAATAATGTTATATATATTATTTAATATAAAGAATGGTATAATAAAGTAAAGTTATATCTCTTAAGGTGTTAGTGTAATAATGATGTAGTTTACAAACACATGTTGTTATTTGTAATACTGACAGATACTGGTCACGTCTATTAGTTGGTCTTCACTGGTTTGTATATGAGTAAAGGTGTGATTACAAAATCCTCAAAATCAAAACAGTTATATATAAAAACACTATATTACCCTAATATTTAATATCAAAATATTCTATTTTAGATTTTTTTATTTATTGTTATCATAATATAGTTGTCTTTTATATGATTTTCGTATAATACATATTATTTTCGACGTATTTTTCTTCTAACAGTTGTATTTTGAGTTCAATTAGTTTCCATCCCATTTTAATAAATCAAGTTAACTCTATTAACCTTTCCATTTCCTGACCTCGATGTAGGCAGTGTTATTATGAATATAACTTGGGTTTAAATAATGGTTGCCTACTGCTTATTATTCAACTGATTTTATCTCTTATTCGTATGAATAGTATTTTGTACTCTAAGCGCTTGTCTCTTCTCTCTTAAGTCTCTTCGACGTTAAAGTCAATGAAAGAACAGATGAAGAAAGAATTACTTGTTTAACCCCGGAAGGTCTTATAATAATATATAAGTGTTTATACCCGCGATAAATTTAGATAACAATTTTAATATTCTGCCGGGTTTAATTGTGAATAGATCCACGAACCTATTTAAAAACACTGAAAAAAAAATATAGCCCATCTTGCAGAATCCGGTGACATATCTGGTGGTGATCCAGCAAAAAACAATAAAATATAGAAAATTATACATCCTGAATGTATTCCTCATGTTATTTTCGGATAATTACTTAATTTTCTAATTATCAATACCCGTATTTTCAGTTAAACACTGCTGCCCTCAACTGAAACTACTGCAAACTAATTAACCACACCTGCTATTAGATAACCATGCGTCTGTAATTTGACAACATTATACAAATAACGTTCAGTACGTTTATACAATGATGGTTTGTACCGTATTAAATATATTAATAACTGTTTAGAGTGAAACAAACCTACAAACTACTACACTTACGTATTACATGAAGATTTTTTTTTTTAAATATAGAATGAAAAATTCATCAATAGGAACATAAATCAAAAGCGTCCTTCACTCCAGCGACTCCAACGTACTGACAATAATTAAGACGAACACCGACACATAGAGGTAATGTGTTGTTATATTGATATTAAAATAATTTATAAAGAAAATAGAGAATGACCACAATTAATATAATTTATAATACTTGTTGTTACGTTAAATATGTTTTAACATGTGATGATGACAATCAGTATACAAGTAATAAATCATAAGATTGTAAAATTATACATAAAATAATGTATTTGTAACGTTTTATGTTTGTATACATTTAGTTGCAATAAAAGCAGATTTAATAATAATATATTGTAGAGAGATATGAGACTAGTGGAGGGAGGAATGATATTTAAGCGCGTGTCGACGGTAGTCAGGGCTTTTTTTGCGTTACGTCAGTCAGTGCGGAACATTGTGCGGTTGTAATCTTTTTTCGTGTTGTAATATTTTGTGTCAGTGCGGTACGTTTGTCGGTCGTAATATTTTGAAATCGGATATAGTTTAGCAGTTATAATAATTAGTAATTGTTAAGAATTTGTTAATTCAAAGTGTAGAATTGTTAGATTTTCTTTGTGTTAATTATTATTATTAAATTGATTGTTGAACTGTGTGTAATATTATTTTTAAAAAAGTCCCTTCTGATTTATTTTCCAAGATCAGAAGTGGGATTCTTACTTTTTGGGACCATCTCGGCTTGACCTAGTTTATTAATATTTATTTTTTTTAGACTACCCACACTTTAAGTAATATTTTTTCTTAAGTACTTCGTTATTGCGTTATTGTGATTTCATAGTTATTTTCATTTATTTTTTTTAGACTACCCACACTTTAAGTAATATTTTTTCTTAAGTACTTCGTTATTGCGTTATTGTGATTTCATAGTTATTTTCGAATAAGTTACTTTAAATATCGTTCTGTGTTGTTGTTAAGATTTTTAATAAGTTTTTTAATAAGTTAATTTGTTTGAGTGAATTAGTTTGTTTAATATGTCGGAACGTGAGCGTAATCATAGTCGCAGTGATCGTGATAGTAATTCTTGCCGTGATCGCCGAAATGGTCAGGGTAATAGGTCCCGCGAACAATCTCTCGACGAGAACAACATGTTGAGACTTGAAATGAAGGCAATGATGTCTCGGATTAAGGCGTTAGAAACTAAAACAAGGGCTTCACCCTTGCCGGGTCCATCGTCAGACCATGTGTTAGCGCACTCCCGCGACCGCGAGGATAAACATTTGACACCTGCTAGAAGGCAAATATCGCGACAATTGCGAACACCATCGGGTGCGTGTGATAGGTCTCGTGTTTCTGAATGTCGTGTATCTCGTAGCGTACGTCATCTACCATTAGTAGGTCGTTCCATTTCATCTTCGCTTACGATTAGACGTGAAATAACTCGCGATCGAAATCATCGCCCTAATTCACGACCTCGCTCGATAACACCGCCGATACAGTCCGCGAGTAGCGAAGTAAAAGATACGGGTATACCCTCAGATTCGGTACAGGCTAATATTACGGATCACATTGTTAGTGCCATACGTTCGATTAATGCGGTAGGCAAATCGTCTCAGCATTATTATATTTCGAACTTTGATCCAAACTTACATAATATTGATAATTGGTGTTTAGAAGTAGATCGCGCAAAAGTTTTAAATAATTGGGATGATTTTGAATGTCTTTCGCGTATAGGAAACTGTCTGCTAGGGGATGCGAAATCATGGCTCAATGAATGAGTCTCCAGCGATCGTAGTTGGACCAATTTTAAGAAAGAGTTTACACCTCTCTGCCCTAAAGTACCAGATTTTGCAGGCATATTGTTTGAAGTTATGACTAAAAACTCCGATAACTATCCAACGTACACAGAATATGTACGCCGGTCATTACTTCGCTTACGTATAGTGCAAGGGCTTAGTGATGAGCTTATTTCGGCTATAATAATTCGTGGTATTACCGATCCAAATATTAGAGCTTCAGCAACGAATGCCAAGTTATTACCGAATAATTTAGTTGAATTCTTTTCGGTCTACGTTAAACCTAGCACTAGCAACGTTTTCAAACAGTCTTCCTCACGCTCTGATTTGCGAAACGTTACAAGTAGGCGTAGTATAGAGTATTCGCGGAAACGCAACTTCAGTGATATTAGATGCTTCTCCTGCGGCCAGTTAGGACATAGACAAGCTTCATGTAGCAAGAGACCCAGAGTTTAACAATCGTCGGAAAGTTCACCTAATAGTGAGGGGGTTAAGTTGCAATCGCCCTCGTATGTACCATCTAGGCCCGAGCCATGTACATACTGTCGGAGACCGGGACACAGAGCTAAAACTTGTTTTATTAAGAAGCGTGCGGAAGCTTCAAACACGGATAGTGTAAATTTTTGCAGCGTATCTGTTCAGCCAGGGACATTATAGCAGCTGTAATTCAGGATGTACCGGTCGACGTTTTGATTGATAGTGGTTCCACTATTTCTTTAATTTCATCGTTTCTGTTAAAACATTTTAAATGCTCGCGCGTTTCGGGTTTTGAAAGGGCTAGGTAGTCAAGAAACTGAAAGCACTTTTTACGTTACACTACCTATTGAGTTTGCCGATTTGACTCTTGAGGTAGATTTGTTTGTGGTGTCCTCCGAGTATATGAATGTGTCGATAATCATAGGTACAGACGTTTTAAATAGAGAGGGTATTAGATACGTACGTACTAAAGATTGTCAGTTACTTACAAGGAGAGCAAGCCACAACTCAGAGACGGTGATGAATGTTCAATCGGAGAGTTCAATACCAATTAAGACACCATTGGTAAATAATGATTTAGACAAATTACTAGGGATAATTACTGAATTCTCTCGGTACCTCATTACCGGAACTGCAACATCAACTATAAACACGGGGTGTATGTCCATAAAACTCAAATCCAACACTCCTGTGTATTACAGACCATACCAACTCTCCAACGCTGAAACGCTTCGTGTTCGTGAAATAATAAAAGACTTGCTTGACAAAAGGATAATAGAGGAGTCTGAGTCTGACTACGCGAGTCCAATCCTGTTAGTTAAAAAGAAAGACGGGACGGATAGGATGTGCGTAGATTATCGAAAGCTAAACGAGATTACAATCAAAGACAGATTTCCGTTGCCTCGTATAGATGATTGTTTAGATCGTTTGGGTAATAATAAATACTGAATCAATTCCGCTTACAGCATTTGTCACACCGGAGGGACATTATCAATACCGAAAAATGCCTTACGGTTTGGCGAATACACCAGTTATATATCAGCGTATCATCTCTAAAACCCTTCGAGAGCTCATAAATTCTGGGGACATTCTTGTTTACATCGATGATATCTTAATTATGAGCAAAACCATCGATCAGGGCTTAATTTTGCTTAGAAAGGTTCTTGATACATTAACAGGGGCTGGTTTTTCTATCAACCTAAAGAAATGCACATTTTTGGCTACCAATATAGAATACTTGGGTCGCACAATTAGTGAAGGTCAGGTTAGGCCGAGTCACGAAAAAGTGCGAGCTTTAATTGACTCAGCCGAACCGAAAAATGTGAAACAAGTAAGGCAATTTCTGGGGTTGGCTAGCTATTTTAGGCGGTATATAGCTGGATTTGCTCAAAAAGCTGCCTGTATTTCGGCACTTACTAAAAAGGCTGTCAACTTTCACTGGGGTATTGAACAACAGGCCGCTCGACAATACTTCATAGATTGTCTGACAAGTGAGCCAGTGCTTGCAATCTATGACCCTTCATTGCCAATAGAGATGCATACGGATGCAAGTTCTATTGGTTACGGAGCTGTGTTGATGCAAGTACATGAGGGAAATCGCAAACGAGTGGTATCTTATTTCAGTAGACTAACCCAGGGGGCTGAGAGTAGGTACCACTCGTACGAGCTTGAGACCTTGGCAGTGGTGAAGGCTCTCGAATATTTCAGGCACTATCTTGTGGGTGTACATTTCACTGTGGTTACCGACTGCAACGCTTTAAAACTTACTCAGCGTAAGAAAGACCTGTTGCCCAGGGTCGCCCGGTGGTGGGTATACCTCCAAGATTTTGACTTCAGCCTTGAGTACAGAAAAGGTTGTCTTTTGTCTCACGCTGACTACCTTAGCCGGAACCCGGTTAATGTATGTACCGTTCAAAAGCCTTTAAATTGGGCACAAGTTGCTCAGGGTGCTGATGAGGAGACGCAGTCTCTAAAACAAAAACTAGCTGATGGACAGTTGGACCCTAGTCGTTATATGGTCAAAAACGATATCCTTTATGTTAAGCTCGCACCTACTGGTGAACATCCTAATCTTTGTTGTTTTATTCCAAAAGGACATAGGCTTAGCCTTATGAGCATTTTTCATGATGAACATGATCATAACGGAGTTGATAAAACTGTAGATTTAATAACAAAACACTTTTGGTTTCCGGGGTTGAGAATATTTGTTCAAAAATATATTTCCCATTGTTTAGTTTGCCTCTCTCATAAAAAAGTCGCTCGGGCTCCTTTACAGCCAAATCATTCTTGGGAAAAACCAGATGCCCCTTTTGACACTGTCCATATAGACACTTTAGGACCTTTGCCAGAAACTGACTGTTACCGTCATGTGCTTATTATTATAGACGCTTTTTCGAAATTTTGTATTATTAAATTGATTGTTGAACTGTGTGTAATATTCTTTTTAAAAAAGTCCCTTCTGATCTATTTTCCAAGAATATATTTTTAATTAAAAGTTATTTTGCTATCGTGGTATAATTGAATATTTCTAAATGTTACATTAAACATTATAAATCTTCTTAATATTTCAGATGTTTAAGAACCAAATAGCAGCGAGCAAATGAAAACCTTCACTGAATGGTACGCGGTCACTTCTGCCATTAACATCTACTGAGGACAGTTGTAGATACTTGACGATGTCGGAAACAGATGGAATCGGAATTTTAAATGAATAGAATAAATATATCAAACACAAGCAAGGACTCGAACGTGTAATGTCTGGGGATATCACATGTCACTTTGACAATTGAGGTATAGTATGTAAGAAAAACTTATTATTACTGTTTGATTGTTTCTGAAGCAGCTGACATCGACTCACACTGATCTAACAATTAATTATTGACAGCTCATGATTCAGGAACAAGCAACGGACACAGGAGACAACCATTCAAAGCACAGTGTTACAGTTTAGAATTATTAATATTATGTACATTGAATATTACAATATGTAAAGTAACTATGTTGTGTGGAATACAATCAAACATAACAAACTTATGTCCAATATTCGTTAAAGCGGCGAAATCAAATCAAGACCTCGGATAACTTCATCCTGAATTACTAACCACTCTTACTAAAACACATAATGCAATCACAAAACAAACACTTGTACATAAAATATTAATATTGTTAATAACATATTCCTTTCTTATACCGCTCGTGTATAAAATGCACATCGGAACACATACAGATGGAAAAACTAATGAAGGTGCCTTATGTGAGCGGGTCATATGTTCTGCTTGTTAATGTGTGTGTAATCTCAACATACTTTTGCTGTTTGATAATAATATATGACGTTTCTTCCAGTTGTAGCAACACTATTATACGCATATTCATTAAATAAATATTTATATAATACAATGCTTTGTGAACAAATTTTAGCTTATACAAAAATTCCAACAATGTATAAAAATAAATATAAACGACCGTTTTATGATGTATTTTCCGATATGTTTTTCTAAGCCCAATTAGAGGTTTGAAGCTTTTCATAAGCACATGTCAATTTTATTGAAATTAGAGTTTTTGTTGAATATAATTATAAAGTTTTAAAAGCAGACGTTACGTTGTATCTAAATAATGTACTATTAGACAAAGTTAAAAAAGATATTTTTTAACTGTAAATTTAAAAATAACTTAAGACTAAACAAACCTTTGTGTTTTAGTTTCTATATCGCTGAAACATACAATACTGTTTGAATAAAATACGAAGGATAATGTTTAATTTCAATTCCTCTGAGGTCAGTCGAGAACTCACATCCTCACAAATTTTGCATACTGAATAACTGATGAGTTACCCTCAAATGTATACACGTACAATCCAGAACATAACTTTAAATACCGTTACAATATTATTTTAGGTTTTTATTCAAGTTATTAAGATATATTAATATTGTTAGTACAAAATTTATTATTTTTGTACAAAAAAATTTACGTTTTGACGATTTTCATATAGAATATCTTCCAAAATGTAAAAATAATTTCTCGAATAAGAATTACCAAATAAATAAAAAATGGTCCTAGGTTGCTTTATTTAACTTAATAATTGATATTTATGTAAAACTTTATCAATTTCAATTTCATAGTTAAGTTCAATAATTGTTTAGTGAATGCAATAGTTTCCTAAAGTTCCAAACAGTTACCGTGTGTGTGTTCCCCGGGGTCAGTAGACGACAGCTGAGAATTATGACACTCCTTACTTGTATGTAACATGTGTTGAGCTTTAACTTACAAGGATACGATTGTTAGTACTCAGAATTTATTAGGGTATAAAGAATATTACAAATATTGAAGATATTGTTATCCTAAATATATATAATATATAATAACTGTTAGAATATATATAAAAAAAGATATATGTTCGTTCTCCTTTAATTAAAATTCCTATATACACGTATAATAAGTGTCATTACGAAATATATAATCATTTTGAATGAATTAATATTACAATTAAATAAAGAAATAGATTCGACCTGATAGAAATAAAAAATTGTGATTTTTAAGCTTTTGCCCTTTATTATGTAAAATTTTATCCTGATTTACATTTTAGGTTTAAAACTTTAGAATTTATAGTCATTTTTGGAGTCATGAAACAGAGCCTTTTACATTTTGAAATGGTTTAATCCGGTCCTACATAAGTGAAACAATGCCGAGTGAGAACAATTGGATACTTTACTCTTCTGAAATGATAATGAACTTTTAACCGAATCAAGGTAATATATATTGTTATTCAGAAATGTTTAGGCTCGAAAATTATTTATAAACTTATTGATTTGTCCTCATTCTATAAGTTGTATTGTTATTAACAATTTTTCAAATAATATATTGTTTTTTACCTAAACGAAAATGGTTGTTATTAAGTACTCTACTGAGACAACTCGCTTAGCATTGCTGAGTCCGGATTTAGGTTAGACGCTGTATGCATAGATCTTTCTTGAGAGATATACTTTGAATAGTTCATCATTTAATGGATGTTATAACGGGAGAGTGTGGAAGTGAATATTAACTATTATTATTGAAGATTACAAAGTCATCATCGCCTTTCTAACATTTGATAAACTAACCTTAATGGGTGAGTAATTAAATTTACTGTAAACCTTAAAAAGATAAGTTTATGATCTTTCTTTAAAAAATGTTAACAGAATATTATTTTTTCGTGAGGCATCTCTATCTCTATAGCTCGCAATCCTATTACAATAAACATAGTAGTGTCCTCGTGCATTTGAATAAGACTCTTTATATAAAATGTATATAAAAATAAATTTATGCAATATTATTATGTATTTAGATTAAGTAATTTATTGGTGGTAGAGCCTAGCTGTAGTTATCTTACTGCAGCTCGTATTGGGCTGGCTCGACCGGGGAAGGACCACCCTCTCACAGAAGACCGACGTGTAGTAACCAAATTCATTTGGTTATGTTTCGTCGGTGAGTGAGAGAATACGGAAGCCCAACCCCCCCCCCCCCCCACGCCAAACATGAAAGCGATGCCTAAAAGAAAAATACCCCAGGAGGGTACCGGCTTTGATGAAGCCGGGGACCCCCTCCCCGAGCAAAATCGGGGAAATGATTCTCGGATTTTGCTCGGGCTGCCCGTCGTATCTGGGGCGGGCAAAGTATCGCCTTTTGTGTTTTTTGAGGGCAAACGACGAGTCAACGCAGCGGCACCCCGACCCACTCTAAATGTGGAATTTTGCAACATCCGGGGACTTCATTCCAACTTGAACGCCGTCCACTATCATCTAGAGACGGCGCAGCCGGCCTTGTTGTTTCTGACGGAGACGCAGATATCTCAACCTAGCGACACAGCGTACCTATCATACCCCGGGTATAAACTCGAACATCATTTTATACCACACGCCGGGGTATCTGTGTTCGTAAGGGAGGATATCTGCTACCGTCGCCTTCAGGTTTTTGAAGGT
The DNA here is from genome assembly GCA_918358865.1 of Melinaea marsaeus rileyi. Taxonomy (NCBI): domain Eukaryota; kingdom Metazoa; phylum Arthropoda; class Insecta; order Lepidoptera; family Nymphalidae; genus Melinaea; species Melinaea marsaeus. The sequence goes on from OU911094.1 coordinate 4,226,757, forward strand.
CGGGACCTGTCTGTACTTTGGCTGCGCGTGGACATGGACGACCATGTCAGAGTCTACGCGTGCCTCTACAGGTCCCATAGTGGTAATGCAGAAACGGATCAACTCTTAGGCCATGTTCAGGCGAAGATTGACGATCTGCTTTCACAGATTCCCTCCGCCGAAGTCGTAGTCCTTGGAGACTTCAATGCGCACCATGCCGATTGGCTAGGGTCACGTGCCACCGACTACGCGGGGAGATCTGTGTTTGACTTTGCTCTGGCAAATGGTCTGTCCCAATTGGTAAAGACGCACACTCGTCTACCGGACGTGGACAGCCATATGCCCTCTTTGTTGGATCTTCTGCTGACTACACATCCCGGAAAGTACCAAGTCACTGTCGAGGCTCCCTTAGGGTCCTCTGATCATTGCTTGGTACGGAGTGTAGTGCCCATTGAACGCCCAGCTCGCACAAGACCTGCGACTCGACGCGTTTGGCACTACAAGTCAGCGGATTGGGATGGAATGCGGTCCTTTTTTGCATCCTACCCATGGGGGCCGATTTGTTTCCCTTCCAATGATCCTAGTGACTGCGCTGCGGCTGTAGCTGATGTGATACTTCAGGGCATGGAACTATTTGTACCAAGCTCTGTGGTACCACTCGGTGGCAGATCGCGGCCTTGGTTTGATGCGTCTGTCAGGGCTGCAGCAGCTGGCAAACGGCAGGCTTATCAAGCTTGGGCTAATGCGTTAGTCACTAAGGATCCGAACTCTAGAGTTCTGAAGAGGAAATATAATCGTGCCTCCAGATTCTTCAAACGGAAAATTGCTAGAACGAAGTTCAAGCATATCGTCAAAATTGGGGATCAGCTGGAAAAGTACCCACCTGGCACGCGCAAGTTCTGGGCGCTTTCCAAAGCCAGTCTGGGAAACTTCTGTCAGCCTTCCCTGCCGCCATTGCACACTGGGAACGACTCTTTGGCCCACACGGCAAAAGAGAAAGCCGATGTCTTGGGCACTCTTTTTGCCTCCAACTCGACTTTGGACGACCAGGGGAAGGCACCGCCTATCATCCCGCGGTGTCCGAGCTTAATGCCGGAAATAGTTTTTCGGCAAAAACTCATCCGAAAAGCCCTCCTTTCCTTGGAAGTTCATAAGTCGAGTGGGCCAGATGGTATCTCTCCAGTTGTGCTACGAACATGTGCCCCCGAGTTGACACCAGTGCTAACGCGTCTATTTCGGTACTCCTACTTGAAAGGCGTAGTCCCGGAAAAGCGTGCCTTTGTCCATCCGATCCCTAAAAAAGGTGATAGCTCGGACCCAGCTAGCTACAGACCTATCGCCATTACCTCTCTGCTCTCCAAAGTAATGGAGAGCATCATCAATAAACAGCTCCTAACCTACCTCGAGGATCACCAGTTGGTCAATGACCGGCAATATGGCTTTCGCCATGGTCGATCGGCTGGTGATCTTCTGTTGTATCTTACACACCGTTGGGCAGCTGTTATTGAAAGCAAGGGAGAGGGTCTGGCAGTTAGTCTGGATATGGCGAAAGCCTTCGATCGTGTATGGCACAAGGGGCTTCTTTCGAAGCTACCTTCCTATGGGCTTCCCGAGAGTTTATGCAAGTGGATCACCAGCTTCCTCACTGGGCGGAGCATACAGGTCGTTCTCGACGGTTTTTGCTCGGACCCCAAGCCCGTGAACGCTGGTGTACCCCAAGGCTGCGTGCTATCCCCAACTCTGTTCCTCCTGCACATCAATGATATGTTGGATATCTCCAACATACATTGTTATGCGGATGACAGCACTGGGGATGCGGTATATTCCGGCCGTGCAGGTCTCTCTCGGGAAAACGTCGACGAGTGCCGAAAGAAACTTGTGTCTTCTATAGAGACTTCCTTGGGGATGGTCTCTGAGTGGGGTGAACTGAACCACGTTCAGTTCAATCCCCTAAAGACACAAGTTTGCGCGTTTACCACTAAGAAAACCCCATTTGTCGTATCACCGCTCTTCGAGAGCACTCCTCTTATTGCCTCGCCAAGTATCAGAATACTGGGTCTCGACATTTCGAGCGATTGTCAGTTTCGTGGTCATCTGGAGAGCAAGGCCAAGTTGGCCTCGAAGAAATTGGGAGTGATTAATAGAGCGAGGCAGTATTTCAAACCTGGTCAAAGACTTGCGCTCTATAAGGCGCAGGTCCGGCCACACATGGAGTACTGTTCTCATCTCTGGTCCGGATCACCCCAATATCAGCTTCTACCATTTGACCGCGTACAACGGAGAGCCGCTCGGATTGTCGGTGACCCGGTGCTCTGCGAACGGCTGGACTCTTTGGCATTGCGTAGAGACGTTGCTTCTTTGTGCGTCTTCTACCGCATTTACAACGGGGAGTGTTCCGAAGAATTATTCGATCTGATGCCTGCCGCCGAATTTCATCACCGCACAGCGCGCCATCGCCTCCAATACCATCCTTACCACCTGGATGCGTGGCGATGTTGGCGATCGGATGTTGCAAGAGTTCATGGGCGGCGGTGATCACAAGTCATCTGTGACCCGCCAGCTCGTTTGCCCTCCTCTTCCATAAAAAAAAAAAAAAAAAAAAAAAAAAAAAAAAAAAAATATTTCCAAGCTAATTTGATTCTATTTTAAACTAAAATTACATCTAGCGTGACAGACCATTGGTAAATTTTAACAATTTCTTTAGTTATAGTTGGTCAAGGGATACATCTTTAGAGTTACTCCATCTCATCACTCTTCAGTATCTTCAGAACATATTTAAAAATATAAAAGAGAATATTATGAAAATGCTATTAATATATTATATAGTATATTAAGTATATCGTCATGTTGTAGTACAATCATGTTAATTATTATCACAGTTTATAGTGCACTGAATGCTGAACTACATTGTGATGTAAGTTGGTCACTATTGTTGAGATTGTCCATTCACAGCTCGTCTCTGTCTGTACGCAGTAATAACAGGTCATACTCGCGCTAAGAGTACTTGCAGCGGAGCCTTACAATGGACTCGGAGTCTATGTACTAACTGACAATATACAATGGTAACTAGATTTGTTTTTGATGGCAAATGAATTATATATTTTATAATATGTTAAGCAGCTCGAGTAGATATTAACTTATTGTAATAAATAATCGTATTTTCAAAATATTGCAGTAGGCTTCGCTGATTGTGAATTGTCTTGATTACAAATTTAAATTTAATATTTTATTAACTTACAATAGATATACGAATCGTATACATTAGATATTTACTTCTTAATAAATTAAGAACGTTATTTATGTGAAATTTGAACTAAGTTGTATGAAGGTACCTTTTTAATAAATATACATTGGAAAAAAAAAACAACACAATTAGTAGTAGATTTAATATAAATTTTTCACTTTTCTTCATTTTCAATCCATCTCTTTCAAAACACGTAACGCTGGTCCTAAAATATTTCAATGATAACACATAAAGGATGATAAAAATATCGATTACTCGTGTTACGTATATTATTATTGTTCTGGTACTGTGAGAAATAGACAAGTTATAAAATATTCAAGGCTTTGAACATATCATCACACTATGGCTCCATTGTCTACTTTATCTTAATAAAAATCTTAAATGTACATGATAAACATCTGTATATGTCCGGGAATATTGCACAAGAAAAGTGGTATGATGAACAAATAAGTTTTCTCCTTCCTTACTTAAAATATAAAAATAAAATCTTTACTTAACACACTTCTGTATGATAAGATATAACATTACCCACGTATTACGGAACATTGAGTTGAACATCTCACCATACTGAACAGGAGATTAATGTTTTATGAGCGAATTTATTTTATGAGCGCTGAATATTGTATTGAATGATCTTAAAATGTGTTTTAAAAAGATTTTGTTGAAATTTTTACAATATATATGTAAATTAATTTTATGTTTATTAAAACTAGGGGCGTCAACAGCCCCTTAATTTCGACTCGCTGCGCTCGCAAAAACTCGGGTGCCGTTTGCATATTGAGCGAAGCGGGCTCAGTGTAACAACTCATCGTTACCCATTGACTTTAATGAGATATCAGTTTTTTGAAGATTATTCCTCAACGACATGACATTATAAATTTTCACCTAATGTGTGCCTTTTTGATTGCAAAATTTCATAATTTTCCGTCAAGTAGTTTTCGCGCCTATTCGTGATAAAGAATGTGAAAAAGTCTCCAGTAGAACGCTACGCTCTTTTCGCTCAAAAATTATATAGTTATATAAACTACAAAAAATTGATGTTATTAATTGTGATGTAAAGTATCATTACTTATAGAAACTATTTATGAGTCGACTAGTTTCTAGTACAAAATATACAGAATACAAATGAAAACTATTTAGCGTATTAATGATAATAGAATACACTGCTTAATAAATTATGCAATAATGAAACCACTAAGGCAATGTCACAATAAAACATACAAATATATGACTGAACAAACACATTTACCAACGACTTAATGAATATTTAACATAGTTCCAGTCATAACGAGAATGACAACTGACAAGGATTACATTATTAAAATGATTCACACAAAATATTACACAAACTTTATATTGCAATAACTTCAATATGTAGATAATATTTTTATTTATTCACATATTATTTAATATGTTGTTACATATTTTAACAGCACCAGAATCCCAAAAGCGTAGGTTAAATATATTAAAATAATCCGTACATTTGACGTTTATGTGAAGTATTTATGTTATAAAAACCAGTAAACAACTCGAATATGAAAATATCCGGGAAATCTTATATCTTTTTGCTTTTTGCTTTATGTTTAAGAGGTATTTTTAATAACTTCGTCTAAGTAACTGATGAGTAAAATAAATTTAATAAAAATGTAAATGAAGAATTCATATAAAATATATGCATATATAACAGAGCAACATGTGTTAAATAATTTACTACAAAAGTTATGACCCATTTATGACTAAACAAATAAATAACATACATCGTTGACACCGGGTCGCATATTTATGTTTAATGCAAGTTAACGGAAAATAAACAGGGTGAGGGGGGAAAGGGGTGAATCTAGTTAATAGTGTACATTAGTGATGTGGTCAGACCACGATCGTTATCATAATATGATTTGTGATACTACTTGAATGTATCACAACCATAATAACTAGGGGCGCCAATAGACCCTCAATTTCGACTCGCTGCCCTCGCGAAATCTCGGTTGCCGTTTACATATTGAGCGAAGCGAGCCAAGTGTAATGACTCATCGTTTCTCATTAACTTCAATGGGATAACAGTTTTTTGACGATTATTCCTCAACGTACATGACATTTTTCAATTTTTTTTAAACCTCTAATGTGTCTTTTTGATTGCAAAATTTTATAATTTTCCTTCAAGTAGTTTTCGAGCCTATTCGTGACAAAGAATGTGAAAAAGTCTCCAGTAGAACGCTCCGCTCGCTACGCTCGCTTCGGTCAAATATTATGAAATGTATATAATATTTGAATATTTTGAATAATTTTACTATGCTAGCCCTAAATATATTACGTAGCGCCATCTATCGTAATTCACGATAATTACATGACTTGCATGTAACTGAGGTATCGTTACATAGATGGCGTCAGCAACAACAAAATTGTATAATTTCAATCTTAATTTGCAATTATATACGAATTATAGTACGAATTTGTTGTGATAGTAAAAAAACGTCCAGAAATTTTTATATTTTAACATCATTTTTATGATAATGGCTTAACATATGCGACCTTTTTTAATAAATTTATTACAATCACCTCAACGTATAATAAAAAGAGTAAAAATACTACGTTTGAAGGCTTCACTCATAGAGGTAAATCTATATTAATAATAACGGTTAAAACTTCGCCTCAATAATAAAACATAAAAAAATAAAAATTTCGAATTGTCAAGTATTTTGTTTAATTCTAATGACGATGACAGACGAATTGCAGTCGCCATTTTGGACGCTAGCGAAACGTCACTGACACCGGAGGCCATCTTGATTTCATTAATCAAAGCTATAACTATAATAATCTACCAACATTATGTAAAATATTGACGAGAAGAGTCACATTTAACCCGAGAGAAGCCGTGTTACCTTCTAGAATTAGAATAGAATTTAATAGATGAAATTTAGTTTCAAACCGTTCTTTGCTCTAAATTCTTTTCTTCCAGTTGTGCGAAGCCACGAGCATATATATTTGTCTTATAAACAAAAATATTAAATCTTAAGACAAAGTTCTAAATACTGACGATTAAAGAGAAGAGAAAAAATATTAAATATTGAGTTAAAGTTATAGGACAGAGTTAAACAGAACTTAACTTGCTACTTGTATAGATTTTTTAAAATATAATTTTGATATTACACTAAAAAAGATGATTAATTGAATAATATTTAATTGATAAATAATATATATATATTTTTTTTTATGTAAGACGAGGGCAAATGAGCGTGCGGGTCGCTGATGACGAGTGATCACCGCTGCCCACGAACTCTTGTAACATCTGGGACATTACATGAGCGTTTCCGGCTTTAGAGCTGTGAGGATACGCATTATTTTAAAGGTACCCATGTCGTATCAATCCGGAAATACTGCCAAAGTGAGTAGGTTCCACATCTTAATCGTACGTGGACGAAAGTTTACTTGAAAACAGTACTAGACTAAATAGCTCATTGCAACATTCCCTGTTGTAAATGCGATAAAAGTTATAAAAAGAGTCTCCACATTTCAATGCAATGCCAGAGAGTCCAGCCGTTCACAGAGCACCGGTTCTCCGAGAATTCGAATGGCTCTCCGTTGTAAGCAGACAAAAGATAGAAGCTGATAATGGGGTGATCCGAACCAGAGATAAGAACAGTAATCCATGTGTGCCCGGACTAGAAAGACACAAGTTTCTTTCGGCACTCGTCGGCACTTTAACGAGAGAGCTCTGCACGACCGGAATATGCCGCACACCCAGTAGTGTCATAACAATATATGTTAGAAATATCTAACATATCACATAGTTGAGGATAGCAACGTTGGGGTACACCAACGTTTATGGGCTAGGATTCCGAACAAAAACCATCGAAAAATAACCTGAATGCTCAGCCCAGTGAGAAAGCTGGTGATCCACTTGCATAAACTCTCGGGAAGCCTATAGAAATGAAGCTTCGAAAGAAGCCCCTTGTGTCATACACGATCGAAGACTTTCGCCATGTCTAGACTAACTGCCATACCCTCTACCTTGAATTCAACAACAACTGCCCAAAAATGCAATGTAACGGTAACGGTGCAACGGTATAATGTATAGCACCAATTAATGCTTTCCATTATTTTAGACAGAGGAGAGGTAATAGCGATGGATCTGTGTTTAGCTTGGTCCGAACCATTTACTATTTCTAGGGATCGGCTGGATCATAATCATGGCACCCTTCTATGAAACCAGGACTACGTATTTCAGATAGGAGTGCCGAAATAAACTCGTTAGCACTGAAGTTACCTCAGAGTCACATGTTCGAAGCAGCACAGGAGATATGCCTTTTGGGCCACTCGATTTATGAACGGTCAATGAAAGCAGAGTTTTTCGTATGGTTTTTTAACAAAAATATATAGCCGGCATTGATACCGATGTCTTCCATTGGTCGTCCAAACTCGAGATTGAGGCAAATATCCAAAGAGTCGTTCCTCGTGTGCAATGGCGGTAGGAGCGGCTGGCAAAAGTTTCCCAGAGTGGCTTTGGATTACGTTTAGAACCTGCGCGTGCCAGCAGGGTACTTTGCCAGCTAATCCCCAATTTTGATGACATTGAACTTGCTCTAGCAATTTGCCGTTTGAAGAATCTGGAGACACGGTCCAGTACGGTCCAGTCCAACTAAAATATCGGCCCAAGCTTTTTATCGTTTGAGGTTTCAGCCAAAGATGTTTGTGTCTATTATAAAACATAATAAAAAAAACATAATAGTTTAAATATCCTTTATTGCGAACAGGCAACATTGAATTTGAATGTACAGACTAAAAAACGTAAACTTCGGTATACAGATATACTTACGATAACAACTACCTAGAAAGTACAATATTACACAAATATTTAAGTTCATTGAACCAAAATTAAATATGCTTCTTTCAAGAATAAATTATCATCAAAGGTAGACTTTAGTTAGATTAATTCAATTAATCAATAATAGAGTTTTACATTATATTTGTTGGAATATAAATTTTAACACTAAGTGATTTATACAATTTTTTTTAGTATCACAGTAACAAATATACATTTACGAACAAATATTTATATATATATTTTTGGTTATCTTTATAAAACTTATTTATTTTATTATTATTTAAATTAATAATCCCTGTTAGCAGATCATTGAATTATTATAATAAAACTTCGACGCTGGAATCTGTTCAACGATTTAATTATTCAAAGTTTCTATAATATACATAGAGTCACCGCATTTAGTAAAGTTGTCATTGCAACTCTGACGCTGATATCATTATATCAATTTAATTCAATTTAAGTAACATTTTATCAATTATATGATTATAATAAAAATAGATGCATTATACGTTAATGGCTTCGTTTTAAAATTATTAGCATGTTATTATAATAGATACAAACTTTTGAATCTCTCCTTCATATCATTTCAAATATGAATTAAAATTATACAATTAATAGGAGAACGAAGGCATTAAAAATGGATTTAACAATAATACTGATATTAAAATATTGAGCAGTCAATTTAATTCAATTAATACAACACCGATTAATATTTACAAAGCGGTTTATGTCCAATATGAGTTTAATGTATTGAATTACTTTGACAAACTAATATTAATAAATTTATTGATTTTAATAACAACTACACACACATATATAATAAAACGTGAAAAAAGATTAAAGTGTATTGAAAATATGACTGTCATTTGTGAAAGCGGTGAAAAAAAAAATTAATAGAAATACTTTCTCCAGTTAATTAAGATTGTGTTCAAAGATGTTAGAGCAGCAGACATCTAAGTTGTCTATGAGCGAAAGGATTAGAGAATGCAGACAGCATGCAGAGTTTTGGTCTGTATAAGTAAGACAATTTTATGGCGGTATAGGACATGTAGTGAAAAAGTAGCTTTAAGATACATTTCAGAAATGTCGTCCTATCGACTTAGTGTTAGGCCAAGATGGTCAGATTTTACTGACTATCTACCGAAAAAAGATACGTCATCTAATTTGCACAACTGTTGCTGATTGCCGAGAACCATTGCCCGACATTTTAGTGGATTCACATTAATTAAAAGCGTACAGCACAAGAATGTGTTGTGTGTCTGTTTTAAACGCATCAATAGCAACATTAATGCAGTCTTCAGTAGAATTAGCGTGAGCTTAAATTTGTAGATCGTCAGCACATAGATGAAAAGAGGATATAGACCATTGGTTATGAACTGAATAGATAAAAACAGAATGGGACAATAAATATCACCTTGTGGTACCACCAAACAAATCACGCCAAACTGATTTAATATTGTTTATCTGTTTGGCTTGATGCCGACTACAAAGATATGTAGAAAGCCAAAGCCAAAGCTTGGAAAAAATATTAAGTTGTGCAAACAGAGCAACCAGAATAGCATGATTCTCTAAGTGGAATACGTTGGAGAAATCAATAAAGATAAACACAATCAATTGACAATCCTTCATTACATCTTTTATTTTACAAAATCTTCAGATCAGTGTTTGCACTGTGGCCAAAATGAAATCCGGATTGAATGTTGGAGATGAGATTATTAATGTAAACAAAGGAGGAAAGTTGTTTGCCCTACCATAGCTTCTATAAACTTTTGATAAGTAAGGTAATATATAGATGGAACTTTATTTATTGAGTACAGTAGGATTATGAACATTAGAATTTAGGACAATATCCTTTACGAAATATACCAGTGGAGAATGAGGTATTTATAATATGAGTTAAAGTGGGAAGTATCAACTAGGGTGATGGTCATGAAAGGAATTATTTCGTCCTTACTAACAGCATTTGATTTAATTGCAACCAATATTATTTTAAAGGGAAAGCGAAAATAATTTGAGGCATGAAGGAGCATGGAGGAAATATATGTCGAGAAATGGAGAATTAAAACATCAACAGAAAATAATGTTAATGTTAATGATTATTCTTTATCAGGAACAAAACTATAATTTTCGAATAATTCCATATAACTGTTTTGTAGTAGCTCCAGTTAAGTTCACCGCAAAATTTAAAGATTACCTCTGCTTCAAAGTTACCTTAATTGGTTCAGTAATCCAAGGTGCTGATGAATGTCGCAACTTAACTTTTTTAGATGGAATACTATGCAATGGATGGAAGTATTTAATTTTAGACGTAAAATTTAAACGACATATATAATTAATCGATTATGGTTTAGACATTACGACCGATTGAGTATACTGCTAAACATTTACTTATGAGGGATTATACCAATATGGTTTGATAATTACATTACTTAAGATCCTAAATTAAAAAATAATTTTTGTCATTTTTTTATTTGTAAATTTAGATATCAATTTTTGGTAGGATCTTATAACACATTTTCAGGATAATTGCCCAATTTTGAGAATTAGTTTAATAAGTATTTTTCTGTTATCAATTCATCAATCAATATTTGATTAGAGCTGCTCGTAAATCTTTTAAAACCTTGATCAACAGTCTGACCAATCTTGGTTTTCTTGGCTACTCACCTGGCACATAGTCAAACATGACCTACCTAGCCAATATCATGGCCAATCGTGACCATTTTGGCCTAATTTTTTGGCCAATCTAGACTGAACAGGTTTCAGCTAAGGCCTTCTTCTCGTTGGTGATCTTCTGCACTAACTGTTCCGCCCAGATATGCGCGGTTCGATCCACAGTGGACTGCACAGTGAGACACTCCCTGCCACCGTATTCACACTCCATCTGCATATAATTAATATCTTCATTGTTTAATAATGTTCAATAAAGTTTTTTATCAAGTATAATAGTCTGTTGGTTAGCGATTATTACTATGGCTTTTCTGTCTAAGACAACGGTCGCTTAGATTCTGACAAAGCGGAATTCTTTGTAAATTATATAAATGTTTTTCTTAAAAACAAATCCATGTGACTAGAGTTATGATTCAAAATCCTTATTTTTATAAATTTATATTAAACACATACAGTACAATATTAAATTATATTAGCAAAAAACGTCTTCATATTGACCGAAGTAACTTATGAAAGTCTATTACAGTTAGCAGTTTCTCATCTAGTCAATCTGCAGTGTCTACCGGAAGTATACCAAAAGAATTCAACGCTTAGTTTTTAACCCGAAAAAAAGAAGTGTGTCACAATGTTAAACTCTATACTTTATATGTCACTATTTCTATTGCTTTCCTTGTCATGTAAGTCTTCTTACCCTATAGTGATGCAATAAAGCCTTATCCTCCGAAACTCCGCCAGAGCTGGCTCCAGGTGCCAGTTCCCATATAAAGTGGTTCCCGAGTTCAACTGCGTCTCTCGGTCTCACTACGTATTTGCTCCTGTTCCTGAGGCCGTGGGGCACCGCCCACCGTCGAGTCTTACGTGACGTCACTAGAGGGGCCGGGGCTTCGGAGTCATCCTGAAATCAATTGAAAGCAATGTTAATTTTTAAACCGAACTATTTTACTTCTTCAAAAGGCTTTGCAGCAATCGTGCCAACTTGTACCAAATGCTATGCAGCAATCATGTCAACTTGTTCCAAATGCTTTGCAGCAATCGTTTCAACTTGTTTCAAATGCTTTGCAGCAAACATGTTGACTTGTTCCAAATGTTTTGCAGCAATCGACTCAACTTGTTCCAAATGCTTTGTAGCAAACATGTCAAAGTGTACCAAATGCTCTGCAGCAATCATGTCGACTTGTTCCAAATGCTTTGCAGCAATCGTTTCAACTTGTTCCAAATGCTTTGCAGCAAACATGTTGACTTGTTCCAAATGTTTTGCAGCAATCGCCTCAACTTGTTCCAAATGCTTTGCAGCAATCATGTCGACTTGTATCAAATGCTTTGAAGCAACGGACTCAACTTATTCCAAATGCTTTGCAGCAATCGTGTCGACTTGTTCCAAATGCTTTGCAGCAATCGTGTCAGCTTGAAATGATGTAGGTGTCCGTCAGTGAATCAGTTAATTGGTTATCATACTCCTTATTTAAACAATATGCTTAAATTAAATCTGTACAATAGTTAACTTAAATACAGTAAAAAAAATTGGTATTATAATTGATAGTTTTTTTATTACTTAGTACTTCAGTGTTAACGAACCTCCCATCTCATATAGAAGAAGGCGTTTCTGAATAAATACGCCGATGGTGCCTTTGATGGTGGGTTGTAAGAAGCTCGTAATGAAGTTAGCAATTCTGTGATAGTTCTTTCCTGTTTTGGTAGTATAACTTCATCCACATCTATCACTAGCAGCCAGCCCGCCCTGGACATGGATCTGTATAAGCAGTCGTTGAATGCCGCGAATTGACCCTCTGTCCTGGAAATACATTATAATTGTTATCAATTTCAAATATTATTAAAATGGAATGAATTAAATGAAAACACATGTAAAAAGGCATGAATGGAATGGAACAGATATTAAAAAATAAACCTTATCTCTTTCTGGGATACAATAGGGAGCTTCCAAGGCAACAGTGTGACGAGTCCTTGTTTCCTGTAGTGTTCCAAGAGACAGGTAACTTGTGGACTGAGGGTATCATTGTACATGTAGTAATGACTGACTCCAAGCAGACGGTTCAGCTCAAACCATTCCATCAACCAATCATCCCGAGAATACGAATAGTGAAAAGGTTTCACACATACGTGTAGATTCTCCTGTAATAATAAAATATTTAATTTATTACTAGCTTTTAAACGCTTCTTCGCTCGTTCTAAATTTCACAATGGATGGTATGTTCCAAAATTGTGGGCTATATGTTTAACATATAAGCTATATTATTGTAAATTTTCATCAAAATCTGTTCAGTTATTTTTACATGAAAAGGTAACCAACAAACTTTTGCATTTATAATATTAGTATATTAGAATTTATGTAGTTAAATAAATACATAACTAACAAAGTTGTTATTCCTTTTAACATAACATTATAACTAATAAAAAAAGATTTTTTAAAAGATTTAACTCAATCAAAAAACTTGTAAAAGTTTTGTTTTTTTTATTTTAGAGGAGGGCAAACGAGCTGGCGGGTCACAGATGGACGTGATCACCGCCACCCATGAAGTCTTGCAACATCCGAGGATTTACAAGAGTGTTGCCGGCCTTGTAGGTAGGAATAAACGCCTGTTTTGAAGGTACCCATGTACCGATCTTGAAATACCGCCGAAGGGAGTTCGTTCCACAAGCGAATTGTAAATGCGGTAGAAGACGCACAAAGAAGCCACGTCTTTACACAATGCCAAATAGCCCAGCCGTTTGCAGAGCAACGGGTCTTCGACAACAATCCGAACGGCTCTCCGTTGTACGCGGTCAAATGGTAGAAGCTGATATTGCGGTGATCCGGACCAGAGATTAGTACATGTGTGGCCGGACCTGCGCCTTATAGAGCTCAAGTCTTTGGCCAGGTTTGAAATACTGCCCCTCTCTATTGATCACTCCAAATTTCTTCGAGGCCAACTTGGCCTTGCTCTCCAGATGACCACGAAACTGACAATCGCTCGAAATATCGAGACCCAGTATTCTGATACTTGACGAGGTTATGAGGGGAGTGCTCTCGAAGAGCGATGATACGACAAATGGGGTTTTCTTAGTGGTAAACGCGCAAATTTGTGTCTTCACGTTGTTTAAAGCACCTTAATCTATATAATATACCATGTTAATGTCTAATGCCCAAGCCTCGCAATGGTCTAAAAAGTTAGAAATCCAATCTAAACTTTATGATACATCAATACTTTGTTAATTTACTAACAACATTTTACTGTAACTATATCATTATTCGTATATGAAAGCTATCCTTGCGCCGAAGTTGTCGTCCTCAAGAACTTTAACGCGCACAATACCGATTGGGTAGAGAGAGATCTGTGTTTGACTTTGCTCAAGATTTGTACAAGATGCACACTCGTCTACCGGACGCGGACAGCCACATACCCTCCGTGTTTGATCCTTTGCCGACTACAACTATCAATAAGTGCCAGTTCCCTGTCGAGGCAGCCGTAGGGTCAGCATTGCCTGGTGTGGAGTATAGTACCCTTTTTGCATCCTACCCAAGGTTTTCGGTTTTTTTCCTTTCCAATAATTTCAGAGACTGCGCTGCGGCCTTCGCTGATATGGTTTATGAACAGTAAATCGCTTGAGCAAAGTTCGAAGTTCGAAAATTAGGGATCATAGAACAGTTCTGGGCGCTTTCTAAGGCCACTCTAAAAAACTTTTGCCAGCCTACCATTGCTGATCTCCTGTTATATCTTACTCACCGTTGGGCAGCTGTTATTGAAAGTAAGGAAATGGGTCTGACACTTAGTTCGGATATGGCAAAAGCTTTTAATCGTGTATGGGCTTTTGTCGAAGCTTCATTCCTATGGGCTACCTGAGAATTTATGAAAGCTTTCTTACAAGTCGTACTCGACCGTTTTAGCTCAAATCCCAAGCCCCTGAACTCAAAGGGCAATCTGCTATCCCCAACTTTGATTATCCTGCACTTTGAAAAGGTCGACGAGTACCGAAAGAAACTTGTATCTTATATAGAAATCTTCTTAGGAATGGTCTCAAAATGGGGTGAACTGAACCTCGTTCACTGTAATCCTCAAAAAAATAAGTGGTCGCGTTTTTATTATATTGAGGATGTTTAAAGAGTAATTACATCACAATTCGAATCCTATGGATTAGAAAGGGCTTTAAAAATATATCAAAGTTACTTGTATCCCATAGAGAGATGAATATCGATATTAAAAGATGTACTATTTTGTAAAATATTACAAATGCTAGTAATACGATTCTTGGGACGATATACTTATCGTCCCAAGAATGATATATTTTTTAACTAATGTTCCGAACTGTATTGTACTCTGAAGACAGAAAATCTCTGACAATACTTGTAATTGTAATTAAGCACTTTAAAAAAAGCTCACCTCAATACCGTTCTTCGGTTCTGTATCCAAAATAGTTAACAAATTGGTAGGAGGTATGTCAGGTACTGCACTGGCGACTATAGCTATGGTAGCTCCTACCGTTTCTTGAGGTTTAACTCCAGTATCTTTTAACAGACACAGCACGTAAGTTGCACTGTATTGAAGGCCCCAGTTCTCGCGGATTGGCTGAAAATAGTTTCGTTAATATATATTATGATGATTAAAAAAAGGGTTGAGGCTCCGTGTTTGGAATAAGTGTCTGTAAACCGTAATATAGAATTTCATTTTATAGATAATGCAAAATGATCTATTTATCTTGCAAGCATAGTTTTCATTTTATCTAAAGAAATTCGTAAACATATATATTTCGTCCAGTCTTCGCAAAGCTACACATATAGATAAAACTTCCGAGATCTTAAAAAGATTCAATTAATAAAACTTTGACGGCTTAACACCACATCGCTAGACTTAGGTTAGGAACTGAAGTTAGAGACAATTCTTTGCAACAATAAATTAAATTTAAATTAAAAATATCAATAAATCATTTGTTTTAAATAATCAAATTGAGATAACTCTTAAAATAATTTACAAATATCTGAAAATATTAAATTACTTTTTCTGGCGAGAAGTTAATGATTCCCAGGGTTGTTCGGTAACCTGTAGAATGAAAGGGGTGCTTTAGAAGAGTAGGGAAATTTTATCAGACCCAGCACATGTTTTGCAGCGGTGGGCGAAATTCTACAAGGAGACGTATGAATGTGAGTACGCCTCGGCCTCGAGAACTAGCGAAATGCTAAGTTCCGATGTAGCCGATGGTGAAATCAGTTTGGAAGAAGTGGAGAGCGCGATTCGAAGTCTGAAATGTGGTAAGTCTGCGGGAGCAGGTGAAGTTACTGCCGAGAAGATCAAATATGGTGGACTTGTTCTGGTTTTTGTGCATCAGGGTAAGTCCCAGACAATTGACGAGGTGCAGTCATCGTAGCTTTGTATAGAGGCAAAGGTTCACAGATAGACTGTGCAAGCTATAGCGCTATGAGTTTGATTAGCTTGGGCGGTACAGTTTATGCTAAAATACTAGCGAGAAGAATGCAAGAGAGATCTAAAAGACTGTTATGGGAGGCCCAAGGAGGTTTTTGACCTGGAAGAGGGTGTATAGATCAGATCTTTTCCCTCTGCATAATCACGGAAAAGTTTTGGCCCTAAACCAAAAGGTTTTCTTTGCTTTTGTGGATTTGGAAAAGACGTTTGACAGGGTTGTGAGAAAGAATTTATGGGAAATACTGCCCCGATACAATGTAAGCAGACCCTTGCTACAGGCTGTAAAGTTTCTTTACAGAGATCACTCAACCTGTGTGCGAGTAGGAGCTGACATGTCGCCCTGGTTTGATATCCAATCGGGTATTAAGCAAGGCGGAGCTATGTCAGCTTGGTTGTTCAATTTGTATTTGGATAGTTGTCTCCAAGACGTAAAAGACAGTGACATGGAAGTGAAAGTAGGAGACCTTAACCTTAAGGTCAATTACTTGCTATACGCAGATGATGCAGTGGTCATTGCATCATCAGAATGCGATTTGCAAGCATTGGTCACCACTCTGAAAGATGGGTGTGAAAATAATGGTCTAAACCAGAATGCAGATAAGACGAAGGTTCTGATATTTGAAAGAAATGAAGAAAGAACAGAATGTAAGATCAACGTGAGTAATAAGATAATAGAACAAGTGAATGAAGTGGTATATTTGGGAAGTATGTTTAGCAGAGACGAAAGATACGAAATGGATGTGGAAAGGCGTATTGCTGCCGGTAACAGAGTCAACGGTGTTTTGACTGCATTGTTGAGACGGCGAAACGTCAACATAGCTGTATGTTTGGCTGTACACAATGCGGTTTTGCTACCGACGCTGTTATACGGCAGCCAAACGTGGGTAACACAGAAGAAGAATGTAAGAAAGATGAATGCTGTGGAGATGCGATCTCTTCACAGAATATGCAGAGTCAGTCTAGCTGACCGAATCCGTAATGTAGAGATCCACAGAATGGCAGGTACTAGCGAAGATGTATGAAGAGGTTGATGTCTGTGGCCGAGGCGAAAGAGGTATGCAGGGACCGTAGCGTTTGGCGCTTCGTCGCATCTGGCTACCCCGCAAGGGATATGGCGTGAAAATAAAAAAAAGACTAATTTTGTCTGTTATTCATAAACAAGCTTAAACTCAGCTCATATAATATAAATATATATAAGTATGTCTCAAACAGCTGAATAGCTCGTGGTACAAAATTATAAGACTTTTAATTGCAAGAAATTGAAAATCAAATTAAGAATAATAAATAAAGGAATATTATATATGGTAGATACATATGAATACGCATTTATTATGGTAACAACACCTAAAGTACGTTTTTAACATAGCACCAGCATAGAAAATTGTGACTGCCAAATAATAAACTAATAATTTGCAATCAAATAATATAGCGATTTTGACTTGAGATGACAACTATCCAATCTTTTAAGTTGGATCAAATTGCACGTGAAGTGTAAATTTTATATAAATCGGTTAATTAGTTTAAGAGTCCAACGCGGACAAACAACGTGACACGTAATTTATTTATATTAAGAAATATTATATCATTTCTACACTACTATTATTTATTTTTCTTCATTCATTCGCTTACTATGATTGTTACTGAGTACAGTGAATTTGAAGTTATCAGTATTTTTGCCTTGACATAAAATAGTTTGAGAGAACTTATGGAATGGAATAATTGTACTTCAAGACGCTGTTATAGAAATTTTAACTACATTTTAATATTTTATTTATTGTGTTAAAGATTTTCAAATAAGATAAGACAGAACTAAAATAATTTTACTAGCAATTAAAACTAACGTCTTGATTGAGAAACATATTATGGAATAGAAATTCTTTCAAAGTAGAAAGTTGGTGTATGCAGAAAAAGTCTTCCTTACCCCCCCAGCCACTTACCCCCTCCGCGATCCTACTACTAATATAGATAATAAAAGTAAAGTAAAATTTCCTTTACCTGAACTAATGCTTTGAGGGTCAAAGTTCGATTATCTTGTAACCACAGCCTACAGGTCACAGCATCAGCATTCCTCGTCTTAGTTGCTGCAATAACCCGTATCGCAGCCATATTACGACTCTCCATAAAGGCAGAGTATACATAGAACCTGAACCTGAAAGAGGTTAATTTTTTTATAATATATATTTTTCATAAATTAATATCGATGGAAAAAAACATACCGTTATTCAAAAACCTATTGCAACAGTACCTTATTTTTTAGAAGTTTCATTTTATGACACATGTTTGTTTAATACGGAAATTTATTATAAATTATCAATAATGAAAATGCTAACATCGTGATAAGTCTCATTTTAAAACGACGTCCCAAAAAAGGTGAAAGAACAGATATAATACAGAATATTAACACGAATGGCCACAGTATTAAAATCTTTTGGATCAATCCTACGGGAGCACCAGGACAAGACCGACCAGCTGACTAAAACTGTCCTTATATACGAGGGCCAAACTGAAAGTTTTTAGAACTGGCCACTTAAAAGCATTATATTAAAAAAAATAGTTTAAATTTTGAAAATAGAACTCTTTACCAATATTATTGAGTGTACATTTCATTCATTTGTCATTTGTTTTACGATTTGGCGGCAAATTGAAAATTGTCTGTGCACGTCAGAATGAATTTAAGCCGAGAAAATTTTCGTGCAATGATTTTTTATGACTTTCGATGTCATTTAAGTCAACAAGAAAGTTATGATAGACTTCGATTGGCTTTTCACGATGAAGCCCCATCTCGTGCCACAGTTTACAACTGGTTTAATGAATTCAAACGTGGTCGAACTAATCTCGCCGATGATTTGCGTGAGGGACGGCCTTCTACAGCGACGACTGAAGATAACATCAGTGTTGTGCGGCGTATGATAGAGACTGACAAAAGAGTGACCTATCAGCAGATTCGGACAAGTCTAGGCATAGGTATGAGTCAAGTGCACAAAATCCTCCATGAACATTTAGCGGTCAGGAAGCTTTGTGCCCGCTGGATACCGCATAATTTGACCGAGGCTCAAAAACTCCGCCGTGTTGATTGGTGCCGAGAAATGATCCAAAAATTTAACGGAGGTGACTCAAATGCTGTGTTCGACATACTAACGGGTGACGAAAGCTGAATTTACTGTTATGATCCGGAAACCAAAAGACAGTCTGCTCAGTGGGTGTTTCCTTCCGAAGAGTTGCCAACTAAAGTGAAGAGAGGTCGAAGTGTTGGAAAAAAGATGGTGGCCTCGTTCTTCGGAAAGACAGATCATTACGCGACAGTAGTCTTAGAGGATCAGAAAACGGTTAATGCAGAGTGGTATACTAACAATTGTTTGCCACTTGTCTTGGAAAAAGTTCGAGAGAAACGACCTCGCAGCAGGATCCTTCTTCATCACGACAATGCCTCGTCGCACACCGCCAGGCAAACGATCGACTATTTGGTGACCTCAGACGTGGAATTACTGGGTCACCCGCCGTATAGCCCCGACCTCGCACCCTGCGATTTTTATTTATTTCCGAAAATAAAAGAAAAACTTCGAGGAAAACGTTTTATAGACGCCGAAGAAGCAGTGGCTGCGTTTCAAAAGGCCGTCGAAGAGACCCCTAAGGCCGAGTGGGCAAGGTGCTTTTCTCAATGGTTCCATCGAGTGCAGCGATGTATTGATGTAAATGGACGCTATTTTGAAAAGTTACAATAAAACTAATAACTTGCTAGAATGCTTGGTTTTTGATTTTCTAAGAACTTTCAGTTTGACCCTCGTACCAAGACGAAAACTGTGACAATCCACTATCATACGTCAAAATGAAGTTAAGAGAAAACATGATATCCGAATGAATAAAATACATGGAGGGCGATACAGCCAGAACTAAAAAGATTTCAATACCAATTGCACTTATATACCATCTTACAAGTTCTACTCACACAGATATTTACAGCCCACGGCTTTTCAATTATCTGCACAGGTTCAAACTCAAAAAGATTGATGCAAATGCAATTCCAGCCATGCGGAAGAGATGAGGTGAGATGGGGAAGAGATCATAATTTAAATAGAATCTAGTGCCCCGAAGTGGAAAAGAGACGACACCGAAACCCAGCTCAAGGGTCGCAAAATATAAGCTATAAGAACTGATTGACGACATTCAAACAAGGGACACTTCTAATAAATAACGCAATAATAAAGTATAATAAAACAATAAATAATATAAGATTAATATAAAAATTAGGACATAGAAAATTGAGCATAGTAACCAAAGTCTGATAGCCTAATCTTACTAGGTAGTAATTAGCAGATATCAATAAACAAAATATTAGTAAATCAGTAAAGCTATTAATTTGGATGTGAACTTAGGTTGCAATAGTATCCGTTGTCATCGTAACCGTTGCTATAGTAACTCTTATCCCTTCGTTCCTACAGGTTAAAAACTTGGCGAAAATGCAAAATATGCAAAATATAACTATGTAAAATTTTAAATTAATCGGACAGATAGTTTCGGAGATTTCGTAATGAGTCAGTGAGATATATATAGTGAGACCAGATAGTCAAATGTAAGCTAATATCATTTAAGTTGTATTAATTCAATTAAAATAAAGATAAAGGACTATATATTATACCATATTAAATTTATCATGGCAGATAGCGATACGGTAGCTCATTTGTCAGAATAACAATACCATTCTTGCAAACGACGCATATTCGAATCAATGAATTTTGCATTCTATTTTTATTCCATTCTACAAACGACGCATGTTCGAATCAATGAATTTTGCATTCTATTTTTATTCCATTCTACAAACGACGCATGTTCTAATCAATGAATTTTGTATTCTATTTTTATTCCATTCTACAAACGACGCATGTTCGAATCAATGAATTTTGCATTCTATTTTTATTCCATTCTACAAACGACGCTTGTTCGAATCAATGAATTTTGCATTCTATTTTTTATTCCATTCTACAAACGACGCATGTTCTAATCAATGAATTTTGCATTCTGTTTTTATTCCATTCTACAAACGACGCATGTTTGAATCAATGAATTTTGCATTCTATTTTTATTCCATTTTACAAACGACGCATGTTCGAATCAATGAATTTTGCATTCTATTTTTATTGCATTCTACAAACGACCTATGTTTGAATCAATGAATTTTGCATTCTATTTTTATAATTATGGAACAAATAATATTTTAGTGGTGTATTATCTATGCACTAGTTTTTAATAAACCAATGTCTTCAATTTATTTCGTATAAGAATTTAAGAAATTCATTTTTATTTTTTAACAAAGGAATTTTATTATAATATGGTATATTATAAAATAAACATTTTATATATAAACAGTAATATAAAAATATTTTTTTAAAGATCAACCTCTTCTTTTTTTATTAAACAACGTTTAGAAGTATTTTGACTTGGCTTTGTAAACCTATTTTGGATCGTCTTTTATCTGTTATTAACAAATGACGCATTATATGAAACATATTTAGGTTAGGACTTTCATATAGACTAGACTAGATCTAGGACTCTAAATTTTCTTCATTGCTTGTTCATATGTATAATTAACACTAAACTTACCGACAATTCTTGTATACCTGTTCCTACCGCACGCCGTCAAATTGACCGGTAATTAAAAGTTATTTTATTATATAACGCAGGTAATAATGGAAATAACTAAAAGTAAAGAGTGTAGAAAATATTATATGCATATTATAAGAATTGTCATGTAGTTTGATATCGATATTATAACGTTTGAAAATGTGTAAGTTTTACAAAAGTTTAAGAACGGTCAATTTGACCGGTACTTGGTAGGTTTAGCGTTAAGGTCTAACATAGCTTAAATCATGTATCTTTCTGGTCAACTTTAAACATTTTTTATGAACGAAGTATATTTATTTTTTTCCTATTTTTAAGAACAATATAGAAAATATATATAGTACATATATTACATATGTTAATTATTAACAAACTCAAATATATATTATTTGATAAAAGTAATTATTTTTAATAAATAATAGTGTTAAAGCGATAAGTTTATCTCATTTATAACCATCTCTAATGGCTTTTTAAATATTTATGTATTTAGAGTTTGGTTTTGATATTACAGAAATTTTTAGACAATTGCTGCATATTTTAAAATCTTTCTTTACCTTTCAATAAAAATACGGTAGCATTTTGTCGTTTTGTAGAAAAAAGAATACAACTCTCACAGATTTTAGCAACAAACTGAAACATATGATTTACAAAACAGTAAATCAAAATATATGTTCCAAAAATATAATAACTCGAAAAAAAACCGGTATTTAAGACTTATTTGATACTCAATATATTTTGGGAAGCTCTGGAAAATAAACAAGAATAATTAAAAGTTATTTTATTATATAACGCAGGTAATAATGGAAATAACTAAAAGTAAAGAGTGAAGAAAATATTATATGCTTATTCTAAGAATTGTCATGTAGTTTGATAACGATATTACAAAATTTAAGAATGTGTAAGTTTTACAAAAGTTTAAGAACGGTCAATTTGACCGGTACTTGGTTGGTTTAGTGTTAAGTGAAGCTTGTATTTTTGTATTAAAGCTTCAGTTATATTTAACTAGCTTATTCTCTCCCGTTTCGCTGGCACACTATTAATTTGGATATGATCTTAGGTTGCTATGGTAACCTTTGTCATATTATTCGTTGTTATCGTAACCGTTGCTATAGTAACTCTTACCCCCGCGTTAAGTGTATAGCTCCTACAGGTTAAAAACTTGGCGAAATGCAAAAAGTTAAAAACCGTTGGGATAGGAATTCCGTAAAATCCGTTCTTAGTGTACGTCTACGTCACAAAAAAAGTAACTATGTAAAATTTTAAGTTAATCGGACAGATAGTTTCGGAGATTTCGTGATGAGTCAGTGGGTGATATCGCTATATGTGATATAGATATACAACTTACTTTGTACCATTGACGGGTTGCCATACACCATCCAGAGGCACTTGCGCGGTTTGAGGAGGCGGCTCACTGATGACATTTGTCGTTATACGCTCTTCCGATCCCTGAAATTATGAAAAAAGTTATTAATATTTTGAGTTGGTTTGTATGTTTGTAGGTATTGTGTATCGACACTTATGGTAAAGAAGTAAGTATATACAACAAAAAATATAATAAATAAAAATAGAATTCTAAATTTCCAATAACATGAACAATAATAAATAATTAAACAAATAAAAATGTTTGACGATCAGCGTAGTGGACATATATATCGGATCAGGATGCCGATCAGATGGAAAATCTTGGCTCTTGTCCATGAATTAAGAAGTGAAACGTAGAACAGTTTCTAGGCAGATGGTGTTCGCACTGTCTCCTCAGATCGAATGTGTCTTCGTTCGGTGTTGTCTCCACCACCAAGCCTACGCCATCTTGCTCGTACGAACTTCAGTCTAGACTATGTCAAAGCGCAGTAACGTCACGCTTCCGTTTCGTAGTCAATTGCACTCCCGTGCTAATGACCGTTCCGACATATATATCCGAGTAATACATGGTAAAGTAAGAAATAGAAATTGTCAGTATGGTTTAAAAAGTTTTTAAAATATCTTTAAATATAAATAACATAAATGTTAATATTAAAATTAAATCTTTTTAAGGGAAAACAACAACAAATATAACATGCAAAGTTAATTGTTTAAACAAAATTATTTGTTCTCTTCTGTATGTATTATTCGCTTATAAAGTTTGTTTTTATATAGAAAGAAAGAAGAATCAAGGTGGGAGAAACGGGCTTTTCTAATTTTAATTAAGGATAAATTACGGGTTTAACACAATTTTTAATAACTTTTGCTTTTGTGTTAGCTATTTTCATAAGTGGTTTCATATGACAATATTTGTATACAGTTTTTTTATAGTTGTAATTTTTTTGCCAGATTGCTGATACTCTCTCCATAGTATTTAAATTACCAGAAACAAAGGCAAAAATCTATTGTATTCGCAGACTAAAATATGCAATTAACAAAAAAATTTTTACACAGAACTGATGAAATGACAACCTAATTTTACCCAATTTAAAATCAGCTGTTTAAAAATAACAATATACATTATATTGTAGGATAATTCCGTCCTCCACTATTTTCTAATTTATTTTCCTATTATTTGGATTTACAAATGTTTTTTTCTTTTTCGACCCATGTTTGTCCGTTCCTAGAATTCTATTCTAGGTGGCTTCTCTTCTCTACATTTTTAATAGTATTGGAGCATGGAAGCCCTTGTTTTCCACTGTCCACTATAATATATATATGTATATATATTTAAATTATGCTGGAAGTTCTCCTAGACCTCTAGTTGTAGTAACTGTTTCATTCGTGGATACATCATGTGCCAATGGTTACCTTCAGGGTAACATCATTATATTAGAGGAACCACTCTACAGATCTTTATTCTCATAGATACTTGAGGGTTTTCGTATGTTCATGTTCAATTCGATACTGACTATTCGTCATCTTGGTTCGGAAAGACTGGCTCGTCAGATTGAGATGTGAATGACATCGGAGCGGAAGTCACTGTTTCAGGGTCTTTTTTTTTTTATGTAAGAGGAGGGCAAACGAGCTGGCGGGTCACGGATGGACGTAATCACCGCCGCCCATGAACTCTTGCAACATCCGAGGATTTACAAGAGTGTTGCCGGCCTCGTAGGTAGGAATAAACGCCTTGAGGAGTCTCGACAACTTCTCCCTCTGACACGGATCCTTGGTCACCATGCAACAGTGCACACCACAGCCAGTCAGGTAGCATCCCAAATGGCACAGCAACGAAGGGTGATCATCAAAGCTAAAATTGGTTGTAATTGCACCAGGTAGAACAGCACCATGTTACTGTCATATAATAATCCTAATGACAAGTAGAACTGAAGCTGATGAGAAATTTTTGAAACCCTAATTTGTTCCGATCCAACTTCTGATTTCGGAGCGAGCATATTATAAACATGGCCAAATTGACCAGCCTATACATTCACGATTGTGTTAGGAACTCGTGGTTTTAGGATTAACACCAAATACAGTAATGCCCCCTATAACACGGTACTCTTATAACGTGATCTCATTCCCTCTTTAACACGTTTTTTCCCCCATATGACGCGGGCATTTCCCCTTATATTTCTATACTATAAAACATATATTATTTTTTTTACAGTTCATTATTAATTTCGTTGTGCATTGCACATTGTGTTGTTACAAAATTAAATAAAATCAAGTAAAAATTAAATTAAATTATTTTTTTTTAAATTTTTTTTAATATTCCATTTAAATCGCCTTTAACGAGAAAAGTTAAACGTGAATTATTTGTCCATAACGCATTATATTTTCATATGAGCGCGTTATACAATAATATTCAATTCACGGTAGATTCGTACCGCGTTATAGGGGGGATAACTGTATATAATATTATTAACTAGTAATCATTAAATAATAACAAATAACAATTTTAACAATATTTTAAGTATAACTGACATTTATGTAACTCAGGCGTAATCCGAGCTATAGTTAAGTGGAAAAGTGGAATTAAACATTCAAATTCTTCGTCCTTTTTGCATGTAATGTATTTAGTTATTTCTCTTGCAAAAAACCAGGTGAGGTTTAGTAATAAATACTTTATCAAAAATAACGTAGTTTTATCCTGTGAAGATAATAGTAATCAACCGTCATGACCCACTTTGATAAGGAATTTGAGCACATTCTACTCTTCAAATTCTAAGATAAATATAATATTATGTTATAATAATTCTTCGAAAAGTCTTCGAAATTTTTATCGTAATCGGATAATTAGAAACCCGAAAATATGTAGTTAACTGTAATCCGGCTTGCAAAGAACGCCAGCATTCAAAACTCAAAATACTTAATAACATTATAACCACATATGCATAATAAATGCTACATAAAGTAACAGTAAAACTAAATGGTTTTTTGATATTCATTTTTGCTCAAGTTAACAAGTTAACCGTAAGTAAACCGCAGGAAAAAATACACCAAAGATAAATTGGGATCGCAAATTCATCCGGGAATGAGCCCAGATTTATCTTCTTTCCTAAATTTATTTGGAGATTGTTAATACTAAACGTATTATTTTACCAATGAGTTCACTTTATATCCCAATTCTAAATTAAAAAGTATTTGTTGACACAAAAAATAACTTTTTTCTTTTTGCATTTTAGTTTAAAAAATCGAAATTACCTGAACTTCCTCATTGTTTTTGGAGCTGGTAGATTCAGATGCAGGTTGCTCGAGAATCCGTATTTCATTCAGTACAATGACACCAAACACGATAAAAAATATGATAATAAAAAAACTGATTTTAGCGCGGCTTTTGATACGAAGTTGTACGCACGGCCGCCACCTCATTCTGCCGGTAATACTTTGCAAGGACGCGAGCATTATTATTTATTTATATTATTTTATTATGTAATTTTTTTATCAATTATTATTTATAAATGTGATATAAAACTGCTGGTTGATCTGATAAGTGTTAAAGTAATAAATGCGGATAAAAAATACTATTGCATTGCTTCTCGGGGAATGCTACAGGGTACAATTTTCAGTTACATTTTCGAATTAGGGATAATATAAAAATTCATATAGAAGTTATACCAATATTTATTATACTGGTTTACTATTATTATATAACAACCTATTTCCCCGACTTCGTCTTAGTAGACTCAAATAGGCAATTCGGAAAATAGCTGCAGAACTCCCGATTGAAGCCGATACAGCGTAGTCCAAAAAATCTTATATTTTACGCTTCTAATACTTTTTATATAATATAAGTAATTTCGTACTGGTTATAAGGAAAGTAGTGTGAAGTAATATAGTCTATAAATTTTCCTCAATAAAAGAATTATCAAATGTACAAATATTTTTCTCTATTCAGATTAATGGAGATATGAGAGAAAGATAAAAAGACATACATTCCAACTTATGTTATATAGATTAACTAACATAATATATTAACATTACAGATTTATCATTATTTTCATTGTATTTTTATTTTACAAAAGTAGCAACAGAAGTTAACATAGCGATATAGGTTTCATCACGCTCGTTCTTTAATTAATTTATTTATTTATTTATCTTCACGCCATATCCCTTGCGGGGTAGCCAGAGACGAAGCTCCAAACGCTACGATCCCTGCATACCTCTTTCGCCTCGGCCACAGACATCAACCTCTTCATACATGCCCTCCGGGGGGTCCTCATGCTTTTTACGTGACCTTCCTCCAGTACCGTAGATACTGTGTTTTCGAAGGTCACTCGAGGCCTCCCCCTGTCTCTCTTCGTTCGTTCGTCCTTTAAATTTATTTTTTATTATTTGCATATATATTAATGTTTTTATCTCTCTGTTGGAACACTAACTAGGAATCGCTAAGGAAAGGAATCGAAAAGGAACTATGATCCGCTGCCCGTGCTGTGCGTGTGTTGAGCTGAGCCCCGCTCCTTTCTTCTATTCTTGATAACTTTTGAATGGCTAAACATTTTTTCAATCTTTTCTCGCTATAACATCCGCGTTCGGCACAAACATACATGAGAAAATATTTAGCTAATTATCTCGTCGCATTCTTGAGACAACTAAACACAAAAAAGGTCTCCCAAACGGTTAAGAAATTCGCTTACGCTCAGCTCAATTAATCTCTCTATTGGAACACTAATAATTAAGAAACCAAGTACCGAGTTAAGTTTTTGATTATATCTATAACATATTCTATTAAATATTACAAATTTTAAGCTTAAGCCTATTTAGCGTCTTTGTCTATTGAGCGAAGCGAACGTAGTGAGCGGAGTGTTCTACTGGCCACTTTTTCACATTCTTTCTCACGAATAGACTTGAAAACTACCGGACGGAAAATTATGAAATTTTGCAACATTAGGTTTTAAAAAAAAATTTGAAAAATGTCATATCTCAATATGCAAATGGCAACCGAGATTTCGCGAGCGCAGCGAGTCGAAATTGAGAGTTTGTTGGCGCCCCTAGTTAGATTATCAAAAGAGACAGTTACCATTTTCTAGCGCTTAACACTAAACCTACCGACAATTCTTGTATTCCTACCGCACGCCGTCAAATTGACCGGTAATTAAAAGTTTTTTCTTATATGGCGCAGGTAACAATGGAAAGTACTAAAAGTAAAGTAGAAAATATTATATGCATATTCTAAGAATTGTAATGTAGTTTGATAACGATATAATAACGTTTAAAAATGTGTAAGTTTTACAAAAGTATAAGAACGGTCAATTTGACCGGTACTTGGTAGGTTTAGTGTTAATACCTACCTACTTATTACATTCCAACTAAAATGAAATTGATAAGATAAAAAAAAATTATTAATTCTTCGAATTTTTTTATCGTTATCAAAGCATCATAATTCATGGAATATATTTCGTTATCATATTCAAAATAATCTAATCTAATCTGCCCCCAAAATACGCCATCATCAGATACTCCATATAGATACATATTAAGTTTATTTTTACATAGATGTATATAAGGAAAGAGAACAGTAGAAGAACAGGAAAGGAAGGAGAGCCGTTCGGATGGTCGGGGACCCAGTGCTCTGCGAACAGCTGGACTCTTTGGCATTGCGTAGAGACGTGGCTTCTTTGTGCGTCTTCTACCGCATTTACAACAGGGAGTGTTCCGAAGAACTATTCGATCTGATGCCTACCGCCGAATTTCACTACCGCACAGCTCGCCATCGCCTCCTTTACCATCCATACCACCTGGATGCGTGACGATCTTCGACTGTGCGGTTTTCAAGGACTTTTTTCCCACATACCACTCAAATGTGGAACGAACTTCCTTCGGTGGTATTTCCAGATCGATACGACATGGGTACCTTCAAAAAAGGTATATATTCCTTTCTCCAACGCCGGCAACGCTCTTGGGAATCCTCAGATATTGCAAGAGTTCATGGGTGGCGGTGATCACACATTAACAGTGACCCGCAAGCTCTTTACCCTCCTATAACATAAAAAAAAAAAGAAAAAAATGTCACTTAATAAGCTACGTGAAATGTACCGCTGATTGACTAATAGAAATGTATATTGTAGAAAGAATAGTTTGTACATCTGTTTAGTTGTTGGGTAATCTAAAACACTACAGCACCATTTAAAAAATTCTTTAAATTTTACAAACCATATTATTAGTGAGGGATACAGACCATTTTTTCCTATTAATGCAAGTATAGAAATAAATATATATATAATGCTAAGCTCATACAATAATATAATAGTAGCAAAATTGTGTGACGAGCAGCGAAGTAGGCATGGGCTATTCTACATATATAGTCAGATATACATCTCTAGGTAATAATTTATTCTTGTAAAGAACAATCTTTCCGTATCAGAAAAGATAGATAAAGAATGGAAGAAAGACGCTTTCTAAAATGTAAATTTTAACGATGGACGATGAGTGCATCGAGTCTTTGAGTTTTATAAACTTACTGCGAGTGGAGTCTTTGTTACTTGGACACAAATAAGCGACTATTTTCGTTTTAAAACGACTATTTCTGTTTGAGACACTTGAATGTTAACAATGCTGCTATAAAATATGGAATTAACACTAATTATACGTCTTACATTTCTTTTGTGACTGCTTCTGCTGCTCCTGTTTAGTGAGTGTTTTGTTGTGACAATATTTGTATACAAAAGTAATTTAGGTTTGTCGTTTCTTGTTGCAGGAATAAATTTTGACACTGAACTACAACCATGGTATACTCGCTGTCCGTTCTTTTAGCTTGTAATGAAAGTTTTTTGTTAGATTGCCGACTCTCTACTACATGGTGTTTAAATCCTCAGAAACAGTTAACAAAGTTTTATTTTTTCAATACGAGCACGAAGTTAGTTTACCCCCCGCTCCCTCTCTTCTCCTATTGCATTGCAGTAGAAATTAAAATTATTTGGCCAGTCACTGTGTTTATTCTCAACACGCTGTGATGTGAGAAACAATAGTGTACCTATAACCCGAAACTCTGTAGTTATCAAACTCAAGGCTTTCTCGCACTGAAAGCGATTCATGATGGGTTGGAGGATAGAGCATGTATGTGTGAAGGGTAGGGTCATGGGTTCAATACTCACGAAATCAGTTTTTTTTTGTTTATTCCCGTCGCGAAGCACGGGTAACCTGCTAGTTACATATGTAACCAACTCGGAATGGCCGCACTGAGGCCGCATTGAATATACTTAATTAAATTTTATCCAACATTTGATATAAAATTTTAACCAATTTTATAAAAAATAACAATATTACTTTATTCTAGAATAAATTCACCTTTAACCTATTTAAAAAAATGTTTTCACATTTTTTATTTTTCTTAATCGAGTTTTAACTTAAAAAGAAAACTTCATAAAACCGAAGTAATATTTTTCATTTAATATCTATTCTATGAATAATATAAAATGTTATTAATGAATGCAAATCGGGTATTCGAGTTTAAACACTACTAAATATGCAAAGCCGTTAAAGCCTTAGCTTATAAAATAAATGGAACTTTACATAAATACTAGGCTATATTTATGCTACAAATGAGAAACTTTATTGTAAAAATAAATAATACTATACAGTAATAATTTCTTTATGTAACAATAATCAGTATTTCATTTTAAAGACAATTTATAAAACCAAACCAATTCGTTAATTTCCATGTTATTTTCTATTTTGCAAACAAGACGTCAGAAAACATAGTTTAAACAACTGGAATAGTTATAAATATGGTTGCTACAATGGTTTTCGAACAAAACTATATTGATGCGTTTGTACTTAAAATTTTACAAAATAACTAGCTTATATTACAAGAATCTCGAGTATTAGGCAATCGTCACCAATCGTGTTCGGAGATACTTGTGGAGTATGCTGAAAATATTTTTTTCGAATTAAAAGCTAGTTCTAATCATTTGATTGTACACTGTAACACTGGGACCCTATTAAGGTAAGAAATTGATCTTTAAATTGATATGTGTGTCAAACGCATGGTAGTGTGTGTGCATTCCTAATGTATTCATTACAAAAATATTAGCTCTATGTAAACTTTAACTGTCGGATGGTGTTGTATTAAACAGTCACTACTTATCAGGTAGTAACAGGCCCACATGAAGTATGTAGGTGTCACCTAAGACGGAAGATGGAACTTCGAGGCCCATTTCTCCTTTCTGGGTCTGAAGTTAGTCCATCCATTCTTAGGCTTCTGCTCAACGTGGCAGATTTTATGTCTGAGTTTATATGTCAGTATCGTGTGAAGCATGGATTTAAATGTTGTCTCATTTGATCGGAAACCCTCACAGCCACTAAGACCCAGTGATTCCAGATACACAACACTTCACACCCGGACACTGGAAGAGGGCCTGACAATGGAGCCGAATCTTTTCAACGTAAAAAAATCATGTAAAATTCTCCATCTAGAAATGTGAGGGTATAATTATGAAAATATTTATAAAAACACAACCTTTTATTAAATGTATTAAAATTTATATATCATTTTGGAATCTCATTACAGACTTCTAAATAGAGATGATTTAAGGTTGAAACGTGTTACTTCATACTGCACTCTTAATTAAATTATAAATTTTATTTACATATATATATATATACGAGTATATTACTTTTTTTAAGATTTAAGTAAACAGAAAACCATTTTAGATTTTTTTAACATTACTACTATGGTTATTTCAGCATAGCATTTAAATAATTAATATTCGTATTAGTGTACCTTATTTCTTATTTCTTAACTTTTTTTGAGCGAAGCGAACGAAGTGAGCGGAGCGTTTTACTGAAGACTTTTTACATTCTTTGTCACGAATTGGCTCGAAAACTACTTATCGGAAAATTATGAAACTAGGCAATCAAAAAAAACACACATTAGGTGATGGTTATTATAAAAAAAATTTGAAAAATGTCATAAAAAATAATAATAATAATTTAATATAATGTCAAAAAACTGACATCCCTTTGAAGTCAACGGGAAACAATAAGTGAATACACTGGGCTCGCTTCGCTCAATATGCAAACGGCACCCAAGATTTCGCGAGCGCAGCGAATCGAAATTGAGTGTTTGTTGGCGCCCCTAGTATTAAATTATAAATCGGATAAAATTCCAATAGAATCAATCAATCAATAAAAAAACATAATATTTCAAACAACCTTTATTACGAACGTGCAACATTGAGTTTTGATTGTACATACTAGAAAAACTTATTTTACAGTATACAGATATGTACAATTTACGATAACAACTACCCGTTAAATACAATATCACACGAATAACACCAAAGCTAAACAATTATTATACATTATTATATAAATCGCATTTCAACTACTAGAATACATTCAATGAATTGATTCAGAATTGAAATACTACAATGATAAAATAAAATTCAGTCAAAGTTAGACACAAGTTAGATTAATTCAATTAATGTAACATGAAATGGATAGACTCGAGGTAGACTAATTCAATTAATGTAACAAAAAGGTGGACTCGAGTTAGATTAATTCAATTAATGTAACACAAAGATAAACTCAAGTTAGTTTAATTCAAATAATGTAACAAAAAGATAAACTCAAGTTTGTTAAATTTAAATAATGTCACAAAAAGATAAACTCAAGTTAGTTTAATTCAATTAATGTAACAAAAAGATAAACTTAAGTCAGTTTAATTCAAATAATGTAACAAAAAGATACACTCAAGTTACTTTAATTCAAATAATGTAACAAAAAGATAAACTCAAGTTAGTTTAATTCAAATAATGCAACAAAAAGATATACTCAAGTTAGTTTAATTCAATTAATGTAACAAAAAGATAAACTCAAGTTAGTTTAATTCAAATAATGTAATAAAAAGATAAACTCAAGTTAGTTTAATTCAAGTGATACAACAAAAAGATAAACTCAAGTTAGTTCAATTCAAATAAAGTAACAAAAAGATAAACTCAAGTTAGTTTAATTCAAATAATGTAACAAAAAGATACACTCAAGTTACTTTAATTCAAATAATGTAACAAAAAGATAAACTCAAGTTAGTTTAATTCAAATCATGTAACAAAAAGACAAACTCAAGTTAGTTTAATTCAAATAATGCAACAAAAAGATATACTCAAGTTAGTTTAATTCAATTAATGTAACAAAAAGATAAACTCAAGTTAGTTTAATTCAAATAATGTAATAAAAAGATAAACTCAAGTTAGTTTAATTCAAGTGATACAACAAAAAGATAAACTCAAGTTAGTTCAATTCAAATAAAGTAACAAAAAGATAAACTCAAGTTAGTTTAATTCAAATAATGTAACAAAAAGATAAACTCAAGTTAGTTTAATTCAAATAATGTAACAAAAAGGGAGACTCGAGTCAGATTAATTCAATCAATGTAACATGAATTATATCAATTTTAGTAAACAGCTTCATTTACACATATAAAATTTAATATTTTACTATAAAAAGAAACTTATTTAGTTGCGTAATAATTGTTGTAATTTTTACATATAAGAAAACAATACAATATTAAATGTTTATGCTTGAAATGGTTTTGGATTTAATTTTTAACATTTAGTACCGATTTATAATTAACAGTAAACAAAAATAATCCAATTAAATAGTCGATTGTATTAAATGTACTTTTAGGGACAAATATATTTAGTTTTTTTCTTTATATAACTTTATTATTTACAGATGCATTTATTTACAGTGTAGAAGATCATTGAAAAATTTATTATAACAATATATCGACACTGGAAACTGTTTAACGATTTTATATTTCAAAGTTTCTGCAATACATACACCATACATACGTTTAGTACAGTTGAAATGTCAGTTTAATTCAATTGAAGTAACATTTTATTGTATATATGTTACTTCAATTGAATTAAAATTATATGAATTTTTACTTAATTTAAAAAATGATAAAGTTAATTAGAATTTGACACAAACTTTTTATATTATACTTCATTAATATCGTTAAAAAAAAACATAAAATTTTCGTCAAAAATAATTTAAAATGAAGAAAGAAGACACGATAATACTGATGTTGATATATTGAGCAGTCAATTTAATTCAATTAATACAACACCGATTAATATATACAAAGCGGTTAACGTCAAATGTAATTGAATTATTTTAACAAACTAATATTAATGAATTTTAACGACAACTACGCTTTATATGATGTTTTTTATATAATATTATTTTATATATAATATAAAAAGAAGCGAATAAAAATATTTTTTCTTGGTAAAAACTTGTAACATATTTTAGCAATTAGAATCTTATATTTTATCAATATAGGAATACTTTAAGAAAAAAATAACTCAAACTTTACATATTTATGTATTTTTAATTCCAGAACGGAATTATTACGGAATAATTCCTCAGAAAGAAATAAATTTCAGATATTTTAGGTATAATTCCTATCTTATATTTTATCAATATAGGAATACTTTAAGAAAAAAATTACTACAACTTTACATACTTATGTATTTTTAATTCCAGAACGGAATTATTACGGAATAATTCCTTACAAAGAAATAAATTTCTTAGAACAAACTTAATTCTCACTTGCTGGGTTTTTTTATTAGTAAATATCGTATAAATTAATTTATTGTACGTATTATGTGCGAAATGTGACGTAATAATGACAGAAATATGACCCATGCGATATGAAATTATCTATATACATTCACAATTTTATTAGACTGAATTACTTCGACTTAGCGTATTTGAGGCCATAACTTTAAAATGTAACATTAATTTTTTTAATAAGTAAAAAATACATTTTTATAAAAAATAAGATGTTATTTGTTGTAAAATATACTTACAAATACATTTTTTTTAAATTTGTCACTCTTTTCAATCAGGAAACATGAAATATTATAAGCAATGTTAAATTATACAATAATAAATAAAAAAATATATATATATTTTTACAGTAATCCCGCTATAACACGGTATACTTATAACGCGTTTTGATATAACGATTTTAGATATAACACGTCTATCCCACATATAACGCGTAAATTTCCCACGTTATACATCTGTGCTGTGAAATTTATAATGATTTGTACATTGTGTCAATTTGTTATAAAATTAAACTAAGTAAAAAATTATTAAAATTAAATTAAGTTATGCGTGAATCATTTGTGCATAACGCGTTATACGAGAATATTCCTACGACGCGTTTTTCTATAACGCGGAACTAATCTACCGCGTTATAGGGGGATTACTGTAATTACAATTACATAATATAAATATATAATTTTGTATGAATAAGTAATGAAATTAATAAATGTTTTCGTAAAAACTTTCCGAATTCTGTAGCAAATATTCTGGCGTTACCAAAGGTAACAAATTACCAGCAGGTAATAATACTTTATTATGAACGAAAATTTAATCTACTAAAATAAATAATTTCATCGAAAATTGTTCAGACATTACAACAGATTGAGGAGGATTGCTAAATTAATTTCTTTTTCATTAACAATATTTTAGGAATTTTATATTTATATTATATGTAGCTAACATATAACTTAATTAAGATTCTTACTTAAAAAATAGTTTTTTGGCAAATGTTTATTTTTAAATTTAGACAATTTCATTTTTATGACATTTGTCAAATTTTGAAAATTATTTTAATAAGTATTCTTCTACTATCAACTTGTCAATTTCAATAAAATTATTTGATATTATGCTGCGCAAACCTTTGGGAAACATGGCGGATCTTGGCCAACTTGGGTTCGGCCAGCGTCGGCCAACTAAGCAAATATTTTGGTTAAACTTTAACCAAACTGTTTACCACCTGCCTAATTAACACTGGGCAATTGTGACTAACTTGGCCAACAGTTCGGCCAGCGTCGGCCAACTCAGCATTTATTTTGGTCAAACTTTAACCAAAATATTTACAACTTACCAAATCAACACTTGTCAATTTCGACCAACTTGGCCCAATCCTTGGCAAATCTATATGGGGCAGGTCCCAGCCAAGGCCTCCTTCTCCTTGGTGATCTTCTGCACCAGCTGCTCCGCCCAGCGGTGGGCGGTCCTGTCCACGGTGGAGGGCACGGTGAGACACTGCACCCCGCCGTACTCGCACGCTATCTGTATAGGAATATTTTTACTTGATTTTTTTATAGCAAATAATTACTTAGTTCTAACATTTATTCTAACATTTCTCTCGCTTCGCTGGTCACAATGTTAATTTGGATGTGAACTTGGGTTGCTATGGTAACCGTTGTCATATTATCCGTTGTCATCGTAACCGTTGCTATAGTAACCCTTACCACCGACTTAAGTGTATAGCTCCTACAGGTTTAAAACTTGGCGAAATGCAAAAAGGAATTCCGTAAAATTCGTTCTTAGTGTACGTCTACGTCACAAAAGAAGTAACTATATAAAACTTTAAGTTAATCGGACAGATAGTTTCGGAGATTTCGTGATGAGTCAGTGAGTGGTAAATCGTACATATATATATATTTTGTTAACTTCACTTTAAATGATCTTCGTAAGTTAGTAAGTAGTTCATTCCTAAATTCATGTTATATAGATTATTATTGTGAAATTAAACCCTCGAAATACAAATTATTCTTAAATTTTAAATCTTATAATAATATTATATTCAAAATATAATGTATATTGTATTCTAGTTTATTTATGTAATTTTAATACCGCCAAATAAATTTTTAACTATAAAATAAACCTGCTTCAACAAATGCAACCTTTATAAAATATATAGTGTTTTGTGAATTTTACTGAATTTATTTATTTATTTATATATTTTTCACTTTGAATCCATACCAGTGATCACTTGTTTATCAAATGGAAGTGACAGGAGGGTCCATTTTGATATCGTATGTATCAAAATAAGCCCTTCTGTAAAGACACTCTCCAACTTAACACTAAACCTACCGACAATTTTTGTATACCTGTTTTTCTTGTATAACTTTTAATTACCGGTCAAATTGACCGGTAATTATAAGTTATTTTATTATATAACGCAGGTAATAATGGTAATAACTAAAAGTAAGGAGTGCAGAAAATATTATATGCATATTCTAAGAATTGTCATGTAGTTTGATAACGATATTATAACGATTAAAAATGTGTAAATTTTAGAAAAGTTTAAGAACGGTCACTTTGACCGGTACTTGGTAGGTTTGGTGTTAAAATAAGTCTACCCATGTTCCAAACGCGCCCTGCTCTGTGAAGAACCACACAACAAACCTAGCCGGGTTTTGTTTTTATTGTGATCAATGTTTCACAAACGTCAATATATTTAGTGAGCATAATAATAATATAAAATATAAAAATAAAAGAATTTACGCGCAATACCTAAATCAATATAAAAAAAACTGATACTGATTTTTGTACCAAAAATTTACACACAAAGCCTAATTCTGTATTTTCTTTATTTATTTATATTTTGACCACATTCAAACAATATGTTGAGTATCAAATTGAGTTAAAGATTGATAACATTTTTTTTTTATATTAGAGGGGGGCAAACGAGCTGGGGGGGCACAGATGATACGTGATCACCGTCTGCAACTCCTGCAACATCCGAGGATTCACAAGAGCGTTGCCGGTTTCGGAGGTGGAAGTAAACGCCTTTTTTGAAGGTACCGATCTGGAAATACCGCCGAAGGGAGTTCGTTCCACATTCGAGTGGTACGTGGAGAAAAGTCCTTGAAAACCGCACAGTGGTGGATCGCCACGCATCCAGGTGGTACGGATGGTATTGGAGGTGATGACTGACTCATTAAAGTCCCTGACTGACTGACTGACATACTTATTACAGTCCCTAAAAACACTGCAACTTAAATTAAGTCTACGAGTGTTACAAATGCTTTGAGAAGAACCACACAACAAACTCATTTACAAAATTTATTACTTAGTGAGTATTTTATGAGCAAATTTTATGTGTTATTACCGACTTTACGTATTTATTATAAAAACCTACTTAAAATATATTAACTAAATTATTAAATAATTAAGAATATGTATTTTGTTTTCACTACATCTTCAAAGTAAAGTCAGTATTTTATACATGTATCGGCCATTAATTTTTTATTTGAACATGAAAATAAAAGTGAATAGTGTGTGAAAGTGTTCTTATTTATTTTTAGTTATTATAAATAATTGAGCGAAGCGTTCTACTGGAGACTTTTTCACATTCTTTGTCACGAATATGCTCGAAAACTACTTGACGGAAAATTATAAAATTTTGCAATCAAAAAGACACACATTAGGTGATGGTTTTAAAAAAAATGAAAAATGTCACGTCGTTGAGGAATAATCGTCAAAAAACTGATATCACATTGAGGTCAATGGGAGACGAGGAGTCATTACACTGGGCTCGCTTCGCTCAATATGCAAACGGCACCCGAGATTTTACGAGCGCAGAGAGTTGAAATTGAGGGTCTGTTGGTGACCCTAGTAATATTTTATAAACAAAAATATAAAGTCATAAATAAAGTACTGCAATTTTGAGTATAGTGATTTGTTTGGTCATACAATATCGCTATCTCACTCACTCACCCTGTAATGATGAAGGAGGGCTCTATCCGTTGGGACTCCAACAGAGCTGGCTCCAGGGGCAAGTTCCCATATAAAATGGTTTCCGAGTTCAACTGCATCTCTCGGTCTTATTGCGTACTTGCTCCTGTTCTTGAGGGCGTGGGGCGCCGCCCACCTTCGGGTCTTACGCGACGTCACAAGAGGGGCTAGGGCTTCGGTGTCGTCCTGGAATCAGCAGCAATAATGTTTAAGAGACGTCAAGATAATGGATAAGTCAGTTAATGTCACTGTACATATACAAAACAATAGTTTATTTGAAAGTAAACAAAACGAACAATATTAGAATACAATATAATAGAATAGAATGAAATGGAATGGAATGGAATGGAATGGAATGAAATGAAATGGAATAGAATGGAATAGAATGGAATATAATGGAATATAATGGAATAGAATGGAATAGAATGGAATAGAATGGAATAGAATGGAATAGAATGGAATAGAATGGAATAGAATGGAATAGAATGGAATAGAATGGAATAGAATGGAATAGAATGGAATAGAATGGAATAGAATAGAATAGAATAGAATAGAATAGAATAGAATAGAATAGAATAGAATAGAATAGAATGGGACATAACAGCACAGAACAGAACAGAGTAGAATAGAATCCAGCATCACTTAACGATTCAATCAAAACCAGATTAGAGGGAACTAAGTATTGAATTGGTGTTAATGATTATGTACCAACCTCCCATCTCAAGTAGAAGAAGGCGTTCCTGAACAAAAACGCCGATGGTGCCTTCGACGGTGGGTTGTATGAAGCTCGTAATGATGTCAACAACGCCGTGATAGTTCTCTCTCGTCTTGGTAGTATAACTTCATCCACATCTATCACTAGCAGCCAGCCCGCCCTGGACATGGATCTGTATAAGCAGTCGTTGAAAGCCGCGAATTGACCCTCTGTCCTGGAAATACGTTATAGTTGTTGTCAATTTAAAACATCTCAGAAGAAGACTGAATGAAAATGAAACATTTTAAGAATTGAATGAGTAAAAATGAAACATATTTTAAGATAGGAAGAGTGAAAATGAAACAGATATTTTAAGAATAGAATGAGTGAAAATCAAACAGTTATTCTCGTAATGGCGTGAGTGAAAATGAACCATATTTTAAGAATGGAATGAGTAAAAATTAAACATATTTTAAGATAGGAAGAGTGAAAATGAAACAGATATTTTAAGAATAGAATGAGTGAAAATCAAACAGTTATTCTCGTAATGGCGTGAGTGAAAATGAACCATATTTTAAGAATGGAATGAGTAAAAATTAAACATATTTTAAGAATGGAATAAGTGAAAATGAAACATATTTTAAGAATGGAATGAGTGAAAATAATACATATATTAAGAATGGAATGAATGAAAATCAAACAGTTATTCTCATAATGGCGTGAGTGAAAATGAAACATATTTTAAGAATGAAATGAGTGAAAATGAACCATATTTTAAGAATGGAATGAGTGAAAATGAAACATATTTTAAGAATGAAATGAGTGAAAATCAAACAGTTATTCTCATAATGGCGTGAGTGAAAATGAAACATATTTTAAGAAAAGAATGAGTAAAAATAAAACATATTTTAAGAATGGAATGAGTGAAAATCAAACAATTATTCTCATAATGGCGTGAGTGAAAATGAAACATATTTTAAGAATGGAATAAGTCAAAATGAAACATATTTTAAGAATGGAATGAGTGAAAATGAACCATATTTTAAGAATGGAATGAGTGAAAATGAACCATATTTTAAGAATGGAATGAGTAAAAATGAAACATATTTTAAGAATGGAATAAGTGAAAATGAAACATATTTTAAGAATGGAATAAGTGAAAATGAAACATATTTTAAGAATGGAATAATTCAAAATGAAACATATTTTAAGAATGGAATAAGTGAAAATGAACCATATTTTAAGAATGGAATGAGTAAAAATGAAACATATTTTAAGAATGGAATAAGTGAAAATGAAACATATTTTAAGAATGAGTGAAAATAAAACATATTTTAAGAATGAGTGAAAATAAAACATATTTAAGAATGGAATGAGTGAAAATTAAAATATTCTTAAAAAATAATGAATGAAAACAAAACAGATACTTCAGAAATAAAATTTATTTCTAATACAGGATTTTTTAGTTATAAGTGTAAAAAGATGAGACGGCACGTTCGGGATTTATATTTTCGCTTCAATTTTTAAGGATTTAACAAAATATAGAAAATCTCTAATCTTTAATAATAACAGGAATATATTTACATTATTTGTACGTGTTGTAATAAAATAACCGCAAATAAATATGGAGGTGATTCCATCTCTGTATATTTGTTTTGAGATGTATTTCTTACTTTAACGTAGATATATCTAAATGAATTTAAATTTACTTCTGATAAAAGAAAATGTAATCCTAAATCTAAATAAATATTCAATACATTCTTTTGAATGGCCTAAAATCTAGTCGAAATGATTTAATTATTTTGATCTTTTTTTAAATATTAAATCAAATTAATTAACTTTGACAACTTTTTATTTTGATATATATTTTTTTAGCAAATGACAATTTTTTCAGTATTTTCATTACACGTTTCAATTAAATAAAATCTGTTTTATATTTTCTATAAACTTTTTTTATTTTTTTTATTATTTGTTGAAAAACTAATCCTTCAAAACTACCGACTTTTGAGGTCAAGTTAATACCTTCCAATGACAAATACTTTCAATAAAGCAACTAAGCACAAACTTAGACTAAGAACAAACCTGATTTCAATCTTGGATACAATAGGCAGCTTCCAGGGCAACAGGGTAACGAGTCCCTGCTTCCTGTAGTGTTCCAGGAGACAGGTGACCTGCGAGCTTAGAGACTCGTTGTACATGTAGAAATGGCTGACTCCCAGGAGACGGTTCAGCTCAAACCATTCCACCAACCAGTCATCCCGAGAGTACGAAAAGTGAAAAGGTTTCACACACACATGAAGAGTTTCCTGAAAAAATAATACTACCTCTTATTATCGGCTTCGTTTGTGTTATATTCAAAAACTGTTCTGCTGTATAAGCTATATTACTGTAGAGTTCTATCAAAATCTGTTAAGTACTTTTCGTACAAGAGTAACAAACATACACACAAACTCTCTCACTTACAATTATTTAGATTCTAGTCATTAACTTATTAGTACTTTATTATTTTTGGACACAACATAAAGAAAATATTGTAATTTTTGGGAGCCATAATTATTATTAAAATTCAACACGGCTCCATTCGAGTTGTTTTTATCTTTACCTTTCAAGTTGATTTTATCTTTATCTTTTACGGTTACGAGCGCAACGAGTCGAAATTGAGGGTCTGTTGGCTACCCTAGTTAAAATGATATTGATTTTAAAAAATATAATTAAGAGAATAACTATATGATACAGCTTAAATAGTAATTAATCTTAAATAGTAATTAAGCCACTCTGCTAGTAATATAATCCGTATTTTTTGACAAAGGTTGTAGGAGTCCAAGAAGAGAACATAAATGTAACTCAACAATTTGTCAGTTGTTAAAAATATATCACAGTCGATTCAAATTTACAAAGCAAAGCTAGAAAACTTCTTTATGCAGTTTTAAAAAAATTATAAACCTGCCAAGGAGGTTGTATTTTCTAAAAATATTTTGTTGATAATTAAATTGAGCGTAAGCGAAGCTCTTAACCGTTTGTGAAACTTCTTTTTGAAACAATATCGCATAAAAATTACTGAACCGATTTGAATGAAAATTGGCAGAGCTGTAGATCTTGGAAATGGACATGTTTTTATTTGAAAAAAAAATTATTAAAATATCTCATTCCGTTCGGAAATGATAGTCAAAAAACTGAGGGGCTCAGCTCAACTCGCGCAGCGCACGGCGGCAGATCCTAGTTATTGATAAATTTGTCAGTTATCACTTCACATCTATATTAGCTTTACAAAGAAACGCCAAACGAGCTGATTTATTTATTAAAAAATAAATTACGAATGAGGTTGACATGTGATGAATATATTTTGTTCAATCGCTTCGCTTCTTCAAAGTAATATGTGAGTTATTTCTTTTTAAAACATGTCATATTATATATGTCTTAATAGTAACTAGCAGGTTGCCCGTGATTCGCGACGAACGGCGAAAGTGATCAAAACTTTTTGTTTGTATTTCCACACCACCTTGGAGGTATCAAACAGGCGTGTTATATTTTTGCAGTTTTTTAGCTGTAACTTTGAAGCGGTTTGGAGCTTTGCAAAATTCTTCCCTATTGCACCTATTCAATATGTCAGGAGTCTTGTGTCCAAAAAATTTCAACTTTCTAGCTATTACGGTTTGGGCTGTAGAGCAATGAATGAGTCAGTGAGTCAGTCGGTGAGTGTCTGTGTTTTATATGTCAAGATAACATTCCTTAACCATGTTTTGTTAAAATAAAAATATCTTATATATAATAAATTGCTGATGGCATATGTGTGCCTTATGATACCTTAAGTTATTCTATATTTAATATTTTTACAAAAATATATTTATTCAACCCCAGTGCTAGTTACATTTGCATGTATAAATATGAAAATATACAAAAAAGTATTCACGCGACATACCGCTTACTGTGAATTCTTCGTTTTATAATAAACTTAATAAATATGCATTTACAATTTTAAATTATTATTTATTATTTATCTTCACGCCATATCCCTTGCGGGGTAGCCAGAGACCACGGAGCGCCAAACGCTACGGGGTCCCTGCATACCTCTTTCGCCCTGGTCACAGACATAAACGTCTTCATAAATGCCCTCGGGGGTCCTCATGCTTTTAGACACACAAATAACATCCAGATCTTTGTCATCCATCACATCTAATAATTCGTTCATCTTCTGTTCCATTCCTCCTCTTACATTCCACGTAGCTATTTGTAGCTCCGTCCTCCACCTCCCGCCCTTCGGAACATGGCGTGTTGTTTGGCGGAGCCGCCCAATTTTAAAAACATATCCAAAATACATGGACACTGACAGGACTCGAACCTAAGACCTCTGTGTAACCGTACCGTCGTTATGGCAACTGAGCTACTGTGTCACTGCCCGCCATGATAAATGCAGCATTATATATAGAATCGTTATAATCTTAATTTACACTAGCTTTTATCATACAGTTTCTCCTGCGTTATTAATTCAGTTGTCTTGTTCGGTTGTCTTTCTTAAAACCTAAGTTAGTTACCCATTGTCAAATCGTTCAGCGGAAAAAATATGTTTAGCTCTCGCGATAACAATAAAATATATTTCAGAATCAGAATAAGAATAATTAAAAAAAAATAATTATTGAGCGAAGCGAGCGGAGCGTTCTACTGGAGATACTTTTTCACATTCTTTGTCACAAATAGGCTCGAAAAATACTTGACGGAAAATTATGAAATTTACCAATCAAAAAGACAAAGATTAGGTGATGGTTTAAAAAAAAAATCAAAAATGTCGTCAAAAAAAATAATTTTAAAAATGTCATGTCAATAACTGATATCCATTGAAGTCAACGGAAAACGATGAGTCAGTACACTGGGCTCGCTTCGCTCAATATGCAAACGGCATCCGAGATTTCGCGAGCGCAGCGGGTCAAAATTGAGCATCTGTTGGCGCCCCTAGTTAAATGAATAACGGTTATACTTAATTTTCGGCACAAAATCAAAGATTGTTTCATTACACTGCACTTAACTCACAGTCAAGTGACCTGCACTGGTCGAGATCTACACGAAGAATGAATCAAAGCGGCGCTAGGCTGCGACTTATATACGTTATTTGTGGCGGGGAGTGGGGATTACTATATGTATTTTATAATATTAATTATTTTGATAATAAATATTCAATATCACGTACACGTAATACTAATATTACTACCTTATATTTATGTATGTCAGCTGTTGTTAGTATTGCATCTTCAATATTATCAGCTATGTAATTAACGAAGCAATCAGGTCCTGG
Organism: Melinaea marsaeus rileyi; assembly: GCA_918358865.1. Lineage (NCBI taxonomy): Eukaryota > Metazoa > Arthropoda > Insecta > Lepidoptera > Nymphalidae > Melinaea > Melinaea marsaeus. The sequence continues at coordinate 4,271,430 of OU911094.1, forward strand.
ATGTTGATCTAAACTGTTTGGTCCATGTGATTGTATTATTAAATTGATGTTGTTCTAACAATGTCAGATATGTTACATTGACAGATACCTACATTTAATATTACCGTGAATACGATGAGTGCTTAGCATTTAAAACGTTAAAATTTAAAATTTTACTAATAACTAATATAAATCATAAAATAGTTTTATTTAAATGTGTACTGTTCATGAAAATCATAGAAAATAAAATGATAACCTAAAATTATTAAAATAAATATTTGTGTACTATTTATCTTTCAAAATTTCTTACAACCAAAAGCCTGATTCACGATAGCTCAGTTTCCACTCCAATGTGACAGTATACTAAAGGTCACGGGTTCGAACACTCGTGTTAATGAATGTTGTATTAATCATTTAAAAAAGCGTATTCAGTTGATTATAATAAAAGATTAAAATGGTAAAAGCCATTATTATCTTTCAAAGAAGATATTTAAAAACGTAGAGCGGTCATTAAAAAGCTTAACATTACTTTGAATACAGACCTCGCTTTATATAATATCACAACCTTCATTCATAACACCAAAGGCTTTAACTCAATCGTACCGACGCAATTAAATATGACCCACTTCCTTAATTACTTGTACTTTGAATATGTTATTATACGTGTACTCTCGTGTGTGGACACGCTCTTACATTCAGTGAGTTTAAAGATACCTTCAAAGACATATCACCTTTCATATATGTATGACAGTGTGAAGAAATGTGTGCTACGAAATATTGCAATAATTACTTATTAAAGTTAAAAATAAATCTTAGTTATGTTAGACTTTATATTTCTGTTTGTTAATACAAATTATTCAGAAAATTGATGACCGTTGTCAGTCTTTGGGTCAAATTCTTTTTGGGTCTTATTCTTATAATTGGGTCAAATTGAGTTTGTGTTAAATTGGGTCACTTTCCAGCTTTGTGTATCTGTTATCGGAGTTAATAATTATGTATCATAGTGAACATAATCTTAAATTTTAATTTCAATCCTGTAGTTATAACTTATAATAAATAAATGAAATACGTTTTTAAATTGCAGGTATTAAAAAGGTTTAAAAGAGACAAAAAATAAGTTGATATATAATAAACATATTAAATATAAAATCGATAATAATCACATTAAATATAAAATCAATCCGAAATATCGGAAAAGTTTGTTTGTCTAATTTTTCCTACATTTTTTGTAAAAGAACATATTATATTCAATCTCGTAAAGTGACGTCGAAGAAGTGGAAAGTTCTCAGAAAAAGAAACGAAGCAGCATTATTAATAACATTATCGAAGGTTTTCTTTTAAATATTTATGATTGTCATTAGCTATCCTATGAGTCACTTCTGATAACAGATCGATTTGTAATACTTTTAGCGTATATCAAAACAATTACAAATTACTTCCATTTTCATTAAAATGTATGAGTCTTCGTTTTACAAATTGTGTATTGATTTTAAATTGCTATAACCTCTCTATAGAGAATTTGTTGTAAGCTCGGATGGAATTTAATTTATACTCTTTACCGCAGAGACGCTGTTTCCGTACTTTTCATATTATTATTTGTATTTACGATGAAATAGTGTTGACTATTGTAATACTCTATCTATGAATTTTATTATATTTCTCCAGATATCTGAATATTTTTGGTCTTGTCTGGTCTTGAATGAAGACGCACTGCTGCAACTGTAGGAGAGAACAGAAGTAACATTCACTTGCATGGGACACTTACAAACTAACAAATAAACGAACTTACCTCTTTCCAAATATTGATGTATATAAACATCAGATAGAATTTGTTTCAAGTATAGTGTAGTGTAGTAAAACTATGGTGTTAATTTTATTATACTTCTCCAGATATCTGAATATGTTACTCGTTTCAATGATTTTTAATAATTTGAATAAGTTCTAACGTATTGGAACGTTGTTTAAGTATGGGTAATTATAAGAAAGGTTATGTTTATTAAAGATAAATCGAATGTAATATTAGGTTGTATTATAAACTAGTAACATCTGCTAATATATGACAGAACAGAATAGAAATATTCATTTGCATGGGATTGGTAACGGTCAACAAAGAAATACATCAACAAGATAAGAAAAAACATCTCTTAATTTTAAATATAAACTGTTATAATGTCTATTCATCTAAATTCTGATATAAAATATACATTAAAAGCTGAAAAGTTCAAAATACAGTCTAAAAATTCGATAAATGAAAGCTTTCATGAGACTTGTTAACAAGGTTCCTATTCCTGGTTTAATTAAAAATCCCTTACCATTCCATTACACCTGACGTTGATCGATTGCGCTGTAAAAATAGTAGTTATGTATACATTGTTCTAACGTACTTTACTTCAACTGGTGTACACTGGGTGTACTGGGTGTACTGGGTGTACTGGTGGACTGGGTCACTTGTTTAATATTTGTTTAGGATTCCTGTGTTGTTGTTGTTTTTGTTTTTGGTTCACAAAATTACATTACAAAAAACATCTTTATGTTATTAGATTAAAGGAGGTTGTTTGTTTTTTGTTGGAAGTGTTTTTATATTTTTATTAAGTCCATAAATTTAAAAGGAAAAGTACAAAGGACAATGCTTTAATACGCCTTTTTATCAGATTAATTTATTTGTGTTTAATAAAAAACTATTTGTTAAATTCTTATAATAACGATAATTCTTGAAATATATATTTTTTATTGAGCTGAGCGTAAGCGAAGCTCTTGACCGTTTGGGAGACCTTTTTTTGTGTTTAGTTGTCTCCAGAATGCAACGTGATAATTAGCTAAAAATGTTCTCATATATGTTTGAGTCGAACGCGGATGTTATAGCGAAAACAGATTGAAAAAATGTTAAGCCATTCTAAAGTTATCAAAAAAGATCACTCCTGCCATAGACAATACATTAGAGCTGCCCTGCGCGTGCGAGTCATGTGCTGAGCTAGAAGGTGACAATTAGTCCTAATAAATCGATATTTCCTGTAGCTATTCAGATGAAAGGAGAAAGGTTCAGCTCAACAACCGCCACGCACGGTTAGCGGATCCTAGTTATTTGTAGCATAAACGTTAAATAATATTTGACAAGATGAACCAATAAATTAATAAAAGTCTCTGTAAAGGCTTCTGTTTCTTAACCTTAATAATCGTTTCTCTTAATACACAATACTGTAATAATAATGAGTATTCCTACATTAATAACATTAAATTATATTTTAAAAGGCATTACGAGTCATAACTTGTGAATAAAAGCCTATTTCTTTTAGCAATAACTTTCTTTTTAAAGTTGCTTCCCGCGTTTGATTTTCTCTGTACAATTATACTTATTGTTGCTTCAACATTTTACGAAAATAACTTCGTGATTCAAATATCGAAGGTTTTCTTTTAAATATTTATCATTGACATTAGCTATCCTATGAGTCACTTCTGATAACAGATCGATTTGTAATACTTTTAGCGTATATCAAACAATTTTCAATTACTTCCAGTTTCATTAAAATGTATGAGTCTTCGTTTTACAAATTGTGTATTGATTTTAAATTGCTACAACCTCTCTATAGAGCTATATTGTAAGCTCGGATTGAATTTAATTTATACTCTTTACCGTACAGACGCTGTTTCCGTATTTTTCATATTATTTGTATTTACGATGAAATAGTATTCACTATTGTAATCCTCTATGGATGAATTTTATTTTACTTTCCCATATATCAAAATATTTTTAGTCTTCTTAATGAATGTTTATATTCTCTGTTATAAGTTCTATGGTCCTTTTTGGTTTTTAAATGTATAAATGTGTGTGTGTTATGTACAACTTCAGAAACGTTAGAAATTTATAATGTTAAAAAAACACGCTGCTGTTGCAATTAAAATTAATGACAACTCATCTAAGAATGAAGACGCACAACTGCAAGTGTATGACAGAACAGAATAGTAACATTCACTTGCATGGGATGAGCTACGTTCTACAAACTAACAAATAAACAAACTTAACTCTTTTCAAATATGAATCAACTCAACGTATTATAGAAAGAGTCAAAATACAGCGTTGTCTGAAGCCTTCACCCACAGAGGTAAATCTATATTAATAATTTCGATTAAAACTTCGCCTCAATAATAAAACATAAAAAAATACAAATTTCGAATCGCCAACATGTACCCGCAAAATACGGATTGACGAGTATTTTGTTAAATTCTAATGACGATAACAGACGAATCGCAGTCGCCATTTTGGACGCTAGCGAAACGTCACTGATACCGGAGGCCATCTTGATTTCGTTAATCAAAGCTATAACTACAATAATCTACCAACATTATGTAAAATATTGATGAGAAGAGTCACATTTAACCCGAGCGAAACCGGGTTACCATCTCGAATTAGAGTAGAATTTAATAGATGAAATTTAGTTTCAGACCGTCCTCTGCTCTAAATTCTCTTCTTCTAGGTGTGCGAAGCCACGGGCATAAGCAAGTGTGTATAAACATCAGATAGAACTTGTTTCAAGTATAAGCCTGTATTATGTCTACTACTAGTCTATACTAGCATACATACGAGTAAGCTCAACAGTTAACAATACACACATTGGTTTAAATTAAATTCTAAAAGGTTCTTAGATACTTTTTCATAAGTTTCCTATTCCTGGTTTAATTAAAAATCTTTTACCATTCCATTACATTACATTGACCGATTGCGCTGTAAAAATAGTAGTTATGTACACATTGTTCTAACGTACTTTACTTCAACTGGTGTACAACTGGGTCACTTGTTTAATATGTGTTTAGGATTCCCATGTTGTTGTTTTTGTTTTTGGTTCACAATATTCCATTACAAAAAGTATCTTTATGTTATTAGAGTAAGGAAGGAGGTTGTTTGCTTTTCGTTGGACGTGTTTTTATATTTTAATTAAGTACTCAAATTTAAAAGAAAATGAAACAAAATCTGGGACAATGCTTTAATACTCCTTTATCAGATTTCTTTATTTGTGTTTTATAATAAACAGTTTGTTTTAGGTATTTTATATTAACAAAAAGCTAAATAAAAGGGATTTTTCAAAGTAATCTGTAAATAATATTTGGGAGAGTAATATGATTATTAATAAACTAATAAAAGACACTTGTTAATTTACTGTTTCTCTTTCGTAGTCTTAATAATCGTTTTACTCTTCATATACCAAAATTGTGATATTAACACTAAACCTACCGACAATTCTTGTGTACCTATTCCTACCGCACGCGGTCAAATTGACCGGTAATTAAAAGTTATTAGTATTATATAACGCAGGTAATAATGGAAATAACTAAAAGTAAAGAGTGTAGAAAATATTATATGCAAATTCTAAGAATTGTCATGTAGTTTGATAACGATATTATAACGTTTAAAAATGTGTAAGTTTTACAAAAGTTTAAGAACGGTCAATTTGATCGGTACTTTTGTACTTGGTAGGTTGGTAGGTACTTTGGTACTTGGTAGGTTTAGTGTTAATGAAATAATATTTTAAAAGACTGTATCAGAGTAATAAAAAGTAAATAAAGCCTATTTCATAACACTAAAATTCTTTTAAAGTTGCTTCCCGTTTCGCTTCTCTCAGTACAATTATCCTCATTGTTGCTTTCACATTTTACTCAAATATTTTTTAAGAAGAATTACTTAAATATATTTTGAGGAATATTTTATAAAGGCTTTTGTTATACTGAAATAATATTTATTATTTCCATTTATATAAGAATATAGAAAAGCACAACAAAACGACATCAGATTTACAAACTGTCAGACACAAAGCAAAACGGTCCATTAGTTCACTACGTGTGATAAATAATTCACATATCTTGGTTTTCTGTACATTTATTGTACTCAGAAAATATAAACATTTCAAAGTATGAAGTATGAAGAGTATTAATCATTAAATTAAATAAAAGACATTCTCCAAGTAGTTAAAATCTTTGTACAAGTTCATTTAAAGAGTAACAAGTTTGTGTATAATCATTGTAATAAGTTTGACAGATCAAGATGTAATCTGTATCGACTGATACAAGGGCCTCGTGTGTAGGGTCCTCCAAAGGTCATAGGACCCTCAACACACACAACTAGAAAGTGAAGCAAAGGACATTAAGTAATGCTGGTTTGCAATATTCTGTTGAGTACTGTGTAAGAGATATTGATAAAACTATTGAAGTGGTGTGTTCTTTTAAATAATGTGTTATTAAACTGTAGAATGAATGATTATATTTGGTATTTTTTAAGAACCATATCATACTGATTACGAAGAGTTTGAAATGTTCTGAAAGTATTTTGCAGAATCACTTTGCTTTTTAAAAAATAAAAGAGATTTTTCTTTTTAAAACATGCCATATTACCTTTCTTATATTCCTTAAGACTTTTTATTTAAACATAATTGCTGATGACACATGTGTGCTTTATGATATCTTAAGTTTCTCCATATTATAATATCTTTACAAATATCCCTCCATACATCACTTTTACTAGGTCACGCAAGCAAGGTCGTGCGCTGAGCTAACTTATGCTCTGTGCACGGCAGACTATTTACTACGATGTTCTTTATCTTAGTCCTTACAAACGCTACGAGAATTAAATGGAAATATAGAATATTATCAATAAATCACTTGCCAAACATGTCAAGCTTCATATTCGTTTCAGGTCTTTAAATGGAAAATTTTCTTCAGAATTGCTCATAACCCTTCTTTTCGTAATGGCATCACGCTGAAACAATCACGTCCGCTCCGATACTATTGATACAGTAGAAAGCATTTGGGCTCCTTGGGGATAAAACGAATTATTATGATGATATCGTGGCACGTTCTCAATCAACATTAACATTGTCAATTCCCTATAGCAGATTCACATAGAGTTCCTAGCAGACGGCTCTAGACCTTATTTAGTGATTTTTTCATTTAAGAATCAAGTTAACGTTACGATAAGCTAGCTAGACGCATAATATTACCCAGACACGATTGTGAATTTGACTCCATTCCAAAAATAATCAATGATATCTTCATAATATTCAGTTTTCCTTATCAGCACGTAGCTGCGGCTATTCGTGCTAAATATAAATGTTCTAGCATCTCTAGTTTTGTTAAAATGGGGGGGACAAATAGAAGACTTTACTTTACTTACTTATTGGTCCCTTCTTGAAATGCTTCCTTCGCGTTACCAACTTATCTGCATATGTCGTCACCGATTCCAGTTATCATGAATGATCTCGAGCATCTGTAAAGCCGCAAACCACTCAGAAGATGGTGTACTTCACAAGCACTGTAGTCACGCGGGCTTATGAATTTATTCACCACTTTTGTCATTGCGGATCTTGCAGTCGTTTCTGGTGGGAGTTGAACAATTAAGTCATGATTGATCGCGTTGCAGTCTATCAACTTTGTTTCAGGTTTCGTCCCATATTTAGAGAGATACTTTAGCATTGCGTGTGGTGACGTTACAATCTTGCAATCTGTGTTTGCTCGCCACATTCCAGAAATTATAGGATTGTGTTCATCAGGACGCTCATCGTTTCGTGCTGGTGTAAATTGCCATTGGCCATTTGCATCTCGTTCGAGTTTAGAATGTGGCTGGACCTCTTTTGGAAAACCGAAACGACAGTATTTCTTCCCATTTCCTTTCCTCAAATAATAGCTCTCTTGGCACTCTGTGTGACGCTGTAATCTATTCACGAGTTCTGCCTGTCTCATTGGATCACCAATATCAATGGAGATGCAACTCTCTCGAGACGGGTGCTTAGACGCAGGTGGTGCAGTGCGGTTCGGGTTTATTGCTAAAACAATTGAGTCATAAAAACTGCAGTGTTGAAGGATTTCGTCAGGTGTGCAAGCACCGAATGTTCATACATCAGGAGCGTTTTGAATCCAAGCTATGATGTGAACATGTCCTGATCCTCTGTGCTGCCACTCAAATCTGTACCAAAAGTCTTTGAGATTCAGAATTTTCTCGACTTCTTTCATGATTATTTTCATTTCTCGAAGTGCTCAGCTGCCATTTGTGGGTTATCGTTTTAATGTATTTGCATATGCCTTGCAAGACTCTTCTCGTTTTCAAAAACACTATCGTCTACTGAGAACAGTTTTTGAATGTCTGGCCATCACAGATCAGCAGCGCTTAGTGTAAGAAAAATTGTCGGAAAGCTAAGTTGGTTGATCATTGCTTCTAATTCGCATCTCCTTTGATACCAATAAGGTAGTGTGCTTCTGATTCCTGAATTGAAAGCTAGAAGGTTATTCAATAGCGAAGGCTGCAGTTCAAGGCGTGCAGCTAGTTGTCTGTTGTACAACTTCTAGAGAAGTGTTGCTTGTTTGCGTATATTGAGCACTTAGTAGCACTGTCATGGCTTTGATCTGTATTCAGGCAAAAGAACCGAAATCTGAGATCCTGGGCAAACCGTTTGTCTGGATAATGCATAAAAAAATTAAAAAATTAATTAATTAATTAATTTTTTAAATTCCACTTTTTGTGTTCGTCTACTGCAGTTAATAGTTGCCTTGCCGGTCGGGAACAAGTGTGGAAAACATTTTGCAATGTAGCCTTCCTCTCTATATTCGGTAATCGGCTGAGCAGTTGACGATGGCCACGCTAAGCGATTCGTTACTTGTTGATCAGTTGTAACATATGACAAATTAATAATTGCAGTTTCAACTACGTCATAATCTTCGGTAGCGTCGTCCATTCCGCTGTTTCCTTCTTCTGCATATGTAAGGAAGCTTGTTACATCTGTATCATCAGACGGTAGTCTGTCCAGTTCTCTCAAATAAATCGGAATGTCTTGATAGAATTCGTTATTTTGTTCTAGCCACCGGAGAGCATCGAGCACTTTCTGACGTCTTACACGAAAGTCTTGAAAGCCTGTTGCTGCTTCGCGTCGTACAGTGATTATTTGCAGATCTGCAAATCGTTGAGGAAGTACAGTTGCCATCGTATGAATTTCTTGTTCGACGTTTAAAATATGTCCTGCATAACGAAACTTTCCGGGCCCACCGCTTGCCCTGAGCCGATACACTCGCATAATTGGTTGTATGCGTGCAATGAGCATAGTTTCGATCTGTGTCAGCCCTTGTAATTGTGGTGGCACTGCCCCAGAATCCATAATATTTTCTGCGGTGAACATTCCTGTTGTTCGAATGGAACAGCATGCAGAGCAAGTATAGGGAACTCCGGCTTCTTTTAAATCGGTTCTTGAACATTTAGAACAGGAAACGTATGCCAATTTTTCTAGTTCTTTATTGAATCGACGCTTATTTGCTGCGATATTAGGAAGCGTGATATGTGAGGCTGCACTATCTCGATACTGTTCTGAACGGACAGAGTTTGCTGTGTATCGCGATATGCCACTTGCACGCCGTCTGCCACTTCCTCTGCCTCGTCCACGTTCCATTTTATGATAATGGGATGATATAATAAGTCGTATCAGATGAGTTAAGGAGACGTCAAGTGTCATAGGAACTAATGACGTCTCGCTCACAATCTCACGGAACGCTATCTGCCTCTCACTCATATTACTTACCATGAGCAATGTAAACTATTTTAATTATATTGGTAAAACATAATAGACTTTAAAATAAACCAAACAAATTTAAGATGACATTTTTACTATGTGGTAACGAATAAAATGGTTGCCTATTTAAATTGTGGTTGTTAACAATATTAATTGTTATTGTATAGAATATGTATAATATATATAAAGTTATAGTTTATAATTTTCAAAACTAAAATAATATAATAATATACCTATATATATATACACTTACGTCTTTATATATATATATATTAATATATACTTACCATTCTTTTAGTGTGCTTCGAGCTCAATGTGAACTGCATTCTGAAGAATTTATAGTCAGTTCTGTTATTTATGAGAGTAGTTACAAACTTTCTTAGATTTCAATCCACTCGTAACTTGTGCATCGAGCAGCCGCGCGCTGGTGAGTTACTAATCGAACTAAATTAGTTCTGTTAATTGTTCAAGATCTATCGATCAAAATTATCTAAAATTTTGCACAGTCATAAAGCAATGTAGCATCAAACACCATGCCCAGTTTCGAAACTGTGGTATGCGTAGTTTCTGAGCTAGTACGTAAATTGTCCTAAACTGAATTAGTAAATTATAATGAATTTAGAATTACGATTTTTACAAAATTAAATATATGCTTAGCGCCTTATCCTCGCAATCGTTGTGGCGAGTTTCGTTAACGTAGCTCAAATAGTTTTTAAGAACAGAGAGTTCGCAGTTTTTGCGATCTGACCAGTAAAGAGCTTCGCTTCGCTCAGCTCAATTAATACCTAGTGTTAGTTTCATTTGCGTGTATAAATAATAGAAAAGATAAAATACCACTGAAAATATGCAAAAAGCTGCTTACTATGAATTCTTCGTTTTATAATAAATTTCAAAAATGCATTTACAATTTTAATTACATTTAGAATACAAAATTTATCAACACGGGCAGGTCTCAAACCTGTGACCAGTAGGTTACTGTAACGTCGTTGTAGCAACGGAGCTACTATATCGCTATCCGCCATGATGAATCTAACATTTATTTTAACATTTACATAAATTTTAACCAATTAAATTAATATAAGTTAAATTACATTAGCTTTTAGCCAACAGCTTCTCTTGCGTTATAAATACAGTTGTCGTTCTCAAAACGTAAGTTAGTTACCCACTGTCTAATCGTTCAGTGGAAAAAATATGTTTAGCTTTCGTGATAACAATAAAATATATTTCAAAATCAGAATTTTAAAGTTAAAAAAAAAATCATTATTATATGAATAACGGTTACATTTTAGTACAAAATCAAAGATTGTTTCATTACACTGCACTAAGCTCACAGTCAAGTGACCTGCACTGGTCGAGAGCTACACGAAGAATGAATCAAGCGGCGCTACGCTGTGACTTATATACGTTGTTTGTGGCCGGGAGTGGGGATTACTATCTGTATATTATAATATTAATTATTTTGATAATAAATATTCAATATCACGTACACGTAGTACTAATATTACTACCTTGAGTCTGTAACCATACTTATATTTATGTATGTCAGCTGTTGTTAGTATTGCATCTTCAATATTATCAGTTATGTAATTAACGAAGCAATCAGGTCCTGGATGTTGATCTAAACTGTTTGGTCCATGTGATTGTATTATTAAATTGATGTTATTCTAACAATGTCAGATATATTACATTGACAGATACCTACATTTAATATTACCGTGAATACGATGAGTGCTTAGCATTTGAAACTTTAAAATTTAAAACGTAACTAATAACTCATATAAATTATAAAAAAAAGTTATATTTAAATGTGTACTGTTCGTGAAAATCATAGAAAATAAAATGATATATATAATTTGTGAAATAAATTATTAAAATAAATATTTGTTTACTATTTATATTCCAATATATTTACAACTGAAGGCCCATTCACGATAGCTCAGTTTTCACTCCGCTGTGACAGTATACCAAAGATCACGGGTTCGAGTACTCACATTAATGAATGTTGTATTAAACATGTTTATTGATCATTTAAAAAAGTATATTCAGTAGATTATAATAGAAGATTAAATTGACAAAGCCATTAATATCTTTCAAAGAAGATATTTAAAAACGTAGAGCGGTCATTAAAAAGCTTAACATTACTTTTAATACAGACCTCGCTTTATATTATATCACAACCTTCATTGATAACACCAAAGGCTTTAACTCAATCGTACCGACGCAATTAAATGTGACCCAGTTCCTTAATTACTCGCCTTTGAATATGTTATTATACGTGTACTCTCGTGTGTGGACACGCTCTTACATTCACTGAGTTTAAAGATACCTTCAAAGACATTTCACCTTTCATATGATGTAGTATGAAGAAATGTGTGCTAAGAAAATATCTTATTAAAAGTTTTAAATAAATCTTAGTTATGTTAGAGTTTATATTTCTTTTTGTTAATACAAATTATTCAGAAAGTTGATGACCGTTGTTAGTCTTTGGGTCGAATTTTTTTAGGGTCTTATTCTTATAATTGGGTCAAATTGAGTTTGTGTTAAATTGGGTCACTTTCCAGCTTTGTGTATCTGTTATCGTTATTAACAATTATGTATCACAGTGAACATTATATAATCTTAAATTTTAATTTTAATCCTGTAGTTATAACTTAAAAAAAGTTACTTAAAGAGACAAAACATAAGTTGATATAAAATAAACATATTAAATATAAAATCGATAATAATCATATTAAATTTAAAATCGATCCGAAATATCGGAAAAGTTTGTTTGTGTAATTTTTCCTACATTTTTTTTACGTCTTTGAACATATTACATTTTAAATCACTACAACCTCTCTATAGAGAATATGTTGTAAGCTCGGATGGAATTTAATTTATACTCTTTACCATAGAGACGCTGTTACCGTATTTTTCATATTATTATTTATATTTGAAAGATGCAAGTTTTTATACTTCTGCTATTATAATAATACCTGACTTTAACTGTCAAGTTTCTATAACTTAAGTAGTAGTTAAGTAGATCTTAATTCGGCCTCTATATGTAAGCTCGCTTATACATATATATATTATACGTAGTGTCAATCTTATTATACATTTAAAAATATATGTTTTTTATCCGTCTTAACCAATTCTAATAGAGAATGTATTGGAAGTCTGTGTATTGGGATGTCAATTTGAGGTGAGAGTATTCTGAACAAGATTAATATGTTTACTAGAGATGATTTAGAATATGACTGGTAAATGTACTTTTATTATTACTTCAACTTTAGAAACATTAGTAAGAGAACTAAAATAGTAAAAACATGCTGCCATTACAATAAAATTAATGACTGTTTAAGAATTAAGACGCACAGCTTCAAGTGTAGGAAAGAACATAATAGTAACATTTACAATTAAACAAATTTATCTCTTTACAAATATTAAAGTAATTAACATCAGGCAAAACTAACTTCAATTTTAAATAAAAGCTGCTATAATATCTACATGTCTATTTTTTTCCATCAAACATACATTAAAAGTTGAACAGTTTAAAATACAGTCTAAAAAATTCGTTAAGTGAAAGGTGCCAGGAGACTTGTTAACAAGGTTCCTGTTCCTGGTTTGATTAAAAATCCTTTACCATTCCATTACATTACGTTGATCGATTGCGCTGAAAAAATAGTAGTAATGTATACATTGTTCTAACGTACTTTACTTCAAGTGGTGTACAACTGGGTCACTGTTTAATATTTGTTTAGGATTCCCGTGTTGTTGTTTTTGTTTTTGGTTCACAAAATTACATTACAAAAAACATCTTTATGTTATTATATTAAAAAAGGAGGTTGTTTGCTTTTCGTTGGAAGTGTTTTTATATTTTAATTAAGTACATATATTAAAAAGGCTATCTGTAACAAAACCTGGAACAATGCTTTAATACTCCTTTATCAGATTTCTTTATTTGTGTTTAATTTTAAACTATTTGTTTAATATCTTTTATAATAGCGATAATTATTATAATATTTTTACGAACAAACTTTGTTTGTTCTGTAATGTTTTCACTTTTCTCGGATGTATGTATGGATGTCTGTGGACAGGAAAAATTTTCATTACTATCGAGAGATGGCGCTGTTTATAATTTACTGATTTAATTTATTTTCATATTTAATTATATTACAATTTTGTATAATTATTAATTACACTTTTTTGTATTTTTTTAGTAATTATAAATAAATATGTATTTAACATTTTCTTTCCTTCAATAAATAATAATCATTTTACTTAAAAATCAATTGTTTTTTTATTACCATTTATAATTTCGTCAGAGTTCGTTCGGGAAATACCCCGGGTATTTGCATCTTCACTGGTTTTCTATTATTTTTAGCATAAGAAGTAAATAATATTTGACAGAATGAAAAAACACCAATAAATCAAAAAAAAAACTCTTTAAAGACTTTCTTAGTCTTAATAATCGTTTCTCTTAATACACAATACTGTGATAATAATGTATATTCCTACATTAATAACAATAAATTATATTTTAAAAGACATTACGAGTAATAAATAACTTGTGAATAAAAGCCTATTTCTTTTAGCACTAACTTTCTTTTTAAAGTTGCTTCCCGCGTTTGCTTTTCTCAGTACAATTATATTTATTGTTGCTTTAATATTTTACGAAAATAAAGTTGGTTGAGTAAAATTGAAAGCTATTCTACTTTAAAATATTTAAAGGAATATTTTATAAAGGCTCTTGTAATACTAAAATACTTATTATTTCCATTTATATAAAAATATAGAAAAGCACAACAAAACGACATAAGATTTACAAACTGTCAGACACAAAGCAAAACGGTCCATTAGTTCACTACGTGTGATAAATAATTCACATATCTTGGTTTTCTATACGTTTATTGTACTCAGAAAATATAAACATTATTAAAAATAGAATGAAGTGTATAAATGTCAAATTAAATAAAATAAATTCTCCAAGTAATTAAAATTTTTGTACATTTTCATTCGAATAATAACAAGTTTGTGTATAATCATTGTAATAAGTTTGACAGATTAAGATGTAATCTGTATGGACTGATACAAGGGCCTCGTGTGTAGGGTCCTCCAAAGTTCATAGGGCCCTCAACGCACAAAACTCGAAAGTGAAGCGAAGGACATAAGGTAATGCTGGCATGCAATATTCTGTTGAGTACTGTGTAAGAGATATTGATAAAACTATTGAAGTGGTGTGTTCTTTTAAATAATGTGTTATTAAACTGTAGAATGAATGATTATATTTGGTATTTTTAAGAACCATATCATACTGATTACGAAAAGTTTGATATGTTCTGAAATTATTTTGCAGAATCACTTTGCTTTTTATAAAATAAAAGAGATTTTTACCTTTCTTATATTCCTTAAGACTTTTTATTTAAACATAAAAATCAGATTTTTGTATACATAATAGATTGCTGATGACACACATATGTGTGATTTATGATATCTTAAGTTTCTTTATATTATAATATCTTTACAAATATCCCTCCATACATCACTTTTATCAAAACCTAGTGTTAGTTTCATTTGCATGTATAAATAATAAAAAAGATAAAATACCACTGAAAATATGCAAAAAGTATTCACGCGACATACCGCTAACTATGAATTCTTCGTTTTATAATATATTAAAAAAATGCATTTACAATTTTAATTACATTTAGAATAAAAAATTTATCAACACGGGCAGGTCTCAAACCTGTGACCTGTAGGTAACTGTAACGTCGTCGTAGCAACAGATCTACTATATCGCTATCCGCCATGATGAATCTAGCATTTATTTTAATCCGTTATTAATCCAGTTGTCTTTCTCAAAACGTAAGTTAGTTACCCACTGTCAAATCGTTCAGCGGAAAAAATATGTTTAGCTTTTGCGATAACAATAAAATATATTTCAGAACCAAAATTAGAAAGTTAAAAAATATATATAATTATTATATGAATAATGGTTGTACCTAATATTTAGTACAAAGTCTAAGATTGTTTCATTACACTGCACTTAGCTCACAGTCAAGTGACCTGCACTGGTCATGAAGCAATCAGGTCCTGGATGTTGATCTAAACTGTTTGGTTCATGTGACTGTATTATTAAATTGCTGTTGTTTTAACAATGTCAGATATATTACATTGACAGATACCTACATTTAATCTTACCGTAAATACGATGAGCGCTTATTACTAAGTACTAACTAATTACTAAAATAAATCATAAAATAGTTATATTTAAATGTGTACTGTTCGTGAAAATTAGAAAAAATATATTGATATATAAAATTTGTGACCTAAATTATAAAAATAAATATTTGTGTATTGTTTATCTTTCAATATTTTTCACAACCAAAGGCTCATTCACGATAGCTCAGTTTTCATTCCGATGTGACAGTATACTTAAACATGTCTATTGATCGTTTAAAAATATATATTCAGTTGATTATAATAGAAGATTATAATGGTTAAAGCCATTAATATCTTTCAAAGAAGATATTTATAAACGTAGTGTTGTCATTAAAAAGCTTAACATTACTTTGAATACAGACCTCGCTTTATATTATATCACAACCTTCATTCATAACACCAAAGGCTTTAACTCAATCGTACCGACGCAATTAAATATGACCCAGTTCCTTAATTACTTGCCTTTGTATATGTTATTATACGAGTACTCTCGTGTGTGGACACGCTCTTACATTCACTGAGTTTAAAGATACCTTCAAAGACATTTCACCTTTCATATGATGTAGTATGAAGAAATGTGTGCTAAGAAACATTGCAATGGTTTCTTATTAAAAATTTAAAATATGTCTTAATTATATTCTAGACTTTAAATTACTTTTTGTTAATACAAATTGTTCAGAAAGTTGATGATCGTTTTTAGTGTTTGGATCAAATTCGTTTTGGATCTTATTCTTGTAATTGGGTCAAATTGAGTTTGTGTTAAATTGGGTCACTTTCCAGCTTTGTGTATCTGTTATCTGAGTTACCAATTATGTATCATAATGAACATTATATAATCTTAAATTTTAATTTTAATCCTGTAGTTTTGGTTTTTTAAAAAATGTTTGAAATACGTTTCAAAACTTTAGGTAGTAAAAAGGTTTGAAAGAGACAGAATATAAGTTGATAAAAATGTTTATAAAATATCCAATATTAAGAAGTACAAATAATAATAATATTAAATCCAAATGCGATACGAAGTATTGGAAAAGTTGGTTTGTCTAATTTTTCCTAAATTTTTTTACATCTTTGAACATATTGTATCAATTTTGTAAATTTATTTTGAAGTTATAAGTTCTCAGAAACAAAACGAAGCAGCTTTATTAATAACATTATCGAAGGTTTTCTTTTAAATATTTATGATTGACATTAGCTATGCCATAAGTCACTTCTGGGAACAGATCGATTTGTAATACTTTTAGCGTATATCAAAACAATTTTCAATTACTTCCAGTTTCATTAAAATGTATGAGTCTTTTACAAATTGTTTATTGATTTTAAATTGCTACAACCTCTCTATAGAGAATATATTGTAAGCTCGGATGGAATTTAATTTATACTCTTTCCCGTAGAGACGCTGTTACCGTATTTTTCATATTATTTGTATTTACGATGAAATAGTATTCACTATTGTAATCCTCTATGGATGGATTTTGGGTAGACCTCGAAGAATTCGGTCTGCCCATTCATTTGTCCCCGAATTGTACTTTCGAATTTTGGAAAAATTTCTTCACAGGTTTTCTTATGACCGCCTGAGTCCGAAATGACCATTGGTCAAAAAGTTTATATATATATATATATATATGCGTGCGTGCGTCCAGATTCGACTTTTGTCAGCACGATAGCGGCCGCAGTTTCGCTCGGATCGCTTTCAAACTTTGCACAAAAATCAACCATCCAAAAATGAAGGTCAAATTCGTTAACCAGAGAAATCCGGCCACGGGGGGCGCTAGGGCCTCACTTTTTCTGATTTTAGTTTTTCGACCATAACTTTTTCCCTATACAAAGTAGATCAATCGGGTTCATATTATATGATGTCTTTGATGAATACCTATAACTAATGTAAATAAACCGAGAACACTTCAATAACTTAGGGGTGGGGGTAAAAAAACCGATTTTTTTTTTTTTAAATTCATAACTTATTTCTGGTAAACATTCTTACATCACAAGTATTTTTAATAGAAAGGTTATTTTTTATTCTAAATTTAAGTACCAAAAGTTTTTCCGTAAAAGGTACCGTTTCCGAGAAAAAAAATAAAAACCACTTTTAGCTTGAAAATTTAAGGTAGGTAAAAACCACGCCAACTTTTTTCTGGTAAACATTCCCTCCTCGCAAATATTTTTAATAGAAAGGTTATTTTTTACTCTAAATTCAAGTATCAAAAGTATTCCCAAAAAAGATACCTATTCCGAGAAATAAAATAAAAACCGCTTTTTGCTTGAAAATTTTTGATGTAAACAACGGCATCATGTGTTATTCTTGGGTAGTGAGTTATATTTTAAACGAGTTACACACGAGGTCTACCCACGCGTGTCCCCCTGCGGGCACGGATTTTTTTATTATATTTCTCCAGATATCTGAATATTTGTAGTCTTCTTAATGAATGTTTATATTCTCTGTTATAAGTTCTATCGTCTTTTTTGATTTTTAAGTGTATAACTGTGTGTGTGTTATGTACTACTTCAGAAACGTTAGTAATTTATAATGTTAAAAAAACATGTTGCTGTTGCAATTAAAATTAATGACAACTCATCTATGAATGAAGACGAACTGCTGCAAGTGTAGGAGAGAACAGAATAGTAACATTCACTTGCATGGGATGAGGTACGTTCTACAAACTAACAAATAAACAAATTTAACTCTTTTGAAATATGAATCAACGTATTATAGAAAGAGTCAAAATACAGCGTTGTCTGAAACCTACACTCACCGAGGTAAATCTATATTAATAATTTCGGTTAAAACTTCGCCTCAATAATAAAACATACAAAAATAATAATGTCGAATCGCCAACATGTATCCGCAAAATACGGATTGACGAGTATTTTGTTAAATTCTAATGACGATAACAGACGAATCGCAGTCGCCATTTTGGACGCTAGCGACACGTCACTGATACCGGAGGCCATCTTGATTTCGTTAATCAAAGCTATAACTACAATAATCTACCAACATTATGTAAAATATTGATGAGAAGAGTCACATTTAACCCGAGCGAAACCGGGTTACCATCTCGAATTAGAGTAGAATTTAATAGATGAAATTTAGTTTCAGACCGTCCTCTGCTCAAAATTCTCTTCTTCCAGGTGTTCGAAGCCACGGGCATAAGCAAGTGTATATAAACATCAGATAGAACTTGTTTCAAGTATAAGCCGCTATTAAGTGTAGACTAGTCTATACTAGCATACATACGAGTAAGCACAACAGTTAACAATACATAGATTGGTTTAAATTCCATTCTAAAAGGTTCTAAAATACTTGTTCATAAGTTTCCTGTTCCTGGTTTAATTAAAAATCTTTTACCATTCTATTACATTATATTGATCGATTGCGCTGTAAAAATAGTAGTTATGTATACATTGTTCTAACGTACTTTACTTCAAGTGGTGTACAACTGGGTCACTTGTTTAATATTTGTTTAGGATTCCCGTGTTGTTGTTTTTGTTTTTGGTTCACAAAAATACATTACAAAAAACATCTTTATGTTATTAGATTAAAGAAGGAGGTTGTTTGCTTTTCGTTGAAAGTGTTTTAATATTTTAATTAAGTGTATATATTTAAAAGGAAATGTAACAAAATCTGGGACAATTGCTTTAACAGGCTTTTATCAGATTTCTTTATTTGTGTTTAATATTAAACTGTTTCTTTCATGTTTTTTATAATAACGATAATTCTTATAATATTTTCACGAACGTACTTTGTTTTCGTTCTGTATTGTTTTCACTTTTCTCGGATGGATGTCTGTGGACAGGAAGTTTTTTCATTACTGTCGAGAGATGGCGCTGTTTTTATTTACTGATTTAATTTATCATTACTGTCGAGAGATGGCGGTGTTAATTATTTACTGATTTAGTTTATTTTCATATTTAATTATTTACTATTTTGTATTATTATTAATCACATTTTTTTGTAATTTTTTAGTAATTATAAATAAACATGTATTTAACATTTTCTTTTCTTCGATAAATAATAATCATTTTACTTAAAAATCAATATATTTTTTATTAACATTTATAATTTCTTCAAAGTTCGTTCGGTTATTTAATATGTTTAGCATAAACGTTAAATGATATTTGACAGTATGAAAAACACCAATAAATCGATAAAAGTCTCTGTAAAGGCTTCTTTTTCTTAATCTTAATAATCGCTTCTCTTAATACACAATACTGTGAAAATAACGAATATTCCTACATTAATAACAATAAATAATATTTTAAAAGACGTTACGAGTAATAACTTGTGAATAAAAGCCTATTTCTTTTAGCACTAACTTTCTCTTTAAAGCTGCTTCCCAAGTTTGCTTTTCTCAGTACAATTATACTTATTGTTGCTTTAACATTTTACGAAAATAACTTCGTGATTCAAATAATGGTTGAGTAAAATTGAAAGCTATTCTACTTAAAAATATTTAGAGCAATATTTTATGAAAGCTCTTGTAATAGTAAAATATTTATTATTTCCATTTATATAAGAATATAGAAAAGCACAATAAACGACATCAGATTTACAAACTATCAGACACAAAGCAAAACGGTCCATTAGTTCACTACGTGTGATAAATAATTCACAAATCTTGGTTTTCTGTACATTTATTGTACTCAGAAAATATAAACATTATTAAGAATCGTATGAAGTGGGCTAAATGTAAAATCAAATAAAATACATTCTTCAAGTTATTAAAATGTTTGTGCAAGTTCATTCAGAGAATAAAAAGTTTCTGTATAATCATTGTAATAAGTTTGATAGATCAAGATGTAATCTGTATGGACGGATACAAGGGCCTCGTGTGTAGGGTCCTCCAAAGGTCATAGGGCCCTCAACACACACAACTCGAAAGTGAAGCGAAGGATATTAAGTAATGCTCGATTGCAATATTCTATTGAGTACTGTGTAAGAGATATTGATAAAATTATTGAAGTGATGTGTTTTTTTAGGGAATGTGTAATTATACTGTTGAATGAATGATTATATTTGGTATTTTTTAAGAACTATATCATACTGATTACGAAGAGTTTGAGTTCTGAAATTATTTTGCAGAATCACTTTGCTTTTTAAAAAATAAAAGAGATTTTTCTTTGTAAAACATACCATGTTAGCTTTCTTATATTCCTTAAGACTTTTTGTTGAAACATAAAAATCAGATTTTTGTACACATAATAGATTGCTGATGACACACATATGTGTGCTTTATGATATCGTAATTTTCTTTATATTATAATATCTTTACAAATATTCCTCCATACATCACTTTTATTAAACCTGGTGTTAGTTTCATTTGCATGTATAAATAATAAAAAACATAAAATACCACTGAAAATATGCAAAAAGTATTCACGCGATATACCGCTCACTATGAATTCTTCGTTTTATAATATATTAAAAAAATGCATTTACAATTTTAATTACATTTAGAATACAAAATTTATCAACACGGGCAGGTCTCAAACCTGTGACCTCCAGGTAACTGTAACGTCGTCGTAGCAACGGAGCTACCGCCATAATGAATCTAGCATTTATTTTAACATTTACATTAATTTCAACCAATTAAATTAATATAAGTTAAATTACATTACTTTTTGGCCTACAGCTTCTCTTGCATTATAAATCCAGTTGTCTTTCTCAAAACGTAAGTTAGTTACCCACTGTCAAATCGTTCAGCGGAAAAAATATGTTTAGCTTTCGCGAAAACAATAGAGTATATTTTAGAATCAGTTTTTAAAAAAATATCGTTATTATATGAATAACGGCTATACTTTTGATTGTTTCATTACACTGCATTTAGCTCACAGTCAAGTGATCTGCACTGGTGGAGAGCTACACGAAGAATGAATCAAGCGACGCTAGGCTGTGACTTATATACGTTGTTAGTGGCTGGGAGTGGTTATTACTATCTGAATATTATAATACTAGCAGGTTACCCGTGCTTCGCGACAGACGGCGAAAGTGAAGAAGAGAAGGAGCGGGGGGTAAACTTTGCAGTTTTTTAGCTGTAACTTTGGAATGCTTTGGACCTTTTCAAAATATGTCAGGAGTCTTGTGTCCCAATTTCAGCTTTTTAGGTATTACGGTTTGGGCTGTAGAGCGATGAATGAATCAGTGAGTCAGTCAGTGAGTGTTTTTGTGTTTTATATATTAAGATTAATTATTTTGATAATAAATATTAAATATCACGTTCACGTAATACTAATATTACTACCTTGAGTCTGTACCCGTACTTATATTTATGTATGTCAGCTGTTTTTAGTATTGCAGCTTCAATATTATCAGCTATGTAATTAACGAAGCAATCAGGTCCTGGATGTTGATCTAAACTGTTTGGTCCATGTGATTGTATTATTAAATTGATGTTGTTCTAACAATGTCAGATATACTACATTGAGAGATACCTACATTTAATATTACCGTGAATACGATGAGTGCTTAACATTTGAAACATGTTAAAATTTAAAACGTAACTAATAACTCATATAAATCATAAAATAGTTATATTTAAATGTGTACTGTTCGTGAAAATCATAGAAAATAAAATTATATATATAATTTATGACATAAATTATTAAGATAAATATTTGTGTATTATTTATGTTTCAAGATTTATTACAACCAAAGGCCCATTCACGATAGCTCAGTTTTCACTCCGATGTGACAGTATACTTTTCGGTTCGAATACTCGCGTTAATGAATGTTGTATTAAACATGTCTATTGATCATTTAAAAAAGTACATTCAGTTGATTATAATAGAAGATTAAAATGGTAAAAGCCATTAATATCTTCCAAATAAGATATTTAAAAACGTAGAGCGATCATTAAAAAGCTTAACATTACTTTGAATACAGACCTCGCTTTATATAATATCACAACCTTCATTCATAACACCAAAGGCTTTAACTCAATCGTACCGACGCAATTAAATATGACCCAGTTCCTTAATTACTTGCCTTTGTATATGTTATTATACGAGTACTCTCGTGTGTGGACACGCTCTTACATTCACTGAGTTTAAAGATACCTTCAAAGACATTTCACCTTTCATATGATGTAGTATGAAGAAATGTGTGCTAAGAAACATTGCAATGGTTTCTTATTAAAAATTTAAAATATGTCTTAATTATATTCTAGACTTTAAATTACTTTTTGTTAATACAAATTGTTCAGAAAGTTGATGATCGTTTTTAGTGTTTGGATCAAATTCGTTTTGGATCTTATTCTTGTAATTGGGTCAAATTGAGTTTGTGTTAAATTGGGTCACTTTCCAGCTTTGTGTATCTGTTATCTGAGTTACCAATTATGTATCATAATGAACATTATATAATCTTAAATTTTAATTTTAATCCTGTAGTTTTGGTTTTTTAAAAAATGTTTGAAATACGTTTCAAAACTTTAGGTAGTAAAAAGGTTTGAAAGAGACAGAATATAAGTTGATAAAAATGTTTATAAAATATCCAATATTAAGAAGTACAAATAATAATAATATTAAATCCAAATGCGATACGAAGTATTGGAAAAGTTGGTTTGTCTAATTTTTCCTAAATTTTTTTACATCTTTGAACATATTGTATCAATTTTGTAAATTTATTTTGAAGTTATAAGTTCTCAGAAACAAAACGAAGCAGCTTTATTAATAACATTATCGAAGGTTTTCTTTTAAATATTTATGATTGACATTAGCTATGCCATAAGTCACTTCTGGGAACAGATCGATTTGTAATACTTTTAGCGTATATCAAAACAATTTTCAATTACTTCCAGTTTCATTAAAATGTATGAGTCTTTTACAAATTGTTTATTGATTTTAAATTGCTACAACCTCTCTATAGAGAATATATTGTAAGCTCGGATGGAATTTAATTTATACTCTTTCCCGTAGAGACGCTGTTACCGTATTTTTCATATTATTTGTATTTACGATGAAATAGTATTCACTATTGTAATCCTCTATGGATGGATTTTGGGTAGACCTCGAAGAATTCGGTCTGCCCATTCATTTGTCCCCGAATTGTACTTTCGAATTTTGGAAAAATTTCTTCACAGGTTTTCTTATGACCGCCTGAGTCCGAAATGACCATTGGTCAAAAAGTTTATATATATATATATATATATGCGTGCGTGCGTCCAGATTCGACTTTTGTCAGCACGATAGCGGCCGCAGTTTCGCTCGGATCGCTTTCAAACTTTGCACAAAAATCAACCATCCAAAAATGAAGGTCAAATTCGTTAACCAGAGAAATCCGGCCACGGGGGGCGCTAGGGCCTCACTTTTTCTGATTTTAGTTTTTCGACCATAACTTTTTCCCTATACAAAGTAGATCAATCGGGTTCATATTATATGATGTCTTTGATGAATACCTATAACTAATGTAAATAAACCGAGAACACTTCAATAACTTAGGGGTGGGGGTAAAAAAACCGATTTTTTTTTTTTTAAATTCATAACTTATTTCTGGTAAACATTCTTACATCACAAGTATTTTTAATAGAAAGGTTATTTTTTATTCTAAATTTAAGTACCAAAAGTTTTTCCGTAAAAGGTACCGTTTCCGAGAAAAAAAATAAAAACCACTTTTAGCTTGAAAATTTAAGGTAGGTAAAAACCACGCCAACTTTTTTCTGGTAAACATTCCCTCCTCGCAAATATTTTTAATAGAAAGGTTATTTTTTACTCTAAATTCAAGTATCAAAAGTATTCCCAAAAAAGATACCTATTCCGAGAAATAAAATAAAAACCGCTTTTTGCTTGAAAATTTTTGATGTAAACAACGGCATCATGTGTTATTCTTGGGTAGTGAGTTATATTTTAAACGAGTTACACACGAGGTCTACCCACGCGTGTCCCCCTGCGGGCACGGATTTTTTTATTATATTTCTCCAGATATCTGAATATTTGTAGTCTTCTTAATGAATGTTTATATTCTCTGTTATAAGTTCTATCGTCTTTTTTGATTTTTAAGTGTATAACTGTGTGTGTGTTATGTACTACTTCAGAAACGTTAGTAATTTATAATGTTAAAAAAACATGTTGCTGTTGCAATTAAAATTAATGACAACTCATCTATGAATGAAGACGAACTGCTGCAAGTGTAGGAGAGAACAGAATAGTAACATTCACTTGCATGGGATGAGGTACGTTCTACAAACTAACAAATAAACAAATTTAACTCTTTTGAAATATGAATCAACGTATTATAGAAAGAGTCAAAATACAGCGTTGTCTGAAACCTACACTCACCGAGGTAAATCTATATTAATAATTTCGGTTAAAACTTCGCCTCAATAATAAAACATACAAAAATAATAATGTCGAATCGCCAACATGTATCCGCAAAATACGGATTGACGAGTATTTTGTTAAATTCTAATGACGATAACAGACGAATCGCAGTCGCCATTTTGGACGCTAGCGACACGTCACTGATACCGGAGGCCATCTTGATTTCGTTAATCAAAGCTATAACTACAATAATCTACCAACATTATGTAAAATATTGATGAGAAGAGTCACATTTAACCCGAGCGAAACCGGGTTACCATCTCGAATTAGAGTAGAATTTAATAGATGAAATTTAGTTTCAGACCGTCCTCTGCTCAAAATTCTCTTCTTCCAGGTGTTCGAAGCCACGGGCATAAGCAAGTGTATATAAACATCAGATAGAACTTGTTTCAAGTATAAGCCGCTATTAAGTGTAGACTAGTCTATACTAGCATACATACGAGTAAGCACAACAGTTAACAATACATAGATTGGTTTAAATTCCATTCTAAAAGGTTCTAAAATACTTGTTCATAAGTTTCCTGTTCCTGGTTTAATTAAAAATCTTTTACCATTCTATTACATTATATTGATCGATTGCGCTGTAAAAATAGTAGTTATGTATACATTGTTCTAACGTACTTTACTTCAAGTGGTGTACAACTGGGTCACTTGTTTAATATTTGTTTAGGATTCCCGTGTTGTTGTTTTTGTTTTTGGTTCACAAAAATACATTACAAAAAACATCTTTATGTTATTAGATTAAAGAAGGAGGTTGTTTGCTTTTCGTTGAAAGTGTTTTAATATTTTAATTAAGTGTATATATTTAAAAGGAAATGTAACAAAATCTGGGACAATTGCTTTAACAGGCTTTTATCAGATTTCTTTATTTGTGTTTAATATTAAACTGTTTCTTTCATGTTTTTTATAATAACGATAATTCTTATAATATTTTCACGAACGTACTTTGTTTTCGTTCTGTATTGTTTTCACTTTTCTCGGATGGATGTCTGTGGACAGGAAGTTTTTTCATTACTGTCGAGAGATGGCGCTGTTTTTATTTACTGATTTAATTTATCATTACTGTCGAGAGATGGCGGTGTTAATTATTTACTGATTTAGTTTATTTTCATATTTAATTATTTACTATTTTGTATTATTATTAATCACATTTTTTTGTAATTTTTTAGTAATTATAAATAAACATGTATTTAACATTTTCTTTTCTTCGATAAATAATAATCATTTTACTTAAAAATCAATATATTTTTTATTAACATTTATAATTTCTTCAAAGTTCGTTCGGTTATTTAATATGTTTAGCATAAACGTTAAATGATATTTGACAGTATGAAAAACACCAATAAATCGATAAAAGTCTCTGTAAAGGCTTCTTTTTCTTAATCTTAATAATCGCTTCTCTTAATACACAATACTGTGAAAATAACGAATATTCCTACATTAATAACAATAAATAATATTTTAAAAGACGTTACGAGTAATAACTTGTGAATAAAAGCCTATTTCTTTTAGCACTAACTTTCTCTTTAAAGCTGCTTCCCGCGTTTGCTTTTCTCAGTACAATTATATTTATTGTTGCTTTAATATTTTACGAAAATAAAGTTGGTTGAGTAAAATTGAAAGCTATTCTACTTTAAAATATTTAAAGGAATATTTTATAAAGGCTCTTGTAATACTAAAATACTTATTATTTCCATTTATATAAAAATATAGAAAAGCACAACAAAACGACATAAGATTTACAAACTGTCAGACACAAAGCAAAACGGTCCATTAGTTCACTACGTGTGATAAATAATTCACATATCTTGGTTTTCTATACGTTTATTGTACTCAGAAAATATAAACATTATTAAAAATAGAATGAAGTGTATAAATGTCAAATTAAATAAAATAAATTCTCCAAGTAATTAAAATTTTTGTACATTTTCATTCGAATAATAACAAGTTTGTGTATAATCATTGTAATAAGTTTGACAGATTAAGATGTAATCTGTATGGACTGATACAAGGGCCTCGTGTGTAGGGTCCTCCAAAGTTCATAGGGCCCTCAACGCACAAAACTCGAAAGTGAAGCGAAGGACATAAGGTAATGCTGGCATGCAATATTCTGTTGAGTACTGTGTAAGAGATATTGATAAAACTATTGAAGTGGTGTGTTCTTTTAAATAATGTGTTATTAAACTGTAGAATGAATGATTATATTTGGTATTTTTAAGAACCATATCATACTGATTACGAAAAGTTTGATATGTTCTGAAATTATTTTGCAGAATCACTTTGCTTTTTATAAAATAAAAGAGATTTTTACCTTTCTTATATTCCTTAAGACTTTTTATTTAAACATAAAAATCAGATTTTTGTATACATAATAGATTGCTGATGACACACATATGTGTGATTTATGATATCTTAAGTTTCTTTATATTATAATATCTTTACAAATATCCCTCCATACATCACTTTTATCAAAACCTAGTGTTAGTTTCATTTGCATGTATAAATAATAAAAAAGATAAAATACCACTGAAAATATGCAAAAAGTATTCACGCGACATACCGCTAACTATGAATTCTTCGTTTTATAATATATTAAAAAAATGCATTTACAATTTTAATTACATTTAGAATAAAAAATTTATCAACACGGGCAGGTCTCAAACCTGTGACCTGTAGGTAACTGTAACGTCGTCGTAGCAACAGATCTACTATATCGCTATCCGCCATGATGAATCTAGCATTTATTTTAATCCGTTATTAATCCAGTTGTCTTTCTCAAAACGTAAGTTAGTTACCCACTGTCAAATCGTTCAGCGGAAAAAATATGTTTAGCTTTTGCGATAACAATAAAATATATTTCAGAACCAAAATTAGAAAGTTAAAAAATATATATAATTATTATATGAATAATGGTTGTACCTAATATTTAGTACAAAGTCTAAGATTGTTTCATTACACTGCACTTAGCTCACAGTCAAGTGACCTGCACTGGTCATGAAGCAATCAGGTCCTGGATGTTGATCTAAACTGTTTGGTTCATGTGACTGTATTATTAAATTGCTGTTGTTTTAACAATGTCAGATATATTACATTGACAGATACCTACATTTAATCTTACCGTAAATACGATGAGCGCTTATTACTAAGTACTAACTAATTACTAAAATAAATCATAAAATAGTTATATTTAAATGTGTACTGTTCGTGAAAATTAGAAAAAATATATTGATATATAAAATTTGTGACCTAAATTATAAAAATAAATATTTGTGTATTGTTTATCTTTCAATATTTTTCACAACCAAAGGCTCATTCACGATAGCTCAGTTTTCATTCCGATGTGACAGTATACTTAAACATGTCTATTGATCGTTTAAAAATATATATTCAGTTGATTATAATAGAAGATTATAATGGTTAAAGCCATTAATATCTTTCAAAGAAGATATTTATAAACGTAGTGTTGTCATTAAAAAGCTTAACATTACTTTGAATACAGACCTCGCTTTATATAATATCACAACCTTCATTGATAACACCAAAGGCTTTAACTCAATCGTACCGACGCAATTAAATATGACCCAGTTCCTTAATTACTTGCCTTTGTATATGTTATTATACGAGTACTCTCGTGTGTGGACACGCTCTTACATTCACTGAGTTTAAAGATACCTTCAAAGACATTTCACCTTTCATATGATGTAGTATGAAAAAATGTGTGCTAAGAAACTTTGCCATGATTTCTTATCAAAAATCTTACTTATGTTAGACTTTATGTTTATTTTTGTTAATATAAATTATTCAGAGAGTCGATGACCATTGTCAGTCTTTGAGTCAAATTCTTTTTGGGTCTTATTCTTATAATTTTGGGTCAAATTGGATTGTGTTAAATTGGGTCACTTTTTATCTTTGTGTATCTTTTAGAGTAGAAAGGTTTAAAAAAGAATATAAGCTGATAAAAATGTTTATAAAATATCCATTATTAAGAAGTACAAATAATAATAATATTAAATTTAAATGCGATACGAAGTATTGGAAAAGTTTGTTTGTTTAATGTTTCCTACATTTTTTTACATCTTTGAATATATTATATCCAATTTCGTAAAGTGACGTGGAAGAAGTGGAAAGTTCTCAGAAAAAGAAACGAATCAGCTTTATTAATAACATTATCGAAGATTTTCTTTTAAATATTTATTATTGTCATTAGCTATCCTATAAGTCACTTCTGTGAACAGATCGATTTGTAATACTTTTAGCGTATATCAAAGCAATTATCAGTTACTTTCAGTTTCATTAAAACATATGAGTCTTCGTTTTACAAATTGTTTATTGATTTTAAATTGCTACAACCTCTCTATAGAGCTATATTGTAAGCTCGGATTGAATTTAATTTATATTCTTTACCGTAGAGACGCTGTTTCCGTATTTTTCATATTATTTGTATTTACGATGAAATAGTATTCACTATTGTAATACTCTATGGATGAATTTTATTTTACTTTCCCATATATCGAAATATTTTTAGTCTTCTTAATGAATGTTTATATTCTCAATTATAAGTTCTATCGTCCTTTTTGGTTTTTTAAATGTATAACTATGTGTGTGTTATGTACTACTTCAGAAACGTTAGAAATTTATAATGTTAAAAAAACACATTGCTGTTGCAATTAAAATTAATGTCAACTCATCTAAGAATGAAGACGCACAGCTGCAAGTGTTAGAAAGAACAGAATAGTAACACTCACTTGCATGGGATGAGGTACGTTCTAGAAAATAACAAATAAACAAACTTACCTCTTTTCAAATATGAATGTATATAAACATTAGGTAGAACATGTTTCAAGTATAGTGTAGTGTTGTAAGACTGTAGTGTGAATTATATTATACTTCTCCAGATATCTGAATATGTTACTCGTTTCAATGATTTTTAATAATTTGAATAAGTTCTAACGTATTGGAACGTTGTTGTTGTATGGGTAATTATAAGAAAGGTAATGTTTATTAAAGACAAATCGAATGTAATATTAGGTTGTATAATAAACTAGTAACATCTGCTAATGTATGACAGAACATAATAGAAATATTCACTTGCATGGGATTAGTTACGGTCAACAAAGAAATACATCAACAAGATAAGAAAAAACATCTCTTAATTTTAAATATAAACTGTTGTAATGTCTATTCATCTAAATTCTGATATAAAATATACATTAAAAGCTGAACAGTTCAAAATACAGTCTAAAGATTCGATAAATGAAAGCTTTCATGAGACTTGTTAACAAGGTTCCTGTTCCTGGTTTAATTAAAAATCCTTTACCATTCCATTACACCTGACGTTGATCGATTGCGCTGTAAAAATAGTAGTTATGTATACATTGTTCTAACGTACTTTACTTCAAGTGGTGTACAACTGGGTCACTTGTTTAATATTTGTTTAGGATTCCCGTGTTGTTGTTTTTGTTTTTGGTTCACAAAATTACATTACAAAAAACATCTTTATGTTATTAGATTAAAGGAGGTTGTTTGTTATTCGTTGGAAGTGTTTTTATATTTTAATTAAGTCCATAAATTTAAAAAGAAATGTAACAAAATCTGGGACAATGCTTTAATACGCCTTTATCAGATTTCTTTATTTGTTTAATAAAAAACTGTTAGTTTAATGTCTTATAATAACGATAATTCTTGAAATATATATATTTTTATTGAGAGAGAGTGAGCGAAGCTCTTAACCGTTTGGAAGACCTTTTTTTGTGTATAGTTGTCTCCAAAATGCAACGTGATAATTAGCTAAAAATGTTCTCATGTATGTTTGAGCCGAACGCGGATGTTATAGCGAAAACAGATTAAAAAATCTTTAGCCATTCAAAAGTTATCAAAAAAGATCACTCCTGCCATAGACAATACATTAGAGCTGC
The DNA here is from genome assembly GCA_918358865.1 of Melinaea marsaeus rileyi. Classification (NCBI taxonomy): domain Eukaryota; kingdom Metazoa; phylum Arthropoda; class Insecta; order Lepidoptera; family Nymphalidae; genus Melinaea; species Melinaea marsaeus. Next base: position 4,302,373 of record OU911094.1, read on the forward strand.
CCTGCGCGTGCGAGCAATGTGCTGAGCTAGAAGGTGACAATTAGTCCTGTAGCTATTCAGATGAAAGGAGAAGGGTTCAGCTCAACACCCGCCGCGCACGGTTGGCGGATCCTAGTTATTTGTTGCATAAACGTTAAATAATATTTGACAGAATGAACCAATAAATCAATAAAAGTCTCTGTAAAGGCTTCTGTTTCTTAATCTTAATAATCGCTTCTCTTAATATACAATATTGTGATAATAATTAATGTTCCTACATTAATAACAATAAATTATATTTTAAAGGACATTACGAGTAATAAATAACTTGTGAATAAAAGCCTATTTCTTTTAGCACTAACTTTCTTTTTAAAGTTGCTTCCCGCGTTTGATTTTCTCAGTACAATTATACTTATTGTTGCTTCAACATTTTACGAAAATAAAGTTGGTTTAGTAAAATTTAAAGCTATTCTACTTAAAAATATTTTAGAGGAATATTTTATGAAAGCTCTTGTAATAGTGAAATATTTATTATTTCCATTTATATAAGAATATAGAAAAGCACCATAAACGACATCAGATTTACAAACTTTCAGACACAAAGCAAAACGGTCCATTAGTTCACTGCGTGTGATAAATAATTCACATATCTTGGATTTATATACGTTTATTGTACTCAGAAAATATAAACATTATTAAGAATAGTATGAAGTGAGCTAAATGTAAAATCAAATAAAATACATTCTTCAAGTAATTAAAATCTTTGTACGAGTTCATTCAGAGAATAACAAGTTTCTGTATAATCATAGTAATAAGTTTGATAGATCAAGATGTAATCTGTATGGACTGATACAAGGGCCTCGTGTGTAGGGTCCTCCAAAGATCATAGGGCTCTCAACACGCACAACTCGAAAGTGAAGCGAAGGACATTAAGTAATGCTGGCATGCAATATTCTGTTGAATACTGTGTAAGAGATTTTTGATAAAATTTTTGATGCGTTGTGTTCTTTTTGAGCGAAGCGAGCGTAGCGTTCTACTGGAGACTTTTTCACATTCTTTGTCACGAAAACTACTTAAAACAGAAAATTATGAAATTTTGCAATCAAAAAGACACACATTAGTTGTTAGTTTTAACAAAAAAAATTAAAAAATGTCATGTTGAGGAATAATCGTCAAAAAACTGATATCCCATTGAAGTCAATGGGAAACGATGAGTCATTACAATGGGCTCGCTTCGCTCATAATGCAAACGGCACCTGAGATTTCGCGAGCGCAGCGTTTCATAATTGAGGGTCTGTCGGCGTCCCTAATATTTTAATATCCCTTAAAGGTTTCATCATTATAATTACTTAAAATATTTTGTAATCAATCTATATCTAATATACCTGTCCACCTCCTCGCCCCCCCTCGTTAATATTACAAAGGCACCCTCATTTACAAACTGTATAACAACCCCCACGTTAATGTAATGACTTATAAACGTTATTAATATACTTATTAGGAAAATTTCTAATAATTATTATTAAAAACATTTTGTATGTATGTATGTATATCTTTATATTGAAATTAATATTGTTTATTTCGTAGGAGATTTTTTTTTTACATATAAATAAAATTGTTGTGTCCGTTTGTACATAAATTTTCACTATATGCATATGAGAGTATATACATACTTTTACGTAATAGAAAATCAATTGAAAAATACAACATTATAAAATTATTTGAGTTTAGCTGAGCCCCCTCCCCTTTTGAATGCTCTTGTAAAAAATATATATTTATATATATATATATATATATATATATATATATATAAATTTGTTTTTTATTTGCTCATAAGTGTATTTCTATGTTGACGATCGCCAAACGCGCAGAGGTTCTGATAACGTTAAGTCTATGGGAGAAACAGTTTTTTTGATCATTATTACTGAACGGAATGAGATATTTTAATTCTTTTTTTTTAAACATGTCCATTCCCAAGCTCTACAGCTCTGTAAATTTTCATTCAAATCGGTTCAGTAGTTTTTATGTGATGTTGCTTCAAAAAGAAGTTTCCCAAACGGTTAAGAGCTTCGCTTACACTCAGCTCAATTATTTTTCCGTTCCTAATATCTTAATATATAAAATACAAAGACACTCACTCACTCATTGACTCATTCATCGCTCTATAGCCCAAACCGTAATACCTAGAACGCTGAAATTTGGACACAAGACTCCTGACATATTGAATAGGTGCAATAAGAAAGTATTTTGCAAAGGTCCAAACCGTTCCAAAGTTACATCTAAAAAACTGCAAAGTTTACCCCCCGCTCACTTTCTTGTCCCATTCCATTGCAGTAGAAATTAAAATTATTTGGCCAGTCACCATGTTTATTCTCAAAACGCTGCGATGTGAGAAACAAGAGTGTACCTATAACCCGATAGGAATGAAACTTTGCAGTTATCAAACTCAAGGCTTTCTCGCACTGATAGCGAGTCATGATGGGTTGGAGGGTAGAGCGTGTATGTGTGAAGGGTAGAGTCATGGTTTCAATACTCACGAAAGTCAGTTTTTTTTTTGTTTATTCCCGTCGCGAAGCACGGGTAACCTGCTAGTAATATAATATATCAAAAACAATAGTCACAGCAACGCGTGACCGGGTCTGCTAGTATATATATATATATTTCAACAATCAAAACGATACAGTATAAGCACAAAGGAGAGATTACGTGTATTAACAATGTAACTAACAACTTCCTGCAGTACAATTACATGTGACCTAGTTATTATCTGTTTTTAAATAGTACTGTATGAATGGAGAAACTAATTACGTGTCACGCGAACGGTGGTACAATTATAGTTAAAAAGCCATTGATGTCATTTTGTTTGTATAATAAAAAAAATATTTAAAGTTACAAATATCACGGAAGGAAGGAAGAAGGAAGGAAGGTCACGTAAAAAGCATGAGCACCCCCCGGAGGGCATGTATGAAGAGGTTGATGTCTGTGGCCGAGGCGAAAGAGGTATGCAGAGACCGTAGCGTTTGGCGCTCCGTCGTCTCTGGCTACCCCGCAAGGGATATGGCGTGAAGGTAAATAAATACAAATATCAAACAATATTCGAATCACCCAATTACCACTAACATACTACTAGTGTCTCTAATACTACTATAAAATTGAGAACAGGAGGCATATTCTGAATTTGGTACATTTAACTTTGTTATATTTTTAAAGAAACCTAATTAGATCTAAATTAGTTTAGTCCATCCATGACTATCTTCTCTCACAATAGTTTTCATGTATTCAAAAAACATCATAATTCAAAATATATTTATTCAAGTATGCATTTACACGCACTTTTGAATCGTCAATTATTACAATACAAAAAAAGGTCAGTGTAGTCAGTCCGTAAGTAAGCTACCAACTCGGAATGCTGCTCTGTTGAGAAAAGCCGGGCAAAAACTCAACAGTTGCTCTTTATAAAATATAACAATCTTAGTTGATGTACATTATAATATAAATCCTGCAAATGATTCAACAACTTAAGTTCCACATATTTCTATCTAAAAACTATAATACGATTTATTTAATAATTCGCTAAAAACTAAAAAAAGGAAGATCTAAGATATTTTATGGAACTTTATTATACGCGTACACTCAAACCCATGAAGGATTTGTTAACTTTTTATATTTATTTTTTATAAAAATAAACTTGTGTGCTGCTTGCGGTGATGTGTCGTATTGCTAGCCACGTATTTCCCTTTTTTTATTATTAATTATTATTAAAACGGCTTATCGAATTCATTGCGATGGTTCTAGTTGTTCGTAGATTGCTCACTATATATTGACGTTTGTGAAACAGTGATCACAATAAAAAAAAAACCCGGCTGAGTTTGTTGTGTGGTTCTCAGAGCAGGGCGCGTTTGGAACCCTCGTAGCCTTATTTCAAATTGGGGAGTGTCTTTACAGAAGGGCTTATTTTAATACATACGATATCAAAATAGTGTCTCCTGTCACTCCCATTTGATAAACAAGTGATCACTGGTATGGATTCAAAGTGGAACATATATAAATATATAAATAAATAATCCCAAATACATAACACAAGAGAAACGAAAGACAATAACGAAAATAACACAACAACATCCCCGACCAAGTTGAAAATATCTTGATAATATAACTTTTTCCTATTACAGCCAACTTTATTTACCAGAAACTAATATTGAGAAATATCTTTCTTGTTTCCAACAGTTGATATTAACTTTGATATAATTGAATGTAACTTTTTTAATTATAGTGGAAGATTATCTTATAAATATATCAATTTATAATAGTATTATTATAATAAATCACCTAAACGTGAAACTTTATAGAACAATAGATAAAAATCACCTCAATACCGCTCAAATTATTGAAACGACGTTATAAAATACTTAATAAAATTACGTCAAAACCGCTCAAATTGTTGAAACGACGTTATAAAACATTTAAAAAAACTGACCATAATACCGCTGAAATTATTAAAACGAAGTTATAAAACACTTAATAAAATCACATCAATTCTGATCAAATTATTAAAACAACTTTATAAAACACTGAATAAAATCATCTCTATACCATTCAAATTAATAAAATGACGTTGTAAAACACAAAAAAAACACAACTCAATATCGTTCCCATTATTAAAACGAAGTTATAAAACACAAAAAAACACATCTCAATATCGCTCAAATTATTAAAACGACGTTGTAAGACACTTAAAAAACCAACCTCAATAGCACTCAAATTAATAAAACAACGTTATAAAACAGTTTAAAACGACTCACCTCAATACCGCTCTTCGGTTCTGTGTCCAACACAGTCAACAAATTGGTAGGAGGTCTGTTTGGTGATGTACTGGCGACTATTGATATGGTGGCTCCTACAGTCTCTTGAGGTTTGACTCCGGTGTCTCTTAGCAGGCACAGCACGTAAGTTGCGCTGTATTTAAGGTTCCAGTTCTCGCGGATTGGCTGAAATGTATTTGGGGATAATTTTTATTTATTAGATCTTTATACAAAAAAATATATATGAAAATGTCGGACCTAATGCTAAAGCAGTGTCAACGGGTAAATTTAGCAAAGAAACACAAACAGACATGGTTGTATGTATGTATGTATATGTGTGTGTGTATGTAGGTATGTATGTATGTATGTATGTATGTATGTATGTATCTATGTATCTATGTATTGGTACAAATATCACATTTTTTATACATAAAGTTAATAATGATGATTTAAAATAGAAATAAACCTATTTATTTGAAAAAAAAAATCCTGAAAACGCCATTTTTCATTCCAATTCTATTCATATATTATATATGTAATATGCAATTATATGCAATTTTAATACTTTTCCTTTCCTTCATTCGCTTACAAATCAACATTAAATCTTTGTAAAGAAATCGCTTATAACGAATGGAAACTAAGTTTAATTACTTCTTGGTTAAGTTTGAATTTATCAGAATCTTTGTCTTGATATAAAATAGTTTGAAAGTTAGAAAGAGGTGCACTTGAGATGCTGTTACAGAAATTTTAAGTACTTTTTAATTAGTTTCTTAGATAGGTATTAGTAAGAAATTATTGATGTATCCTTATATTAATGACTATTTGTGTTAAAGACAACTTGGTAGTCTAGACTAAAAATAGAACTAAACTAATTAAACTAATTTAACTACCAATTAAACCTCTGGACAAGTTTAAATCCTACGTCGTTTTAAGAAGCCCGGAAGCCCAAACTCCCCCTCACCCCTCTAATAATAAAGTGACGCCTCCAAAAACTATAACCCTCCCCGAACAATATTGATGGAATGATTGTCAAAGGGAAGGTCGAAGTATCGCGTTATTATACCACTAAGATGTGGAAGGAACTTTCTTCGACATTTCCGGATCTTCCAAAAATGCGTATACTCGTTCTTACAATTTACCGGATGTTGCAAGACTTAGTGAGCGGCGATGATCACTTGTTTGCCCTTCTCTTATATAAAGAAACTAAATTCATCACTCAATGGATAATATTACCTTTACTCGTGCTTTGAGGGTCAGAGTTCGATTATCTTGCAACCACAGCTTACATGTAACAGGATCGGCGCCCCTCGTCTTAGTGGCTGCGATAACCCGTATCGCGGCCACCGTACGACGTTCCATATACGCAGAATAAACGTAGAACCTAAACCTGAAACAATAAAATTATAATTATATATAATTCTTATAAATTAATTACAAGCTCAGCAAAGTGACACTCTCCTAAGGCATTAGGAGTATTGCCGTTTGCATATTGAGCGAAGCGAGCCCATTGTAATGACTCATCATTTCCCATTGACTTTAATGGGATATCACTTTTTTGACGATTATTCCTCAACGACATAACACTTTTAAATTTTTTTTTAAAACCACCTAAATGTGTGTCTTTTTGATTGCAAAATTTCATAATTTTCCGTCCGTCCGTAAAAAAGTCTCCAGTAGAACGCTCCACTCGCTACGCTCGCTTCGCTCAAAAAATATAATGAGTACAAGGTAAACTCAATCACTAGTATATTTTTTTTATTATTTAGCTTTACACAAAATAAATATTAATATTTTTTAATAAACATAAAAAAATTATATTAATTCCCTTTAAGGATTATTTCTCGTTGGCTTCTAACAGTTTTTATATACTCGTATTTTTAATTTCTTCATACAAAAGGCTACAAATTCACGGAGGGTCGTAATTAAGGGAAAATCCGAGCAGAATTAGCAGAATACATTTAGTTTGATTCAATTAATAAATAATTCGTTTACTTCATTAGGACACATTGTGTCCGAAAAACAGATTAACGAAGATAAATCCTCTCATTTACGTTTTACTTCAAATACCTTTTAACAAATTTACTTGTAATTTAGTAATAAATCTTTAAATATAATCTGAAGGAACACTAAGGATTTTTCTTTTGTATTTCAATATAATTTTCCAGGTGTTATAATTTCCATTTCCAGCTGTTGCTCTCACATTCCCCATTTCCTGTCACATCGGTTGAAGGCACGTTATTTCCGTCTCCAGAAATGACCTAGTTGTGTATCCCTGATTTACTTCAGGTTTTTCATATTCCTCTTCCTTCACTCTTGGAATCAATATACATATTTCATATACTATGTAAATACTCCAATACAAACAAAATGTAGGACGAAATTAATTGAGCGAAGCGAGCGTAGCAAGCGGAGCGTTCTACTGGAGACTTTTTCACATTCTTTATCACAAATAGGTTCGAAAACTACTTGACGGAAAATAATGAAATTTTGAAACCAAAAAGACACACATTAGGAAATTCAAAAAAGTCATATCGAAAAACTGATATCCCATTGAAGTCAATGGGAAACTATGAGTCATTACACTGGGCTCGCTTCGCTCATTATGCAAACGGTAACCGAGATTTCGCGAGCGCAGCGATTCGAAATTCAAGGTCTATTGGCGCCCCTAGTAGAGTAATAGCTATGATAACAAATATTTATTATGGAGGGTAGTTTTATAAAGTTTAAGTAAAATTTGACGGGAACTAAAACGTAATAGACTACCTGCCGTGATGTCATAAGTAGTGAAGGTACTACTGTTTATTTGATGGTAGTTTTGTATATAGGGAAATACTATTAGTACTATCA